>OZ012661.1:30695370-31182613 GCA_963942545.1 Oxycera nigricornis | reverse complement strand
AAACCTCAATAAACAACTCTCTAATCATTTAATTTGCTTACCATGTCCTTCACAAAAATCATTGCTACATATCTTGAAACCCACCTAAAATCCATCACTCAAAACATATTTGCAAATCAAATGCAAACATTTCCTTCAAAACACTGATATTAGAAACCGCGTATAAGGAAAATACTGAACAGCCAATTCGGGCCCAACTCACAAATCCGCAACTTCCTCATAAGCAAACGTATTTTTTTCTCATGACTCATGACTCATGAGTACGAAGCAGTTCGAAGCAGTACGAAGCAGTACGAAGCAGTACGAAGCAGTACGAAGCAGTTCGAAGCAGTTCAAGCTACACATAGCGTACCCCGTGGCGCGCCACGGGGTGCACGTGTGTAGCTTGAAGTTCGAAGCAGTTCGAAGCAGTTCAAGCTACACATAGCGTACCCCGTGGCGCGCCACGGGAGTACGCGTGCACGTGTGTAGCTTGAACTGCTTCGTACTGCTTCGTACTGCTTCGAACTGCTTCGAACTGCTTCGAACTGCTTCGTACTGCTTCGTACTGCTTCGTACTGCTTCGAACTGCTTCGTACTGCTTCGTACTGCTTCGTACTGCTTCGTACTGCTTCGTACTGCTTCGTACTGCTTCGTACTGCTTCGTACTGCTTCGTACTGATTCGAACTGCTTCGAACTGCTTCGAACTGCTTCGAACTGCTTCGAACTGCTTCGAACTGCTTCGAAGCTTAAGCGGTGCGCGTTTCGATGAAACGATGACGTCATCGTTTAGGGAGGAATCCGCCACGTGTCTAGCTTGAACTATTTATCTGTTAATGAACTGCTTTGCTAAAAATGGGGTTAAAGTCCTTCTGTTTACTACCAAAATACAATTCTATGCTATACCAAAATACGATTCTATGCTTTACATTAAACTTGCTATCCAACAATACAGAATCAATAGTTAAGGCTCCTAGAGATTCTAATTAAACTATTAGCGAGTTGTTGAATGAGGTTCTCTAGTATTTAATGAAATATTATTTGTATGATGTGATAAGAGATATAGTTTTATCTATACATTTAATGAATTTATTTTGTAAATATGTAGAGAATTTGAAGGTCATTTTAGGTTGGATTGTTTATGGTCAGTATAGTAGTAGAGTGATAAAAATTTGCGAGCGGTGTTTCATGGATAACAATTAAGCTGCTGGATGAGTTTATAATAAGAGGAGACTCCGAGTGTGACGTGATGTCTGTAAATGTGGACTCTGATTTTAGTTGTGGAAAAGATGAAAATTAGTAGAGGTAAGCGATGTTATAATATTGTGTGTGTATGTGTGTGTGTGAACCAATATGGTTCGTTTTAAGATTATTAATGTAAGAATTTGAAGGCCATTGAAATTGGGTTAATCTGAGTGTGTGATATGAAAAAAAAACGGTGCTTGATGGTGAGTCATGAGAAAAAAATACGTTTGCTTATGAGGAAGTTGCGGATTTGTGAGTTGGGCCCGAATTGGCTGTTCAGTATTTTCCTTATACGCGGTTTCTAATATCAGTGTTTTGAAGGAAATGTTTGTATTTGATTTGCAAATATGTTTTGAGTGATGGATTTTAGGTGGGTTTCAAGATATGTAGCAATGATTTTTGTGAAGGACATGGTAAGCAAATTAAATGATTAGAGAGTTGTTTATTGAGGTTTCCCTAGTATTGCTTGAAGTCGTCATTTTAGGTTTTTAACGAGATACATATACAAACTAGTATTTTTGGATAAAACTGATATCTTCAGTCTATTTATACTGTTTTCATTTTTATATCATTTCCTTTGTTCTTGTTTTTCTTTGAAAAAAAAAATATTTTTTTAAATTCATTCAATTTTATTTATTTCAATCTTCCTAGTCTACATCCATTACAATATTATAATGTCCGCAAGCATATGTGCTAATCCCATCTTCCCTTATATATCGCTTATCATCTAAATAACTTAAAGAAACCTTATTTATACATTCAGTATATAAATTGTGAAGCTTAGATCTAAACACGTACATACTACCTCTAAATATCTTTTTTCTAAACAAGCAATCTCTATAATCATCTAAATTTAGTCCATCCATAATAAGCTTCTTTACACCTTTTGCTTTTTTAATTGTATCACCATTTTCTATACTTGAAGAATAAATTTTAGCTCTTAATCCTACGAACTCCTTCATGATTTTTCCATTATTTTCGTCTTTCATCATACCCAACACTTTTCCATTTTTCAGCGGAATATTATATATGTTATCTTGGGCGTACTCAGAAGTATCAAAGTGATTGTCTATATCCGGTAAAATATCACTGTAAAAGTCGTTTGTTTGAATAGTGTAAATAAATGAATCCGTATCCATATAGTTGAGAATAATTTTCTCATTATATTTGGGCTTCATGAAACGATAATGAAAATCATACATTTTCAATTTTGATAGATCAAGCACGGTGAAACCAAGATAAGTCGGTTTGTTGTAGCATGTGAATACTCTATCCATTTGAATAGCTGAAATATTGGGGGTAAAAACGGCTGCACTATGAAAATTTGGCTTGGATATAAGACTTCGTGCGCCTGAGTGTCTGCCTCGGCTTTCCCAATCCGTCACAATCTTCACATCTTTCCTTTTATCCACATTTTCCATCGTTTTGCCATATACTGCGTTGTTTAAAAGCTTGAAAAAGTTTTTCTCAAACAAATTTTTACTGGCTTTGCGATATTGGGTGTTCAAGTCTATGTACTGCTTCATCCAAGTCGATTGTTTAAACTGTAAAACTCTATGGACACGGGTCAATTTCAAACCATTCGCAATGCATTGCTGTAGATTTCTATAGTGAATCACATAATTTTGTTTGTTAGTTAAGTCAGTGATCAATTTCGCAGTTTTCGAACCAGGTGCTTTTTTATTTTCTGCACAGAAAGGTAAATCGTTATGCTCATCGTGCTTTGTTGTTGGATACTCCAAATCAACTTCCTGCGTCTATTGCAATATTGAGAATGTCAACCTCATCTATATTTTCAACCCACTGGAATTCAGCATGGGGAAGTGGTTGTGACATTGCCCAATCATATAGATTGTTTGCGTCTACATACATCAGATATTTGGAAGGATCCTCTTCTTTATAATCTTCCAAGTATTTGTTGTTAGCTTTTGAGTGACGATGTGAGCATTGAGTAATACCACCTCTGATTCCTCGTTGTATGAAGTGATGCATGTTTATATCTGTTAGAAGATCAAGTTTAACAGATGTTATTTTGAGCATGGCATCCCACGATAAACCAGGAGTTGTATAGTATTGGCAAGGGTCAAGTCCATAGATATTTTTACAAACTTTCCTGAAATTTTCGAAAACGTCTGTGAGAAGCAGCACATCTGTCTTCAGATATAATTCCAAATAGTCCCAAATCGTTGTACAATTGAAAACTTTCCATACATTTTCAGCATGTTCATAATCAATCTCATTGCACTCGCTATTTGTCATTTTGTTGTAAAAGCTTTCTCGAGGTGGTAAACAAACTTCATTCAATCGATCCCACGAGTTAATATAATCGTAGGGAAATATACCCTTTCTTGTAAGCAGATGGAATTTCTCCTCATCTTCATATACTGATCTTACGGTTTTCAGATCTACTGGAGAAAGATTTTTCACTAGAGCATCCAAACTACTCTGCATGAATCTGGCTGAGTCTAAGAACCTAAGCTCAATCGTTTCAAACTCATCAACTTGAATTCGTTTAGATAATGAAACGTATAATTCCTTATTAATGGGTATAATAGATATTTCCCCATCAATGCTATCTAATTCTTTCACAAACAAATGACAATCATAGCCTGAGAGGTTGTGAAATAATATTGGAAAGAATTTCGGTACTCGATACAATAAATTGCATTCGTTATGAGCGGGGCCTCTATATTTTCCAGTAAAAAGACAATGGTCTCGGACTCTATCATTGTCAAGCTCTTTTTTACAAATGTGACAGAAAATCGATTCCCTTTGAACCTTTTCTTCTTCCGACGATAGAGCATCCATTGACTTTGGATTCTTGATATGATTTATATAAAACCATTTTACGTCATTTACAATGGAATTAACGAATTCTTTGGGTGAATCTGGACCTTTGTATAATCTGAATCTGTATAATTTTGAATCGAATGAACACTTGATGAAATAAGAGAAAGCACAAGGGGTATGTTCTTGGATTGTTGACGTTGATGAAAGTGTTGGATTGGGTGCACATGTATCGACGTCCTGAAGAAGGCATTCAAAATCTGCATAGATGACAAAAGGTACCTCGAGTTGTCGTCCATAGCTTTTGTACTGCAGCGTTGCTTTCTCCGGTTCCACCATTTTCGTGACTACTCTGCTACAGCTGTTTTTATGCAGTTGCAGTTTCTCGCTCGAAATAAAATATTGCAGGCATTTGTTGCAAACATAGATAGCACCATTGTGTAGCGTTTGTTGACAGCGAATCAACCTTTAAAGAAGAAGAAAAAAATAATTACAAACCCAAACACACATACACAATATTCCCTATTACATACCTTGAAATATGTTTAATCCAAACATAATGACAATCTTCGTTGGATTGCAGCAGGAGCAGATTGATGTGATGCGATTTTTCTTGCTTTGTGATATGATATGGACCGATAACTTTTTTTAACTCTTCATCGTATCCAAATAAATTAACACTGATTGTTTGGTTTAATTCCTCAAATTTGTCAATATCTTGCACCTGTAGCGGAAACTTGAGTCCCCGAAAATTCAACACTATACCATTTTGAAGATGTATAACGCTGTCTGCAATGTCATCAATTCGGTATAATGTAGTTCTTTCTGAATTATGATCTATCGGACACATTGCGGAAATTATGCACCATTTAAAACAATAACTGTCGCGGTTCTTAATATTAATGCAAGCATGCTTATTTGCCAATTGTCTTGGTAGCGGAATATAACTTGTTCCTCTCAATGGTTTAAAATCGTTTATATTTAACTCACAGTGCGTAATTCTAAGGAGAGCCCATCCACTGTCTTTCTCCTGGAATTCCTCCATTTTGATTCGAATTTCATTAGCCATATTATCGAAAGCTAATTTCAACTCACTTTTTTGAATTATCGCTTGCATTTTTGTATGGAAAGACTTAATGCTTATTATGCAATCGTTTTCATCATCATCATTCATTTTAATGAATTCAGCAAAGAGTTCAATGTTGAATTTGAGTGTCACGCGTTCATCTAGTGCACTCATCAGATAATTCACTAACGGATCTTCCATCCTCTTTAAAAACTCCGCCGAATTTAAAAGACCTTCATCTTTGTTTTCAAAAACAAGAGTTTCCATTCGCTGTCCAAAACAACTTTTTACCCTTTTAAAATGTTCGTTGAGGGGCTCTATAGATTTATTTTTGTGAGCATTGGTTCGCACATGATAGTTCCAACAAGCACTATTGACTTCGATATTACAAAATTCACAAAACATTTTAATTGAGATGCAAAGTGAAAGAAGAGGATTGGATATCTGAAAGATCTAATTCTTCCTTTTCCACTTTAAATAAAAACTTAGTTATTTTATATTTAAAATAAACTTTTTAAATTTTAATCACTTTTTATCTTTTGCAATTTTTTATATTTTTTCGACAAGGTATAAAAATTCACTTTGAATGAATACTGGTTTACAACGCAGAATAGCAACTGGAATGATTCCTGTTGGGGTCTTGTCTTTTTATATAATTCTATTGTTTATTTTATAAATTCCTTAAGGGTAACCTAATATTATAACTACTATAATTTTGTATTTAGCCCATCGCTAATCTTTATTTATTATTTCCTTCTTTTATCTTTATCTTTCAAATAAGGGCAATTGTTTACGTTATGCCGATCCGATTTGCAACTAGTGCAGTAATACGATCTTTTGTGTTCCACCTTATCAGTGGAATTTCCGGTGAGTGGCATTTTCGTTTCTGGGAAGTTATTGGATTTCAAGTGGATGGTTATTATTTTTGTGTTTATGGGAATATTATGTGCAGGATGTTTATATAGATGATTAAAGGTTTAGGTTTTTGGGTTAATGTGTTTCAGATATGACTCAGAATTGAGATATGACTCAGAATATTGCATTTTGTTGCGAAATCAGAATATTGCGATAAGGGCAATTGTTTACGTTATGCCGATCCGATTTGCAACTAGTGCAGTAATACGATGTTTTGTGTTCCACCTTATCAGTGGAATTTCCGGTGAGTGGCATTTTCGTTTCTGGGAAGTTATTGGATTTCAAGTGGATGGTTATCATTTTTGTGTTTATGGGAATATTATGTGCAGGATGTTTATATAGATGATTCAAGGTTTAAGTATTTGGGTTAATGTGTTTCAGATATGACTCAGAATATTGCATATTGTTGCGAAATCAGAATATTGCGTGTTGTTGCGAAATTGAAGATGATGTCATAGGTGTTTCCTAATCAGCTAACATTCTTATCGAAGCCAACTATTTCAAATGGTCTTCATACATTCCCAGAGAAAACATCCGGTCGTTCACAAAAAATTCTTGCACGCTATTCAAATTCCAACGTCTAATCATTTAAAATAGCCCTCACTCAAGCTCTTATCAACATATCGAATTTCTAATTTTGAAATTTCCGAATCAAGATCTAACTTCTATTTTTAGCATGTCTCATTCTTATCCAATTCACAACTAAAACATCTACACATTATGAGAACATAATTATCAAACAAGGTGTCGCACTCACATTAGCATTTGTCAAGACATCTAAAATTATCACAAAACGCCACCAACTCATATGCTGATAAGAACTCCAAGCACTCAGTACGTATCATAAACAAATGATAAACTACTCGCGTCTGTCTGGTAGGAACTTGAATCATTCACACCTACTGAACTAGCAATTTATTCGTCATCCATCTAACATATAATACGTCATCCATCCAACGCTATTCAAATTCCAACGTCTAATCATTTAAAATAGCCCTCACTCAAGCTCTTATCAACATATCGAATTTCTAATTTTGAAATTTCCGAATCAAGATCTAACTTCTATTTTTAGCATGTCTCATTCTTATCCAATTCACAACTAAAACATCTACACATTATGAGAACATAATTATCAAACAAGGTGTCGCACTCACATAAGCATTTGTCAAGACATCTAAAATTATCACAAAACGCCACCAACTCATATGCTGATAAGAACTCCAAGCACTCAGTACGTATCATAAACAAATGATAAACTACTCGCGTCTGTCTGATAGGAACTTGAATCATTCACACCTACTGAACTAGCAATTTATTCGTCATCCATCTAACATATAATACGTCATCCATCCAACGCTATTCAAATTCCAACATCTAATCATTTAAAATAGCCCTCACTCAAGCTCTTATCAACATATCGAATTTCTAATTTTGAAATGTCTGTAAAATATTCGAACCCTATAAAAGAGATTACGAAATCGGCATCAATAAAAGCTCACCTCCGCAGCGATAAGAAATGAATCCAGCTGCTATTTTAAAACACATCTCACATATTCATCAGCATGACTCATCGCGGTTGGTAAACACCTGGCCGTGGGAAACACCTGCCCGTGGGAAACACCCCAGACAGCGATAAGAAATGGCGCCCCAGACAGCGATAAGAAATGGCGCCACCGGAAGCGATAACAGGTGACGTCATGCGGGGGCGGTAATCCGATACCCGTGGGAAAAAAATGGGGACCGTGGGAAAAAGTGAGCCAGAACTCTCCTATCCATGCTACTTCAATCCATCTTATCGGGCCAAATATTTAGGTCTGATTCTGGACTCCAAACTCGCGTGGAAAGCGAACATAGCAGAAAGAGCGCGTAAAGCGGCATACGCAATCTATTGCTGCAAAAGAGCCATTGGAAAAAGGGGCGGATTGAAACCGAAAATTGTATCATGGTTCTATACGGCGATAGTGGAATCAATCCTTCTGTATGGCGCAGTTATTTGGTGGCCAGCTATGGCAAAGTCATCAAATGTAAACCTACTAAACAAGGTCAAGAGGATTGCAGCTATTGCAATTATAATTCTCTGACAGTCAAGCTGCAATCCAATCATTATCCAGCGTGCATACCTCATCCAAAATTGCAATGGAATGCCGCTCACAACTAAACGTGATTTCGCTTCACTGTGAAGTGATTCTTTGCTGGATACCGAAGCATAATGATATACCGGATGCTCTAGCGAGAGCTGACACCGAGCTTCAGAAGTATATACTCACCCCAAGAAGGCCAACCTCTAGCTTCCATAAAGTTAGGATTCAAGCAGCATTACATAGAGGCTGCAAATAAGACCTGGTTACTTGAAGAAACCTATAGGACAACCAGGCAAACTTGGCATGCACTGTACTGCATAGCCAACTTCATACGAGAATCTAAATGGATCTTGTCATCCTGTAGTTTTTAGTGCCGTCTCAATCTTTTGTGGTATCACAATGGGCATATAGTGGCCTAAGTGAGCCATCTTTGGATAAAGGAGGCTGCTACTACAACCAACCAACCTACCAAACTCAATAATGGTTACAATCGCGAATGGTGCCAAATTTATGAATTTTCGCGGCAGTGTAATTTTTTTTTTGTTTTTATGTTATAGACAACGAATTATGCACAACGAGTGCAGAAAGAGTAATTTATTTGATATAAGTTACAGAAGGAAAACTTCAGCGAGAAATAACTAAAAAGCATTCCGAAAAGGTGTGCCACTCTTTAAAAATTATTTTTGCCGGCGTGTAAACGCATAACTAATCTATCGGCATAGTTACTCATTTAAATTTATTCATTCCATTCATCTACTGATTTAATATACTCTCTGTAACCTTGTTCCGAATGTAAAGGAATTGAATCCTCGTTGTCGAATCACTTGTTTTGTGTGTTATTCAGATCACTTACTTACTACTTGTTACAAGTTTGCTTACCCAATGTGGAATAATTAGCCCAAAACTTATGGTCCACTTGAAATGAATGAAACTAAACTAGTTGAGTTTACAATGATACCTGATATGTATGGTGTTTCAGGATGAGCGTACTTTACGGTGCCATAAATATATAATATGATAAATGATTGTGAGAAAGCCGTTGGATCTTCGTGTGAAACTAGTAAATATCAATACAGGAAAAGCAGGAAAAATAATTCGAATCGAAACGGATGCGAGTGCAAAGGAGTGCTTCAAATGTTTTTTCATCAACTTTCCTTTGGTTTTTAAAAGAAAAAATGATATTGCTGAGATACAATGAGATAGAAAACAAAATACACAAAAAACCAATACCCCAAATTAGCACCCCAAAAACTCAAAGCAGAAATGGTTTTATAAATATTCAGACATCCATTGTCTTGCAACCGCAATTGATGAAGATATGAATGTGACAAAATGAAACCATTCCAGTGCAATGTAAACGATCTGAGATATTTTGAAATGCGTTAATTATAAATACATATGATCAGTAGCGTACGCAGGATTTTGACAAGGGGGGGTCGTATTTTTGAAGTCTTAACTAGGTACGTTTGCTAGTGCTTCGGTGTAGATATGAAGATATAATTATGTAATCATACTTAATCATACTTTTCTCATTCTCATTCATACTTTATTCAAATTATAAAATTATGCGCTTGTCGTATGAAAGAATCTACACTGTATTTGTAGACTTCCTTGGAACCGTAAAGTGTATATGCATGTTTGCAAGTACATATATTGAAACGCCTTCAATACTTACAGGCCAGAAAAGAAAGCAACTAATGAAGTATGAATGCCGTGGGAAAGTGAAACTGTCACTAAGCACAGACAGAGTATTATCGTAATCTGGGTTGGCTAAGCTTGTTTGCAGCCCATGCAGGGAAGCAACTCTGCGCTCTCAAGCAAATTTGTCGTCATTTCCACGTAACGCATGAGGTAGAATTTTTGTACGCGTTTTTTTCTTAATGAGGTGTCCCCAATAGGCATAATCCTCAAATTACAAATCATATGACAAAATAAAAACAATCCATTTTTGAGGTTTCTGATCAAAGATAGAAAGAAACATTCAAAAATATAACAGTTGCTACTAAGATATGAGTGCGAATTAAATAAATTACACTTTTCTGGAATTTTACTTCGAAAACTTTCAATCAGGTGACCATATTCTAATGTTCCTACCAACTCTTTATCTACATATAAAAATTGCTAGGCTTCATACAATAAGTAAAAGATCACGGCACACACGTATCCAATTTGAGCAAATTATGCCAGTATCATCCCTAGGTGAGATCTCTAAAGCACCATAGGCCGTAAATCAGGCCCATATGGGTTTCACTGTGAAATAGATGAAAGATCTAATTGCGTAGAGATACTGAATCTCACTCAACTCCACGTTCCAGAGTGCCTCAGCAAATAATTGTTAAAATGGGTGACTTAGTGGTTAACGCTAGTTCAAGGCTCCTTGTCGACAAATAGTTTTCGGGAATGAGATTTGATGCCGCACTCTCATTTCACTCAGCTGTGAATGATAGCCTGAATCAAATGAGGGTGATAATCACGGGTGAGCGTGTTCCTGACCACTTCACATCCTTGGTCAAGAAAATGAAATAACTCTAATATTCCCTGAAGGCCCAATTTTGGCGGTTGCGCCATCGATTATTATTTTTGCCAACCTCTTCCCAGGCAATGACGAGGCCTTATGTAAATATGGCCATAACACTCGAATCTTCGAATTTTTTAAATTTACGCAAGGTAATCAAAGTTTTAAAATGCCGAGAATGATACAAACTTAGTATTCAAAACTATCTAAAGTAACGGTGATAAACAGTGTAAAATGGGATTTAAAGTTTATGTCCAAGCATAAAACAGAACGCTTCGCCGGATAAAATTATAGTAAAATATCTAAACGACGATTTTTTTCATTAGCTCATTTAACACATCTTTTGTAGATGGAGTGAGATCTCTATGAATATTTAGAAGTGCCAATCCATTTAGCCGTTCATTGCTGGTGGAATTTCGCAAGTATGTTTTTAGTCGTCGTAATGTTGAAAATGATCGTTCGTTTGTACACGTAGATACTGGGAGAACAGCCAATATTTCTAACAAATTCGATATATTCGGCATAATGATTGAACTACACATGCTTAACCCATCTATGGCAGTTTTTGGGCGGTTTACTATTTCAAGATGCCCACAGAGTCATTCAGAGCATTCAATTCTTCTTCAAGGGGGGTTTGAACCCGTAACCCCCCCCCCTTGGGTACGCCACTGCATATGATCAGGGCAGTCCAAATGGGCTGTAAGCGTTTTTGGCAAATAAAATACCTCCTAAATACGAAATTCGAACGAAAATGCAAAATCATGAAAACACAAGAAACTGCGCGAAAATATTCACCATGCTGAAAATCTTCGACTAGTGCAAGGCCTTGAACCATTCTCTCGCGGAACTTGTCAGCACTATTTACCTGTCACTTTTCCATCAAACTGCTCATTATCCCGCGTTGTTTCGTATTGTTAAAATAATATAATTGTGTAGTAACGGTAGTAGTGAACGTTTAGTATTTATTTCGAGCCATGCGGATCTAATAAACAACCACCATTATTAATAAGAATTGCCATGCTATCGATTTGACGCACAGGTGAGAAGATAATAGAGAGATCAGAAACGCCGGCCGGCTGGCTAGCTTATCGTGCGTGCTGTCGTGAAAATGCAGCGATAATTCATTTCAAGTTCTGTGATTGCAAGGTATGGATATGCTATTCTAATTTAAACTTGCTACTTCGTTGAAGCCAACTAGGAAATTCTAATCGGGTTTGCTTATAGCAAGGATTCGCTTATAACTGGTACAAAATGTTCTATCAAATAATTGCCACTAAATAATGGTAGCCCAAAAGTTCGTAGAAACAGGAAAACTTTAATGTTTACTAAATTGATTAAAAATAATTATTACTTCGTGAAGAAGTAAATAGTTTTTTATTGCTTACTACGACTTACTAAGACATTTTTCTTTATATTATGTATCATTCAAACTGGATGATTTTTTAAACTATTTACAATCTTTATTTCTTTAAGCTGATATCAGACTGATATGCGTCCTTACAGCTCTGGAAATTCTCGAGGGTTTCGATTGATTTATGATCAAGTTGACTTGATAAGTAGACCAAAAATCTCGTTAATTAGGATGAAGATAAAATCTTAGACTAAGGACAGATAGATACGTTAACAATAACTTGACGGAGCTTAGGAAGCAGTTATTATTATCACAGTATTATTACTATTAATAGTAAAGTGAAGGATTAGATTAAATAACTCTAAAACCATCGAAAAGCGGGTTGCACTACATTAAGCAAGACCTTTTAAACTTATCGAGTTTTCACTACATTTCTAGGAGGTACATTGTCTCCGTGGAATATTTTGAAGGCATTTGGTTCAGTACCATGGAGGGATGTTGAATGTACGTTCGTGCACTTTGTTTTGTGCTGTTTGAAGTTTTTTCTGGTTTGATTAGGCAGCTATGGTGAGCATTGCAAAAGCGTATAGCAACATTGGCTGGAGGATATATCTATATAATTATATTCTCGAAGCGAAGAACCATTTACGATTTATAGGTGGGTAAAGCGGTTTTGTCAATACAGTAGACCCCCCGTAAAACGACAAACGTTTTGCAGGGCGATGTTGGACTATCGAATTTGTCGGATTTTAGGGTACTGCCGAAAACCTACTATAGTTCGTAATTTTGTGAAAAAGAGTACCTTGTAATCCAACAAATTACAAATCAAAGATTCTATCTATACTACAAATCATACTACACATGTTTACGATAAGAAATAATTATGTACAAACAAATGTACATATGTAATGAAAATGTTTGAAGTGTTTTAGGAATACTATGAATAACCAAAAACTATTGAAGTACGCGGATCTTGACATATTAAACAAAATTTAATGTTACCTACGTATCGGCGCAAGTGCCAAAGATGATGGCAAGCAAAAGCTGCCTATATTCCTAATACAAATCAAAAGAAAAGGATGCCGATACAGGCAGTCCAAATTCTCTTGTATGAATGTTGATTTATTCACTCAAACTTTCTTGTTTTATACAAAATCTTAGCCTAATTTCTATTTACAAAACATTAACTTACAACTATTTTCCCACAGTACCAATGCATATGCCTGCAATAAATCTATAATTTATTTCATTTTTTAATGCTCACACATGTGGTTGCAATAATATGGCATACCTCACATGTTGATCCACATCACATCTCAAGGCTTCAACGCCTTGCAAGTGGTCATTAAAAGAGCGCCGTGTCCATTTGATACTTTTCAATCACATTCGGGTTGGCATAGCTCTGTATGTCATGTAATTTATGTGTTTGTGTTGTTCGTGGCAATTTATAAAGCATGAAAATATTTCTCAATTTTTTTTGTTTAACATTGTTAAAACGCGAGACCAAAGCTTTGTCCCTCAGTCTTCTCAGTTCGTTGTAGGATGCACCACGTCAGCGATCAACTACGCTGATCGCATCTCGTGCTGTCACTTGCAGAGTAGTTGCAATCACGTCATCATCTTCTTGATTTATTTTTTGTAGAACTAGAAAACTAGTTCATAATCTCATTGGGAAAAATATAAGAAATATGAAAAATATTTTCCTCTTTATCTATTCCACGGCACCAGATTTCCAAATCTTCCGAACTTATATGTGTTTCGGCAGCGACTTGGTCTATTACTTCCGAAGCAACACTGATTTGTAGATCGTTGCTAGGAGTCGTGACAATATCTGGCCATAATTTTTTCCATGACGATGTTGGTGGGGGCAATGCATTCCAGTATTGACAAAGAGCAAATACCAAGTGTTTCATGTTGAGTTCTTTTAAGGTTTTTTTCTATAAGCTGTTCTTTTGATACGGCTCTCAGAAGCCGGGTTTTCTTGTAATCTTGCTTGACAAACTGAATTATATGCTGATCCATTAGTTGAATCAGTGCGGTGGGAGAATAAACATCGCAGTGATGCATTTATCCTCTGTTGCCAGTTTTTCTTCAGACGGATGACCGGTAGCGTTATCAAGAAGTAATACGACTTATGAGGAAAATTATAATCTTTCAACCATTTTCTAACTTCTAGCACGAAAAAATCATCTAACCCCTTTTTGAAAAGATCTTTTGTCGTCCACGCACTTTTTTGTCCTAATCGTGTACAGGTAAATCAATATTTTTGAATGCAAATGATTTATTAGATTTTTCAATGACCACTATCTTTAGCGCGTGTGTACCCGCAGCATTAGCGCATGGTAATATGGTTACACGTTCTTTACTCACTATGTGCCAAGGTACAGATTTTTCGCTATATGAAAAAAAAAACGTTTTGTTACGCCAAAAAAGCCCTGATTCATCTTTTTTTACTTTTTGTAAAAATCTCAATTTAAATCGGTCTTCCTCACCGATTAAATTGATTAGCGTTAAGTACTCTACTTATATACTAATTTTACAAGGGATATAGGTAATAAGGGATATGATTACGAGCATATTTTCAAATTCTAACATTACAAGGGATATAATTAATGAGGGATATAATTGAGGGGATATTTTTGAGAATGGAAATTCTTAAGAATAACTGAGTAATTTAAAGAGCCATGAATAAACGTTGCCTTCATCATGGTTCATTACGGTGTTTTCTTCCCTATAAATGGCTATGCTTTCTAAGACATCTAGTTCTATCTCTCGCTTCTCTTATTGGTGCTACGTCATCCATAGTTATCTCATGTCCTGTAGCCACGATGTGCTCTGCCACTGCTGATTTGAAACTGCCTCTCTTCTTTGTAGCTTTCGCTTCACCTACGTGTTCTTTCATCCTGGTATTGATGAGTCTCCTTGCCTGACCGATATATACCTCTTGGCAGGTGGGAAATTCAACTTAGCTTTCATGTTAATGGATTTCATTTTCACAAAATAATTTTGATTTAATCGTTCGGTCGTCGAACTCATACTTGCAGGTGGTCTCCTATAAATAGATGGTAACATCTGCAGTGCAGCTGCTGTTTAGCGTGGGCAAGTGTAGTTATCATTGTAAATTTCCAACAGTATGAATAAAGAGCAGTACATCAAAGAGTGCAAGTTCATACAATGGTAAATTAGGGATATCACTTGTGTATATATTGTATAAAATTAGGTCTCATACAGATCTCTGAGTCACACCTGCTGAAATATTACATTGAGATGAGCATTCGTGATTTAAGGAAATAACACAATTTTCCTAGCCTCTAGTTCAATTTTGACCATCGGCTGCGGTTGCTTGAATCTATTTAATACATTGTGGGCGGTCTTAACTTCGAAGCCATGTTGTTTCAGTTCGGCGATGATTTCATTCCGGTTTAAAATTGGCATCAATTCCTGTGATCACAAATCGTAGACTTTCCGCTTTTCGGATGGGAAGTGTAATAATTCCTATCAAGCCAATTGACGATTTGTGTGTAGTTAGCCTCGTCCGAGACTTGCACTTTTCCCTCTTGGACTTTACCTATTCTGAGTTCTACTATGTAAATTCGTTCTTCCCTACGATGTTTTTATAAAAGATGTTGACTACTGCTTTTCGGAAATGTAAACGGGGGCGGCTTGTGTTTTATAAGGGAGCATCAGATTCATTGGAAGTGGTGAGTTCGATTGATGTTCGATTGTAGTTCTTCTCTATGTTGATTTTTTCTAGCACGGAGTCAAGCGTTAGAGACATGCGAGTGACGGCTACGCTTAGCTTTAAAAATACAGTTCCAGTTTTTTAAAGATTTAAATTAAAAAAATTAAATTTAATTTAAAGTTTGGCATATCGTTCTTCTTGATCTGCAGAATTCGCGAAATACTTCTGAAAGCATCCAGCAAGGTCGAGAAAAATACGGCTTTTCTAGTATTTATTTGAAAGGAATTTTGCACTGCACATAAGCAGAAGCGCCAATATTTTCTTTGTCTTTGAAGAAAGCAAAATATTTTCCATTTTATAAGTCCGTTTTCATTCGCATCACTAACCACTATTTAGTGTGTTTTCTTATAATAGTATCTTAATTATTTAAGTTTTTATCATGGGTTAGAACCTCCTGGTCTATTCGACAACTTTCGTCTCTTAGTGTGCTTTTTGGTTAACGACTTGCTAACACTATTGTTGCACATTAGTGGAGGTTCTTGTTTCCAGGCTTTGGCCCGTACCATTGTTAAATGGGAAGTGTGGTTTCGGCGTACCGAGTGGCTCCTCTTCAGGTGCTGCCTTTTTAGCCACTCGGTACGAGACAGCACTACCACCGCTGGCTTGTTGATGGATCAAGCTCGCTATATTTCAACTATTTATAATTTTTACATGTGTGAATTATAACGGCTGTCAATGTGTTTCGTATGTCTGCCTACGTAGCTTTCCCATTTAACAATGGTACGGGCCAAAGCCTGGAAACAAGAACCTCCACTAATGTGCAACAATAGTGTTAGCAAGTCGTTAACCAAAAAGCACACTAAGAGACGAAAGTTGTCGAATAGACCAGGAGGTTCTAACCCATGATAAAAACTTAAATAATGAAAAAGCTACGTAGGCAGACATACGAAACACATTGACAGTCGTTATAATTCACAAATGTAAAAATTATAAATAGTTGAAATATAGCGAGCTTGATCCATCAACAAGCCAGCGGTGGTAGTGCTGTCTCGTACCGAGTGGCTAAAAAGGCAGCACCTGAAGAGGAGCCACTCGGTACGCCGAAACCACACTTCCCAGTATCTTAATGTCAATCAAATTTTCTTCGTTCATATGTTTCTTTAACAAATTATTTATTCAACGTTCCCAAAACGCCCCGCCCGCAAATTCCAAGGAAATGTTAACCCGTTATTCGCTATTCCTCTTCTGTGTTTATTTTCATTTCTTCCGAGGCCTTCTCCATAATTTTTTCTGCTTCTTCGTGCTCTGTCCCCTTTAATTTCACTATTTCTCATGTCGTCATAGAGAATCTTATTCAAAATCCTAATCCAAGCATCAATCCCTTTGTCAGCCACTTTTTATCATATTTCATAAGAGTCTCTCTGAAGGTGTTTTCCTCATCACGTGGAAGCTTTTACATGTTAATCCTATCCACAAATCAGGTAATTCTTCTCTAGCTGCCATTTACCGACTCATTGCTATCATGCCCGGTTTCTCTAAAATACTTGAACGCTTAGTATACAATTCAATCCTTTTCTATATTAGATAATCGACCACACATATCCAACATGACTTTGTTAGTGGATGATCTTCTCTCACACATCATGTTGGAACTCACTGATTTTACTGCTAAGTCCTTGTGCAACAGAAGCCAAACTGATTGCATTTCCACACACCTATCCAAGGTTTTCGACTCCGTTGACCACATAATCTTGTTAAATAAATTGAAACTATGGTATTTCTCGTTGTTTTAACAGACGGTTTACCTCTTATTTAGTGGCCCACCAGAATAAAGTCACCTTTTCCAGTGAATTTTCAGATCCTTTAACTTCTCTGTCAGGCGTTCTCCAAGGTTCCATTTTGGCGCCCTATTTTTCCTGTTTGTAAATCATTTGCCTCTTTTCGTTCAGTATTTTTGCCTATTGTACGGTATAGACTAAGCATTTCAGAACCATCTTCTCTGTCAATGTTTGTCATATAATTGAATGTGATCTTAGTGTCTTTCCACCATGAGGTTCTTTGAATAATATATAGTTAGCAATGATGAAAAATGCTGTAAGCTCACTTTCACCAATGAAACTAATCTCTTCGTTTTTCGTCACTCCCTACAAAATATACTGTTCCTGTGGTCGATCATTTTTGTGACCTGGGAGCTATTTTTGACACCAAACTAAAATTCGACCAGCACATTCATAATGTTATGCTTAAAACATCTAAGTTTTGTGATTTTTTTATGAAACTCGACCGCCTTTTCTAGGCCTACAGAAAAATCATGATTCACGAAAAAAGAACCGTTCGTGGCAGTTTTGTTCGGCGAAAATATTTAAGTAATCTGCGCAATTCATTTTGTCACTGCCAAATTTTATTGATGTCTTTACTTTGTTCAGTAATCTGTTAGATTTTTTCATCACTCTTAAACTACTTTGCCTTACCATTATAATTTTTTTCCCCAGCCATATTTGTGCAGCGTAGAATAATAATTCTTTTCTTGGGCATACTTGAACTTTTAATGTTAACAATCTTAAATAAGTAAGAATATTCAAAGAGTGTTCGAAAATATAGATCGATTTCATCCGCGTTAAAAATATCGGAAGCTGAATTCTGAGATAGTGGAATATATCCCTCGTTTTTTTAACGGAGACTCTGCTGCAGCTTCGTCCGCTTCTGATTGTTCACCGTTAGGTAAGGTTGAAGCCTAAACGGCTTCCGTTTCACTTAGACCGTCTTTGGTTCATTGTACTCTGTAGGCTTGGAAACCCTCTGATTTATTAAATGAACCATCCTAATTCCACAAGGAAATCCAGGAACCGGTCCATTTTTATGGTACTTAGCTCACACCATGAGCTTTAAGACAAACCTTATTTTCGAAAAAAAACTTTAACACTTACTAACCGAGAAATTGGCTCTTCTAATTTAATCCATTCTCAACGTCTTTATGTTTTAGGGAAAGATTTATTTTTCTATTTTTGTTTTCGCTATTGGCGCGAACATATTCATATTTGGTTTTTAGCTCAGCCCGCTGTTGGTTTATTTTTGGAAAATTGTCGTATACTTTTAAAATGTTCGACGTCTCACTGACACATACACACATATATAAATAAATCACACACACACACCGCTGTTTTTCAGTACAATCTTGATAATCCGACATATATGGGACCACGCAACCGCCGGATTATCGAGAGTAATATAAAAAAACAATTTTACTATGAATTGTTTATTGTTTATTGTTTCAACAACTACTAAACAGAGTGATCCATTTACATAGGAGCAAATTAAAGCTATAAACAGCAGTAAACTTAATGAATAAAATAAATCCAAAAAATTAAATTAAAAATTGAAGTAGTAAAATAGAATAAACATAAGAATATAAATTGAAAGTAATAATTAAGAGGAAAAAATAAATTTTCTTATCTTAAGCTTATATGTCGCAAAAGAATGACCGAAGGAGCCAAACTGCATACGATCATGATTTCGTTGTAAACGGATCAGAGGAAAATTATAATATAAGTTAGAGGAGGTGTTAGGAGGAGCAAAAATCGTAGGGTGTCTACAGGGGCGAGAAGAGTGACGGAAGTGAAGCTCGTTGCAGACTGTCAAGAATATACAGAAAAAGCTTACAAAGGAGAGACTTCTCCAAGTATAGTCTACGTTGTTGTAGAGTGACTAGCTTGAATTTTTTGAGACGATCATTGTAAGGAGCGTAAGGAATGTTGAATTTATACAACAGAGTACGAGTAAACTTGCGCTGGATAGATTCAATCATGTCGATGTGACATTTGCTGTGTGGGCTCCAGATAGGCGAACAGTATTTGAATAAATTGCGTACCAACGAGGTGAATAGTTTTATACTAGTTTCGGGGCGCCGAAACGCAATGGAGTTTCTTAGTAAGAGTCCACTAAGCTTAGACGCTTTAATCCCTATATTGGTAATATGTTGGTTGAATTTTAATTTGCAATCGAATACGACACTTAGATCACAGAAACGATCGACGTCATTGAGGGAACTACGGTTTAAGGAATAAGTAAAAACAAAAGGATTAATTTTAAGAGAAAAGATGAGCTTATGGCATTTATCAATATTAATTGTTAAACTATTGAGATTGCACCACGATTGAAATGCACAAAGATCCTGGTCAAGTGTCCGGCAATTGATGATAGAGTTGATTGTCCTAAAGACTTTAAAGTCATCAGCGTACAGGAGGCAGGGAGACTGAATGAATTGAGGTAAATCATTAACGAAGAGTAAAAAAAGAAGAGGACCCAATATGGAACCTTGGGGAACATCTGAAGAAGGGTAGAAATAGACGGAGACATGACTACAAAAGGAGACAATGCATTCACGATTTGCCAAATATGAAGAAAACCATTTGAGTAAAGGCCCCCGAAAGCCATAGATCGATTGTTTATGCAGTAAAATATTATGGTCAACACAGTCAAAAGCTTTTGAAAGATCCGTGTAGATACAATCAATTTGTTCGCTATTACCTAAAGACTTAGCCGCAAAGTTTGTAAATTCCAAGAGGTTGGTTAGCGTAGAGCGACCACTAACAAAACCATGTTGAGCGTTAGTAATTACAGGCCTGATGGAAGCAATTATTGAATTATAAACGAATCGCTCAAGTAGTTTTGAAAAGCAAGATAGCATGGCTATGGGGCGATAATTACAGACAAAGGAAGGATTGCTAGATTTGTGGATAGGAATTGTGTGGGAAAATTTCCAGGGAGCAGGGAAAATACCCTCGGAAGCACTTTTGTTGAATATGATAGACAATGGCAGGCTGAGGGGAGATGAAAGGCAAATCACAAACAAGTTAGGAATTCCGTCTGGACCAGGACTAACATTAGGATTAATTCCTTTGATAAGAATCTCTAATTCTGATTGAGAAATATTTAAGTTAGACGGTATTAAGCAAGAAGGAGTGAAAAAGGAATACAAAGGGGGACTAGGCATGGGGGAGGAAAATACAGAAGAGAAGAAGTCACAAAATAAGTTAACCATCTCCTGTGGAGAGCGAGCAAGGAGGCCGTTGTGAGTCAACTCAGTAGGGACAGAAGAAGACTTACGGAGAGATCGAACATAGATCTTAGTTTCATCCCTGGTAACAGAGTCTTCAAGGCGTTGAAGGTACTCATTCAAAGAAGAGCGAATGAGTAGTTTTACCTCAGATCTACTCTGTGAGTATTTAATTCGATCTGAAGTGAGTTGAGTTTTTTGCCACTTCCTACGCAAGGCGTTTTTGGTACGCAATGCAGAGTCAATTGCGGACGAAAACCAAGGGGAGTATTTGGTTTGACTTTGCGTGTTAGGGGAACATAGCGATAGATGAGGTCGTTAAGGACGCAGTAAAAGGAATGTAATGCCGATTCACAATCCAACCCCTGAAAGCTCAGGTTCCAGTCATGAGAATTGAGGGCGGACTCGATGGCAATGTAGTTGGCTCTTCTAAAGTTCGGTTTCAGTAAGACTGGCGTACTCTTGGGTTTGTCCAATTTAAACAATTTAAAGAGGATATCTAATAAGAGAGGAGGATGATGAGGATCAACCTTAGTGTAGGGGTGGAGGCATTTAACGAGAGACAACCAGTTTTTTGGTAAAGACGAAAGGACAAGGTCTAAGATTTTGTTATTACTATTAGTTACGGTATTATATTGAAAAAAAGATACTGAAGCTAAAAAGGAAGACATGGCTGTCAGATGTGGACTAGGTATAGAAGGAAAAGGCGAGAATGAGTTGAAGACCCAGGCGATAGAAGGAAGGTTGAAATCACCGAGGAGGATGAAGTAAGAAGAAGGAGGACAGGAGTTAATGAAAGCGGAGAGGTCATTTAGCCAATTATCAAGTATGGCAACAGGGCAGTTGCAGGGAATATAAACACACCCAACAAAACGGGGACCAAATTGAGTCCTGCTCTTTATAAGTATCCATTCGATAATGGATGTAAGGGAAACCGGGGAGAAAGTGGTACAGAGGGAAGCATTCAAGGAAAACTTGGTTGCGATAAGAACTCCACCGCCGTCACTTTTCAAGGCAGAGTGAGGATCACGATCACGTCGGAAAACTTGATGACAAGCAAAAAGTTCCTTATCATAGATGCCAGCATTGAGCCAAGTTTCGGACAAACAGACGACATCGTATGATATTGAAAATGCTTACATATTATACAAAGAAATACAAATTATACACAAATATGTAATTTAACATACTGCGAAAAGTAATCAATTGTTTTTTGTTTCTTTGCTGTATAAATTTTATCGAAAATGCCCTCTTGTAATCGTTTAAGCACCGGGACATCATCACTTGGGACGTCATTCTCTTCAGCCCATTTGGTGCATCCGTGATATCCTCGTTTGTCAGGTTAAGACCTGTCTCACATTTCTCGGAAAGCTCTTGCACAAATTGGCAAGTCAATTCTAAAGCCGAATTAACTTCTTCAGAATGGCTTACCATGGCTTCTGAATTGAAAGCAGGGTGCGTTGGCCAAACTTTTTTCCACGAACACGGGATAGTGTCACTTTTAACTTTATCCTATGACAACTACGTTTTTAATGTTTTTTTTAAACAAAATATTTACTCCATCAGTTTTTATTATTATATCAGAAAGCAGTGATTTTTTGTAACTCCTTTTTATTTGCATGATTACATTTTGGTCCATGGGTAGCAAGAGCGCTGTGATGTTTGGAGGCATGTAGAGGACTTGAATTTGCTTATCTTCGGAGTGTTGATCGTCTGCTTTAGGGTGTCCAGGTGCGTTATCCAGAAGTAGCAACACTTTAGCAGGCAAGTTATGGTCTTTTGAAAATTTTCTCACAGCCGGTATAAAATTTTGCTTGAACCATTTAGCAAAAACTTCTCGAGTAACCCATCCTTTGGTTTGGTTTTTATAGGTGAAGGGTAAGAAAGATTCGTTTTTAAATGCTCTTGGATGCTCGGTTTTTCCTACAACCTGCAACGGAAGTTTGTGTGTGCCAGTGGAATTCGCACACGGCATGAAAGTCAATCTGTTTTTTGACATTTTTCTTCCAGGGGCACTTTGTTCGGATGAATGTACAAAGGTCTTATGCGGTAACATCCTACAGAACACTCCACTTTCATCCGCGTTGTAAACTTGCTCTGACAGAAGATATAATTCTTGAATTTTTAACTCAAATTTTTCCAGAGAGGGGTCCAAAGCTGACGCATCATTAGATATTTTTTCGCTCGTTAAAGTTAAAATACGAATCCCAAATTTATTTTCAAAATTATCAAGGCAGCAATCGTTAGTTCTAAAATCGTTCTTTTTCGTTATTTTTTCGTAAAAATGTTTTGCTTTTTCACGAAGAATGTCACCTGGCACGTTCTTGCATCAACCATGTAAATAAAGCGTTTTCCATTTTCGGACACTCAGCAGTTTTAACTGTCTTTCTTCTCTTCAAGTCTCTCCCAGCAGTCTTAACGTATTCCAGGATTTTATCACGGTTGACTTTGATGTCGTAGATGGTTGATTTTCCAACGCCCGTGCCCATAAGTCCGTGCCAGGTTTGCCGTGGTTTCTGCTTTGTCCAGTTGAATTATTATCTCCTCGATACAATGGTGCAATATTTTGCCCATCTCTGATATCGGACCTATTCTAGCCTTAGTAATGATAGTTCCTTTCAATGATGATGCACTTTTTGTGCTTTCGACAATGCGAACTTTCGATTTTAATATGGTGTTAACAGTTGAGATAGGTCGATTCATTTCACGAGATATTTCTGTAATCGTCATTCCGCCTTCATACTTACGTATAATTTTTAATTTTTCGTCGCAATTTATCGCACGCTTTTGTTTTTTTGGTTTACTATCAGCGAAATCGATTTTTCGCTTCGATGCCATTCTAACAGTATATAAACAGATTTTACACTAAAAAACCTACTCAAGGTAGCCTACACTCAAGATGTGGTTCAATATCTCTCTACAAAACAACGTGCTTTCCAGAAATCGTCCCAACATGCATGCAAGAGTGTGCGCATAGACCCAAAAGAAAGAATTAAACATTGCCAGCATAAAATAGAATTAGTCTTTGTGAAAATTCATTATGTACCTATTCTACATTATGTACCTATTCTACTTTTTTGATGAACTTATAAAAGTAAGTAGAAGACAAGGTCTGGAGCATTAAATTTATTAGATGCAATGATTTGCCATTTTAAAGGGGTACGATGTTTAATAATACGAATAATTCGAAGTCGAAGGAAGGGGGAATCATCGAACCGGGCAATCCAATTGTGGAGACCATTGAGCGGATCACAATTATTACTGCTGTACACATTGGCGCAGCGCTGTGCAGTTTAGGACACTTGGACTAACAAACCAATAATTGAGAATATAAAATATATATAAATATAACAAGAAATATTATATATATAATTTAATTGCGGGTTTCCACTCGATCCACGAGGTACCGTATCCGAGCGTTAACCCCCATCCCGTGCCAAGTTGAATTATTATCTACTTTTTTGGCTCAAAGTTAAAGTAACGTGTTTTCGTTTCGTCGACATTTTCATTCCTCAATTACGTATACTTTACAATGCACTACACAGTTACAAAACAAATGAATGATTAGCGCAAGGTAAACGCAAGCGACGTACTGGATGAATAGATAGGGAAGGGTCGGATGAAGATTGTAGTACCAAAATTTTTTTGTAGTTTACATCTCGCGGTGAACACGTGTACCTGTTCAGGTAGAAATACCAAGAAAAAAAAAGTTTTTGAGTATATACAAACAATTTTGTTCTGTTCTCTTTTTTTCTTTATTCAAAGCCGTATTATGGTAATAAACATGCGATTCATTCACTTCATTCTTCACTTCCTTTTTCGTTTTCTTCTCCATTATTGCAACTGAAACAAATGTTATCTACTTTCGAATGCTGTTGACAAACTGGATCGGAGCATTTCACGAAGAAGAATCGGGTTTTGCGTTTCGTCTTGTCGATACGAGAACAAACCTTGCATAATTTTTTCTTGTCGAGCGTTGATGGTGCGGGTATTTCAATATTTATTGGGCTACCAAAAAAAGATTCCATTGCCGAACGTGTTGAAAATTGCGCCATGACGAAAGCGTTGTTCATTCTGTTTTCAATATTAGCCGTAACTAATGATTTTGATAGTGTGACAAGAAAGTTTCGCCGTGCATCAGATCTGGGCAAATTATCAACGCCCTTGCAAATGCAATATGCAGCCAATGCCATCACATCCAACATATTACAGAAGAAAGCAAAAGTCCTTCGCTTTGTTGACCGTTTACAAGAGAAATGTGTTACCATTTGGGCCATACAATCGACGCCAGCTTTGGTGGAATTATAGAATAAAATTGCTTCTGGTTTCTTTGCTTCACTATCAGCACAATATTTAGTGCAGTGCATAGTCAGTAGTACAGCTTTTTTTTTGGTGCATAGCTGCATATCGAAACCAAGTTATCGTGAAAACCAAAAAGAGTTGAAAATATTTCACTTTATTGTGCAAATCGCCAGCGGCCAAAAGTATGCCGACATATGCATCTAATTCAGTGCTGATGAGCTCCTTGCACACTTGTGGTGTCGGGTTAACACCTACAAGTAGAAATAATTAAATATCTTCTTTCGGGATTGGACTCACGTCTGCTCTATTAGACTTGTTTCACACGACAGGGGCGAATCGCAGTCTTACAACTTCGCAGCTTCAAACTCAACATCAATTCACAATAACGTCATTATTTTGTCGCTGGTAACGCTACACGTACTCCCCCTCGAGTGACTGTCTGTCATAAGTCGATGACGTTTTGCAGGAGGGTATGTTTTGGTGATTGCCAATGGGCGGTTGTTGATGGGTTCAAAGAAAACTTATTTATGTTTCAGGTGTGATGATTGCTCGATGTGCTTTGTTTGGTAAGTGGAATCTGTTGATTGCTGCTCATATCCATTCGCTGTAGATTTTTCATCTTCACGGAATGATGAAAAAATAGCCAGGATAGCCGGCTTAAGTCGTTCTGTGGAAACATTTACCAGCCTGCCGTTGACCTCGATTGTAAACAGAACGTTGGATATACGTTTCACAATCCGATGAGGTCCCGTATACGGTTGGTTGAGTGCTTCTCTGATTGAGTCCACTCGTAGAAAAACATGTGTACAGGACTGTAGTTGATGGTGCACGAATGTATTTCGTTCGCTGCGGTCTTTAATAGGTACTGATCGTAATTCGCGCATCTGATGACGTAGCGCTGTTTCAAATACGACTGGATCGAAACTGTTGTTGCCATCGTTTACAAGGAGGTAGAGTTATGGTGGTTCCGAAAACGATTTCGGCGCAACTTCCTCCGAGGTCTCCTTTATACGCGTTAGGGAGTCCTAATAGGACTGTTGGTAGTATCTCCGACCCGACCAGTTGGTATTGTGCTCGTGACACATAATTGTGGCTTTCAGTGTCCTGTGCCATCTTTCAATTAACCCGTTGGACGCTGGCTGGTAGGGTGAAGTGCGAGTATGCTTGCAGCATAACAGCTTGATTAAGGAATAAAATAGCGCGGATTCGAATTGAGCTCCTTGGTCAGTTGTGATGACCTGTGGTGCACCAAATCGTGATACCCAGTTCGCATAAAACGCTACGGCTACGGTTTCAACAGTCTAATCGCTTATAGGGATTACCTCGGGCCATCGGGAGAATCTGTCGACCATCGTGAGGCAATAACGGTATCCATTTGAAGATGCTAGAGGTCCTACGAGATCCAGGTGAACTTGTTGAAAGCGTTTGTCTGGCATCGGGAAGTGTTGAACTCTATTTTTCGTGTGCCTCCTTACTTTAGATCTTTGGCAGGGCACACACAATCTTGTGTACCGTTGAACGTCTTTGCGCATGCCTGGCCAGACAAATTTCTTTTGATCCGATCGGAACATTGCACGAACGCCTGGGTGGGAACATCTGTGAAAGACGTTTAACACTCGTTCTCGAAGTGACCGTGGCACTATTGGCCTGATTTGACCTGTTGCTATGTCACAGTATAAAGTTCTAACGTCTTTTATCGGTTGAGGTTGTAGTGAAAGCCATGTGTTGTTCTCCTTTAGCATATTCTGCAGCTCGCTGTCAGTTTGCTGCTCTGCAATCATCCCGCGTGTCGATATGCTTGATGGCAAATTGATTACTTCAAGTCTCGAGAGGGAATCAGCAATTATGTTTTCATCTCCTTTAATGTGAACAATGTTCGTGCTGAACTGAGGTGGCAAACTTGTCTAGGAGATGCTTTTTCAGTTTTCTGAGAAAACGCGTAAATCAGGGGTTTATGATCTGTTTTTATAATGAACTAAACCCCTTCCAGCCAGTGTCGGAAATGTTTAATACTGGAGTAGATAGCTAATAATTCACGGGCAAATGTGCTGTACTTTGTTTCTGCATTCGTAAGTTTCCGCAGATAGTAAGCGAGGGGTAGCCAGTTTCCGTCAACTTTCTGCTCCAGAACAGAGCCAATTGCAACATCGGACGCATCAGTTACTAGTTGTAACGGCGCTGATGGTGCAAAATGCACCAGTAACGTTGCTTGCGCCAAACTATCCTTGCATTTGTTGAAAGTTGCGATAGTCTCTGCAGTCCAGTTAATTGGGATCTTGTCTCCTTTTTTGTGTCGCGGAGAAAGTTATTTAATGGTGCTTGTAAGTTTGCGGCATTGGAGATAAACCTCTTATAAAAATTCAGGGTGCCAAGAAAGCGGCGAAGTTCTTTGACGTTTGACGGGAGTTTGAAATTAAGTATAGGCTGAACTCGTGAGGTTGGGGGCAAACTGCCTTGGCTACTTATTTTATGACCTAGGTATTCCACTTCTTCTAATCCGAATACGCATTTATCTATGTTAATAACAACTCCGTACTTGTTGAGGCGTTCGAAAATCAGGTGAAGGTGTTGTCTATGTTGCTCGCTTGAGGTAGATGAAACGAGGATGTCATCTAGGTAAGACACGCAAAAGTCCAATCCCATTAACACCTCGTCTATGAACCTTTGGAACTATTGTGCGGCGTTTCGTAATCCAAAGGTCATAACCTTAAATTCGAACAGGCCAAACGGAGTTGTAACAGCTGTTTTGGCAATGTCATTTTCCGCGACGGGAATCTGGTGAAATGCTCGTAGCAGATCTATCTTTGAGAAGATCGTTTTACCCGCTAAGTCAGCGGTGATATCCTGGATATGTCGCATCGGATAGGAATCTGGTAGAGTTGCGGCGTTCAGTCTACGGTGATCACCACATGGGCGCCAGGAGCCTCCTTTTTTTGAACGAGTAGAAGAGGACTGATCCAAGGGCTATTTGAAGGGCGACAGTAGCCTTGGTCCAACATATACTGGAATTCACTTCTTGCGGCTGTAAGTTTGTCCGGCGGTAGCCGACGTGGACGTTCCGATACCGGTGGGCCTGAAGTGGCGATATGGTATTGCACTGCATGACTTCTCCCCCCTTACAATAAGAATTCTCCTGAGTTCGTGGTTTTATTTCGTACGATTTTCTTTTATTGTAAATAAATAATTATTCCAAAGGTAAGTATTGATGATATCAAAAAAATTGAAGTGACATTAAATCCAAAAGATATTTTTTTGTGAAATTGCAATTCTTTGATTTCTCTTATGTTTGTTATTAATATTTTGGAGTACTATATCATCAAAAGTTAGTTTTTTTTGTAAAATTTTCAAAATTATAATCATTTCGATAGAAAAATCTTTCATAAAATCTGTCTTTAGTGTTTGAAAAGTAGTGATCTAGTATTTTGATTTGACATTTATTATAATGAATTAAAACATTTTGATTTAGCCTTAGTTTTCTATCGTCACAGTTTTGATTTACTACAACATCGTTTGCTTTTTTTATAATAATTGTTTCTTCATCAATTTCGACAATATTAAAAAAAATGTAAAATTATTAGTGACTAGTTTACAGTTTCCAAAATAAATACAATGTTGGCTTCGATTTAATTCATTCAAGTATTTCAATTTTTCATATTTGTATGTTTGATTTTTATGTTTAAAAATAATTTCCATAGGAGATTCTATTTCTTTTTGCATTTTATTAGGTATTGGAACTATTATTTTTAATTGAACAGATAAAAATTCTTGTGGGATTTTAATTGCAAATATTATAACATTGTTCTCAAACATTGTTATTCCCAATTTAATATGTTCTAACTTCGTCACATCCACATTATAGGTATTAATTTCTTCTTCAGTTAAAATATTTGGATTCATGAAACCATGTTTCGTTGAGATAATATTATTTTGTATTTGATCTATTTTGTTTTTAAAAAGTTGAATCTTGAAAAATTGATCATAAAATAGACTGTTGTTTGAAAGACTATTGATTCTTCTAAAGATTAATTCACGATCTTGCTCTATCACGGCTCTAACTTGTTTGAAAGTTTCGTTAAAATGAGAGTTGATTTTGACTTGTTGATTCACAGCGTTATGGTCGTTTTGTTCAATAAGTTTTAGATGTTTGTCAATTTTTTGTCGATCATTTTCATCCATTGTCCCAAAAAGCCATTTTTCTGCGTTGCCTACTAAATTTATAAGTCCTCGTTTGGGCCTATTCTTTGTTGGTGATAGAGTTTTAACTTTAGCAGTACGATGTTTCAGTTCGTTTTGTAAGAGCCCTTTATGTTCTGCATCTAACTGATTTACATTACTCGAAAAAATTTCGATTATATTGAAAATGTCCTGAATGTTGATCATATGGATGATAAGATTAGCTTTGTTTACTATGTTGATTTTATTTAGTTTTATCTCAGCGAATCCAGATTGTTCCGTCATGTCGTAAATGTTTAGTTGGCCTTGAGTCAAGTTGACGATTAGGACTATTGTCCGTAGAATTGTGAAATTCTGTGAGAAAAGAATATGTTATAGAAGATTTCCCTGTAAAATTTCTAAGATAATTTTATTTCTGAAATATGGCATGTGTTCTTGAGTGAAAGTAGCTTTCTTATTTCTTGAGATAAATTCTGCAAACATACATGTAAAACACCACAGTCACTTCCATTGGGCTGTTGTGGGCTATTTTCGATATTTTCTTTTATAAATTTTGAGGTATCAAAACTTTCTTTTAGTTTTCTAAATGTTCGTTTTGAAGGTATTTTTCCAAAGTATTTAGTACAAGATTATTTGACATTCCTAAAGAATCATAATATTTTATTGATTTAGATTTAAAATCTACTATTGCCAGGCACCAATGATTTTGGTTGGCATGAACTGCTATTAATAGAATATCATAAGAGAAAATATTAGTTTTCTTTGTCCATTTTCGAATGGCATTGTAACCTTCTGCTAGGAATTTCGGAATGAAGAAAGTACTCATAGGATATACACTTGGTAGATCCTTATTTAATAATTTGTTTCTATCACTTATCAAATTTAGATAAAAATCAATTATTTTGTCATTTAACCATGATTCGCCTGAAAGTGTTCTAATGTCTTTTCTGGTTATGTCTATTTGAAAATTTGTGATTAAAATATCATCGTTCGAACCTTTTTTTTTAATACGTTTTTAACGAATTTTTGTTGTTCTTCCGTTAACGGCCTATATATTACATCCTTGGTTTTGTCATTTTCTCCTTGATCTACAAATTTCGGCCTTCTATTGATATTGGACAAGTGCACGTTTTTAAGTTCCGCTTTTTTTGTATTTCGGTTGTTCTTTCAATCGAACCGCTTTGTAATTTTTTATGTATCCGCTTGATCTAGTTTCAACATAGTCTTCTCTTTTTCTGTTTGCTTTTTGTAAGAATTTTTCCTTAGTATGGATTAAATTTTTTTTAATTTCTTCAAAGTCTACTTGGTGTGTTTGTACTTCTTTTGGAGTACACTTTATAGCTGAGTGAAATCGTTCATTATAATTTCTTACTGATTGTTTTAACGCTCGTTTCGATGACAATCTGTTTTTATGTAAGGCGAGGATTCTATATTTTTCAGCTATTGTGTTATGTAATCTTTCAATATCTGCCAGTCCTGTGTGACTATGGGGTTTTGTTAAATGTAATGTTACACCTTCTGACTCCAAGAAGTCTTTTATTAATATGCTATTAAACTCATTTCTCTAACGACTATTTTTTGTGGTTTCCCAATTTTCGTAAAGTGGTCTTCTAATTGCTCTATGACTGTAGTATGGTTTCGATATGGTAAGTAGTACACAGCGCCTAATTTGGAAAATTTATCGATTATTGTTAAATAGCTGACTTTCATAATTTGGTAAATATCCGCCTGAGCGATCTGATTCAAATCAGTTCCTGTCTCAGTAAATAAAAAATTCGGTTTTATTGGGTTGCGATCATATTTAACGATTTGACACATGTCACATTGATTAATAACAATTTTTATCATTTCTAAAAGATTTGGGTAGTAGATTTTGTTTTTTATGGAGTTGAATGTTTCTTGTATACCTGAATGTTTACTTCCGCGAACGTGGTAGAAGGAAATTTGTTTGACTGCTTCGACCTCTGTTTTGATAGCTTTTGCTCTAAATGAACAACGAATAAATCGAACTTGCGAGCCATTGGAATATAGTCCTCTAAGCTTTTGTTGAACTATATTATATTTGGTATCTGAAAGCCCAGAATATATACCAGTAAAACCTTTTTTGATGTATCGGCTGAAAATATCGTCCAGTCGATCCAAGTCATATTCGGCTATATAAATTATTCTTTTCCTATGAACTGTTTCAAATTCTTGGATTTTATTGTTTGTGAGGATGATTTGTGTTCGATATTTATTCACTATTTCAGATTTGATCGGTATGTGATCTAGCAGCTCTTCTTCAGCGTAATGTTTTGTTGCTAACGTTGAACTGTCGTTTTCTTTTAAATTGTATACTTCTAACCGAAATTGTATATTTCTAACCGAGAGTATGAGTTTGTTGCTGTGCTTGCTTTATTTGATGCTGTCTCGATTAATTCTTCGGTTTTCATTCGGCTTAAATAATCGGCTACTTTTTTCTCACGTTCTTTCAAATATTCAATTTCAAATTGATATTCCCCTAATTTCAGAAGCCATCGTTGGTGTCTTGGAGACAAATCTTTTCCACGATATTTCGCGTGTAAGTATTTGATTGGCTGATGGTCGAAGAATATTTTAAATTTATTGCCATATAGATATGGTCGCAAGTAATTCACCGACCACATAATGGCGAGAAACTCTTTATCCGTTGCCGAATAATTCCGTTCGTGGCAGGTAAGAGTGCGTGATGCGAAGCAAATAGGGTGACCATCTTGGGATAAGACAGCGCCTATCGCATAGTTTGATGTATCCGTTGTTAACTGGAATGGTCGGGGAATTTTAAAATTGGTGGAGATATAATAAGAGCTTTTAATTTCTCGAAGGCTTGAACAAAATTTGGATCACGGGGATTGATACGAGTGTTTTTCCTTAGATATTTAGTGATGGGTTGAGCTACTTTTGCGTAGTCTCGTATAAATTTGCGGTAGTAACCCGTCAAACCCAAAAAGCTTTTAATTTGTTTCTCCATAGTGGGTAGTTCTAGCTTTTCTATCACACTAATCTTTTCCGGATTGGGTTTGAGTCTATCTTTCGTGATGATATGTCCAAGGAAAGAAGTCCCCTTCATATAGTTACATTTATCGATTTGGACTTTCAATCGATTTTCTTCTAACACTCTCTTAACGATTTCCCACCTACGATGTCAGGGGGCGGGTTACCCTAAAGACAATGCGACCCACGGTCAAAAAATGAGAAATAATAGCGTACCTACCCTAACCAACTCCCATACGGTCAAATTGCGCACCTCTGCTCAATGTGCCGATCATTTTGTTCCATCGGACCCAGTTGGTGTGGCTTCCTTGGATTACTCTAGTTGTTATAGATGTCATGATACGGGACGTTACACCTAGTTCTTTCAAGTCATGGGCGGATTTCGAAGCCCAAACCCCTCTCCATGACACGGTACACGACGTGTATGACACCTCTAATGGATCCACTCTGAATTTCTCGGCAATCTTATGCGAAAGGTCATTGATGTTCTTATATTTTCCTACCTTAGCATCGTGACAATCATTAAGTGATTTTGTAGCACTAACAATTTGTGTGTCGATGACATACACTTTATCGTCCCTTACTGCAAATAGGTCCGGCTTCCTAATACCAATGCTAGTCTTAAATCTAGTTTCACCAGTCGTGGCAAATCCCTTATCTTTTAGGGCAGCTACTAGGGTCTTCGTCACTGCGTCATGCCTTTTGATTCGTCCGCCGTGCGTACAGTGACACTGCTGGATCACGTGTGCACCAGTTTATGTGACCCAACAACCTGCCCTGCAGCGTATATACCTGGATGCTCGTTGTACTCCCCTAGACGTCCTAATCCTAGTAAGAAGACTATTAATTCTAACGTGGTGATATTGAATGTAATCTCTGCCTGGGACTGCATTATAAGTTTGGTCAACCCACGCGCTAGAACTTCTAACTTTTGCACTTTCGCGAAGCTCGAAACCGTCGTTAGATTGGTGGAGTGACCGGGCCCACCAACGTTTGACACCACCCAGTGACCGCAACTCTATACCCCCCTTAGTACAAGCCTTTTCTGCCCAACGGAGCCTCTTCTGGATGTAGCTAGAATAAAAGGCTGCACTAATTGTGGCGCTTGGTGACATTTCTAAAGATTTAATTCGGTGCAAAATTAGTTGCGGTATGGAGGTCTCAAACAAAGAGAATTTTTTCAATTTTTTTGATTTGATCATGTATAATGCTAAAGGATGATCCTGTATCTACAAGTGCTATATATATTATGTTCAGAATGGTTATTGTTATCATTGGGAGATTTTCCGAGGCTAATTGTGAAAAATGTATTAGTTTCAAAAGCTTTTACTTCAGATTTAGGAATATGTTCCGGATGTCTAGTTTGTTTTATTTCTTGGTGTTTACTGCCTGGGGAAAATCGATGGAATGTATTTTGTGAGTAATTTTGATGTATATTGCTATTTTGGATATTATCGATTTCCACTACACTTTGATTCTTAGGGAACCTAAAATTTTGTCTCGAGTTTTCAGATTAACCTGTATTTCTATTTAGAAACTGAGCAGAGTTGCTACGATAATTTTGGGGATTATATTTGGGAAAATTAAAATTTTCGTGATTCTGATCTGGTTTGTTATGTCCAGTATTGCTGTAATTATTTGTTCGTCTGTATTAGCCAGAATTATTGAAATTGTTTGCTGTCCGTCTGTATTGCTCTGTTTCATTATTACTCATTGCGGTAATTGTCTGATCGGTTTTGAAAATTATCATTATTATAATTCTTCTGAAAATAATTTTTTTGTTCATATTACTGATGATTTAATTTTTTGAATCGAGTTTTTATATTTTTATCGGTATAATGATTGAATTTGTTTTCCTGGTAAATTCCGGTCGAATGCAAGAATCTTCAAACCGTCTTTTTGTTATTGTGGCTAAAATTCTGTTCAAATGTATTTCTTCGTAAATTTTATCTAGCAAGACGCCTTGTGTCATTTGTTTAACTGTGTTGCAAAGCAGGGAATCGATACAATCAAGATTAATGCAGTGATCATTACCGTAATATATTCTAATTTTCTTTGCTATGCTTCTGAACTGTTGAATTTTTTTGTGATAATTCATTTACATTACTAACTTTAATCATTGAAATTTTTCTGAAAATATCTGCCGGTTCTAAATCTGGTTTATAACGTAATTTTAATAAATTTTTTATAATTTCCCATTTATCGGTTTCTTGTATGCCCAATATTGAATTCTTCGCTTCGCCCTGTATTTTCTCGTAATATATTATTCGAACGGCTTCCTTCCGGTGTTGTTCATCTATCAGTCCATGCAAGTAATACTCCACACTGCTGAAAAAGGAATTAATGCTGATGTCCCCCTGTCCTGTGAATACGCTCATGTGTTTTATCTCCTTGAGAAGTCGCTCTTTGAACTCCCTCGAAGTTTGCCTTAAGGTCAGATTTTGTAGTGCTGTTGCCATTTGTTGTACCTGACCATTCCGCTCGTTTAACTCATTCGTCAATCTTGCAATTTCCTCCTCCATTTCTCTATTTATTCCTCATGATTAATTTAAGTGCAGATCTCTTTTCTCTCTCCTTTCACGCATTAAATGAAAATTCTAATATTTTTGGTACAAATTTCGCTTACCATTTCTCCAAATAAATTTTGTTATAAGCTTTGTTCTCTGTTCTTCACTAGTTCTTTATTATTATTATTATTATTTTTTCTTTCACAGTTTTCCTTGAATTCACTCTTTTTTTCAATTCAATTCACTTTATTTTATTTGGGTTCCGGCCAGGCTCAGCCGTCATTTGAAGAACTTTAAGGCTTTTAACTTTAATTGTTCTGCCAAATTTTAATAAATTTATTGATCGCGTCGCGGAATACCGGTTATTTTATATTATTATTATTATTATTTTTTAACTAATTTCCACGACACTTTTTCACTAATTGTTTTCAATTGTCCTTCGCGGCTAATTCAAAACGTTTACCGACTGCGCCAGATATGAGTGTTGGTTTTCCAACACACAACGCGGCTAATTCAAAACGTTTACCGACTGCGCCAGATATGAGTGTTGGTTTTGCAACACACAAAAAAATAAAACACCAACAGTTTCCTACAGCTTAAAACACTTTTATTATTTCACTTTTTTTTCTAAAAAATCACACGTACACAATATTTATTTATTTACACCAAACAAGGCATCAAGTAAACAATACAAAATACATAAATAATTAATAAGTTAAAGTAAAGTAAATTAGTCTAATCAAAACTTAATCAGGCTTAGTTGGGGAGTGCGTGGTTATGATGACAATAGGGCCTTTGTCAGGTTACGTTTAAAGGACGATTTAGGGATACCCGGAGAATAGTGGTTACTAATTGTGTTGAATATTCTGCAAAATCTATTTATCGGTTCATTATGACCATAGGCCGTGTGATGCCGATATTCTTTAAGCAGGGTTGTGTGTCGAGTACGTCGTTGTTGGTCATTAAATTTTATTCTATCAGCGAGGGCTACTATATTTACTGCGCCGCTGATAACGTCGAAGGTGAAACTGGCACTAATTAGTGTTCTTCTAGATGAAAGAGGCATTAAGTTTAGAAGGTCTAGTCTATATTTGTAGGAAGGAAGACTATGAAGGACACTCGGGTTGTAGAGGTCCCTCAAGGCAAAAAGCAAGAATTGTTTCTGGATAGATTCAAGTCTGTCGCTGTGGAGCACAAAAACGGGGTTCCAAATTATGCAAGCATATTCGATCAGGGGCCGCACGAAGGTGGTGTATAAGGACTTGGTAACCCAAACGTTTTTGAATTGTAACTAATTTACTGAATCAAAAGGGATAACCGACAGCGATTCGTTCTACGATTGGAGAAATACTGGGGCGGACGTTACGCGTCAATTAATTTTATACTTCTAAATCTGCTTACTCTGTGTCTGTACTTTGTACAGGTAAACTGCTTACGCCGCGTCCATACTTTGTACAGGTAAATGCTGACTATCCGTCTGCATCTAATATTTGGTTTCAGACGCAATCAGATCTTTTATCCGATCCGCAGAATGTGCATACGTAACTTACTTGCTAAGAAAGTCAGCGCCGATTATAGGCTGTGTAACGTCAGCGATTACGAAGTGAGTGTGAGAAGTTTCTCACCATACGTGTTCATTTTAGTTTTATTAGCGGCGTAAAGCTTGAAGTCGGATGCGTGAAGCGGCTTCCCGGCAGTTGTCCTGGGAATCACCGAAACGTCGGCTCCTGTATCGATCAGGAAACGTAAATTTGTTTCACGATCATAGAGATATAGGCGGTTGCGTCCGGGGTCGTTGTTGTCCGCCTGATCAACAGACGCCCCTACTCGTTTCCCGAATCTTGGTTTGTTGCGTAATGACATGGCTTATCGCAGCGTCGCACGGCATTGCCGAATTTATGGTGATAGTCACACATGTTTTTGGTATCGCATTGACACGATCGGCTTCTTTGCCTTGGCCGACGTGCAGTCGAAACACGGAAACGCTGTATGTCAAGTTTGAGTTCGGCTATCTGAGCTTCGAGACTCTCAGGAACAGTCGTATTTACTCCATGACTGCCAGTAGCTTCACAGATGTGATGCGGATCTCTAATCGCCAAAATGTTATCTGCCATGTCGGCAAGGCGACTAAGGTCCGAAGTCTCGGAGATGGCAAGAATTGACTGGACTTCTGTTGGCAGTCTCTGTAGCCAGAGCGTCCTGAGAAAGTTCACGCTTACCTTATTTTTGGCGGCGGTAGTCATGGAGCGCAATAGCTGTGAAGGCTTGCCTCCGCCTAGTTCCATGCCTGTGAGCAGCGATCGGATCTAAGCTTCCTCGGACAAGTCGAAGACGTTGATGAGTCTTGTTTTGAGTGCATCGTATTTGGCGCTTTCTGGCGGATTCTCGATGATGTCTGCAACGGATTCGAGAATGGCGCAGTCTAGTTCGCCGAGCACTTTATCGAATTTTGTAGTGTCTGAGCGTGTTCTGCACAGTCTAAATTGAGCTTCTACACGTGCGAACCATAAAGATGGCCTTGTTTTCCAGAAGAGTGGCAGCCGCAGTTGAGCTATATCGTTCACACTTGGTGGAAACGGCTCGTGCGGGGCTGGGATGCTATTTGTGGCGTCGCTCTGACCAGCGTCGTTTTTGCCGACGATGCCGTCTTGCGATTTCTGGTCGTTGTTAGTAGCCATTTAAGTTTCAACCGTCGTGAAATGTCGATTGATGTGAACTGCGTCGAAGGGTCACCAATTGTGGTGTCGGGTTAACACCTACAAGTAGAAATAATTAAATATCTTCTTTCGGGATTGGACTCACGTTTGCTTTATTAGACTTGTTTCACACGACAGGAGCGAATTGCAGTCTTGCAACTTTGGTTGTTGTTGATATATATCTACAGTACAGTCGCGATAATTTCAACTAACAAAAACTAGCTTGGTTGAAACCATCAGTATGGTGAAATTTTCTAAACACTTATAATTTTTTTATTAAAACATTTAATTCGACTCAAATAAGGTGTATATTCATATATACATGTTATTTAATTCAATTCATGTTTGAAAGAAATCGCTGATTTTAGGTTGCTTAAAAGTACGTAGTGAGCACCTATTTAATGCCGTGCTCCGTAGTTCTTGAAGTGTCTCAACTTTGTCTACAGAAATTGAGTTTTGTGCAGACCATTTTAAGACAACATCAAAATATCAAATAGCATCATCGTCTTTCACTTTTGGTGTCTCAACGATATTTTCATTTTGTTGGTTTGCAATCTCTTCCTCGGAAGAATTATCGTCTAGTCTTACAATATTCCTATCTAATAACCAATTTTCAACTTCACTGTTACTATAAGTTTCTGCTGGCGTTATACGTGTCAGCATGATAGATACTGAGTCAGTTTTATTTTTCTCTGAAAGCGCTCGCAATTGGAAAGTCTGCAAGGGCAAATCATCTTCAGACGAATAGTCTTCCGTTTTTCTGGTGATCTGTTTCCAACATTTTTTTATGTTTTCTGAAGAAAGTTGATTCCACGCCTTTGAAAGGAGCAAAACTGCATCCTTTAAGTTTAATTTCTTAACAGTTGTTTCGATCTCAAAATCACTTTCAATTATACAAAAGAAATTTTTTGTAATTCAATTTGTTTTGACCCATTGGCTGGATTAGTGCTGTACAATTGGGTGGCAAATACATTGTAATAATAAGACCATCATCAGTTTTAAGTTCCTCGGGATTCGGATGAGCTCGAGCGTTGTCAAGCAACAATATGGCTGTTTCTGGTAAACCTCGTGATCGCATGAGTTTCCGCACCTGCCAAAATAAAAAGTTCAAATATAATATAATATGAATACATATGTAAAATCATATTTGCGCTTACTTGAGGTATAAAGCTGTCATGGAACCAGGATTTGAAAATTGCAGTAGTCATCCACGCATATTTCGAGTGGCGGTACTCTACGGGATTATAATTCATGTTTTTGAAAGCACGCGGATTCTGTGCTATTCCGGTAACTAAAAGTTTGAGCTTGTGGCGCACCAGAAGCATTAGTGCATACCATAAATGTTATACGCTCTTTACTGTTTTTTCGACCGGGAGCGCTATTTTCCTTAAAGTGAACGAGCGTTTTTTCAGGGAGTAGTTTCCAGAACAATCCCGAGTCGTCGGCATTGTAGCATTGTTCAAAAGTTAAATTCATTTCGAATATTTTTTTAATTAAAACGGTCAACAAATTCCCCTACTGGCTCAAGCTTATTAGATAATTTTTCACTATAAATTTTTAAAAGGCGTATTTCATGACGTTTCTTGAAATTATCAATCCAACCTGAACTAGCGGTAAAATTGGGGAACTCTTTATATTTGTGATTCACTTGTCTGGCCTTTTCTGATAAAACAAAAGCAGAGATAGGAGCATGGCGTTTTCTCTGCTTTAGAAACCGAGCATGGAAACGATGAATCAGCTCCATCTGCATTCCCTCCGGTACTACCATTCTTCTTTTGCCTTCCGTTTCTAAGAACACAATATCATAGCAAGTATAGTTTTCATACGGTCCCGTCTGCAGCGCCTGCTTAATAGCTTTAATACCATCGTCTCTACTTTGAGCAGCTCGCACCTTATGGGTCACATCGTTTGCACTCACCATCATCGTTTGCACTCACCATCATCGTTGTTCTGGTCAAGGCATCTACGTGCCTCATCTTCTCTGCAGATCGATGTTCTACTGTATACGTGAACTCGGACATATTTACAGCCCAACGCGCTATTCTTGAATGAATCTCCTTTTTTGAAAGCGTCAACTTGACTGCTGCACAATCCGTAACTATCTTGAAATTAATGCCGAGCAAGTATACTCTGAATTTCCTGACTGCTTCCACGACCGCCAAAAACTCCAATTCATACGAATGATAGTTCTTTTCCGCTTCATTGGTCATACGACTATAATAGTAGCACGGATGCATCTGGTGATCCTCAGGTTGCTTTTGTAAAAGAATCGCTGCCAAGCACTCTTTGCTCGCATCTGTATGAAGTTCGGTTTCTGAATTCGGATCAAACAAATGTAGAACTGGCTTTTCTGCTGAAGCGCCTTTGATGTCGATGAATGATTGAACCTGCTCCTCACCGAACTCAAATATCTTTCCTTTTTTCAGCATCCTGCTCAATGGCTGAGCCCGCTTCGCAAACTCTAGAATAAATTTCCTAAAGTAGCTCGCTAGACCATAAAATCTTTGTAATTGCGTCACAGTTTTAGGTATTGGAAAGTTCAACACTTTATCAACCTTCTGCGGTGATGGTTCAATATTTCCTTGGCTTATCACATATCCTAATTATTCCACTCTTGTCTGAAGGAAAGCACACTTTTTCCAGTTGAATTGTAAACCGTTTTCTTCGGCTTTCGCAATAACTTGCTTGAGTTTACTGATACCCTCTTCCACATTAATCGACGGAATGATGAGATCGTCTACAAAGGTTAACACGATTCCATTTTAACTGCATCTTGATATATAACGTTGATAAAACGCCCAAACGTTGTCCCACTGATACAGAGACCAAACGGTGTTCTCGTAAATTCGTACTGACCTAGGTGAATTACGAATGCCGTATATTTCTGACTCTTCTTTTCCACAGGCACGTGGAAATAAGAATTCTTCAGATCAAGTGTCGTATATACTCGCGCTGACACTAGCCGATCAAGTTGATCCTCGATTAAAGGCATTGGGAATCTGTCCCTGATTATCTTACTGTTTAAATCACGATAATCGACACACAATCGATATGCACCGTCCTTTTTCTTCACGACAACGACGGGACTGGCGAACTCACTTGTTGATTGTTGGACTATCCCTTCGTTGAGCCACTGTTCCACCTGTTTTTCTACGATTGTTTTCTCTAGTGGGGCTAAACGTCTTAGTCGGTGATAGATCGGCGTTTCATCAGATAAAGAACTGTCTGAACTATGGATGTTTCACATATTTTTGGTTTATAATTTTGCACCAAACGGTCCACAATTGACTTAAACTCACTGGGTGCATTTAAATTCAATTTCAATCGTTCATAATCGATGTTCATGATTTCATTCATATCATGCTCTAGATTTCGGTGACAAACGTTTGATTTTGTCTCACACTTCACTCGTGGTTGAATTGTAACGTGATCCGGAGTGATCGCGTAGTCTACTGTTTTCATAAACTCTCGTCTTATTAACATCACTGCGCCCATAGAATTTCTCGGCACAACATAAAAGTTAATTGAATACGTTTCACCGTCAACTATTTAAATGTCCCCACAGAAAATAATCCAACGGGTTTAAATCCGGAGATCTTGCAGGCCACCGCACGGGACCATAACGCCCTAGCCAGCGATCCTGGAATTCTTGGTGCAGCAAAGTTGTAACCTCTCCGAAATTATGTGGAGGTGCTCCATCATGTTGAAACCACATCCTCCTTCTCCTTGAAAGTGGTAGGCTGTCCAATAATGTTGGCAATACATTCTTCAAAAAATGTTTGTAGCCTTGGCCAGTTAAGCGGTCCGGGAGAATATATGGCCCTATAAGCTGATCTCCAATAATACCTGCCCAAACGTTAAGTCTCCATCGAACTTGGTGATGTCCTTCACGTACCATATACGGATTGGCTTCGCTCCACCAATGGGAGTTGTGGCAGTTGAATATTCCTTCCTGGGTAAAGAGACATTCGTCCGTAAACAATATTTTTTTTTCAAAGTTCGGGCTTCGTAGAATTTTTCTCTGTAGCCATTCACAAAAATCCACTCGCTTTGCGTAATCCTCTGTGTGTAATTTTTGCACCTTCGAAAAGTGGTAAGGGTGCAAATTTAAACTACGCAAAATGATTTGCACTGTTGACTTCCTAAGCCCCAATTCTCTTGCTATTCCCCTTGTGCTGCAAGTTGGGTCTTGTACAACGAAATTGAATACGGCTTCTTCGACGGCAGATGTTCTTGAAGACCTAGGTCGGCCCACGTCCGATCGCGCACCTTGAGCAAGTCTCCCTGTTTCTCGTCCTCGAATTTCAAGCCTCCGGAAGACGTTGGCATCTGGATGTCGTCTGTTAGGGAATCGTCTTCTATACTCGAAGGATGCACGCTGACTATTTGTTTCACATGCTCCAAGCACAAGAATCATGCCGAAATATTCATTGGCTGAGTACTCCATTTCTGATCTTTAGTAGACAATCAATAAAAACTATTCAATAATTCTACAAAAAGGTATTTGTCTCGTAAAATACTGCTTTCTACTTGTTATCATTGTATGACGACCAAACGTTGCCCCATCCTAATTTATGGATGTGAATTTTCTAGCCCATAAGTGTTGACTGATTATATCCGAATGTAAATGCTTTCAAATCAATTAAAAACTAATTTTCAAAGGTTTTATGACTGCTTATAATCAGCTCAAGCACTAATTGATCCCAAACACCGTTTACCAGAGTTGTCTGTGAAGGTTCTACCTGCTCGGTTTTTGTTAGTAGGCATATTAGGCACCTTTTTGAATTTTTGTTTTAGAATTTGCAGGCGTGTAACTATTAGAAATTGGCAAATTAGAATAAAATGATGTTCTAACTTTTTAACAATAACACAACAGAGATTTAATTTTTGAAAAAATATTTTGCATTATGGACGTGAAAATTAAAGGAAAATAAGGAAAAATGCAAAATTTTCGTATAGAAAAAAACATTTCTTCGACTTTCGAGAACTGTCGCTCCCAATATGCTCACTTCATATTCACAAAATAGCTTTGAATAGTTGCAAAAAACTATTTTCTGCGTTTTATTGTTTGTTTGAGTGTTGTATCTTTCTTAACTGTGAAGATATTGTGTTTTTACTAATTAAAGAACGGCATTTTTTTCAAAATTTTAAAACGCCTGTGGCAGCTAAAGGGTTAAGAAATCGAAAAAAAATTTCATAATATTTTCTGCTTCAAATTGTCCAAAATATCACGTGGTGAGGAGCCTGTGCGGCAATTTCTGGACACCCTGTATATATATATATAATATATATATATATATTATATATATATATATATATATATATATATATATATATATATATCGGTGTACGGTTGTTGACGTACACACAATTCCTCATGGAGTATTCAACAAAAAATATTTGGTAACATTTTGCCGAAATCTTAACCCTTGCTACAGTCATTTACATTTTTCTTAAAAATTGGTTGACTCGATGACTGATGATCAAATCTCGTAAATAGTATTTAATTATAGATTTTCAATTTTGTATAGTTACAAAAGTTTGAATGTAGCAAGGAAGGTTTTTTCCTGCATCGGAATTTCACATTAACTAACGCGTGAAAATTTTCCAATTCGACAAATCCAAGTCGACAATTCAATCTTGCAAGGACGACAGTGCAAATAATCTTTCAAAGATCACGAAGGGTTTTTGTTGTTAAGAAATAGAACAGGCAACGTGTGTTAATATTTGATAAGTGTTATCAAATATTAACACAAAATTTAACTTTCGTTGTGCCACACGAACTTTTTTAGTTTAACTTTCGTTGTGCCACACGAACTTTTTTAGTGTTTCTACTATGTATTAAGTAATGTGAATAGAAATAGGCAGTCATTTTATTTTAAGCACGTATCAATTTTATTTGGCGAAGAAAAAAGAATTACAAGGAAAATATTAAATAGTTCTGCAGAAATATGCGAATTATGTGGTTTTTAAAAAAAAGTCTACGATTTTCTGGAATAGTTGACTGCCGGTTGGTCCCTTTTAATCGTCCAGCAGTAGTCAGCCAACATCCTTGGACTCCATCTACCCTGGTAACGCTTCTCCATCGTTAAAATGTCCTGATGGAACCGTTCTCCATGCTCATCACTTACAGCCCCTAAATTCTCTGGGAAAAAATCCAGATGTGAGTCTAGAAATTGAATTTTAAGCGACATATTGCAACCCAAAGCTTCATATGTCAATAGGAGCTCGTTAATCAATTCTTTGTGATTCTCACTTTTATGGTTACCCAAACAATTTGCAACCACGTTCTTGAAGCATTGTCAAGCTGCTTTTTCTAAAACGTTTAATTTTTCTTCGAATTTCGGATCTTTTATTAATTGCCTGATTTGAGGTCCTACGAAAATGCCCTCTTCGATTTTAGAATCGCTTATTTTGGGAAATTTCTCTTTTAAATACAAAAATCCATTTCCATTGCGATCCTTTACAAAAAATTTCATTAGTCCTGATTTGATATGGAGTGGCGGAAGAAACACATCAGCAGGCTTCACAAGTGGTGAATGCTTTACATTTTTCTGTCCAGGAACTAAAGAGTTACGCACAGGCCATACCTTTTTCTTGTAATGGTTTTTTTTTCTGTCCCTACTGTCCCATTCGCACAAAAAGCAAAATTTGGTATAACCCAACTGCATTCCAAGTAGTAAGGCAATAACTTTTAAATCGCCGCAAATTTTAAAGCCATATGTATTATACTGGATTTTTTCAAGTAATAGTTTCATGATCTCATAAGTTTCTTTCATATGCGTACCGTGTGCTAAAGAAACAGAGGGAAGTACATTACCGTTATGGAGTAGAACTGCTTTTAAACTCGTTTTGGATGAGTCGATAAACAAACGCCACTGAGAGGGATCAAATTCTATTTCCAAAATGTTCATAACTGAATTTATATCATGACAATGAACCAAGTCCCCATCTTGAGAAAAAAACCTTTAAAATGTTCATCACGATTTCGAAAATGGCTTATTTTGGTTTCTAGATGTAGCAAATTCCATCCTTTCAAACGAGATCCTAACAGTTCTGCCTGTTTTTTGATAAATTCAAATCGCGAACCAGGTCATTTAGATCTCCTTGAGTTATCAGATGTGGCTTATCTTGAATTTCTTCAAACTCTGAATCGTTATAATTATCATTACTCAATTGGCTTGAAGTAGAGGGTTGTGATTCGAAACGATGTAGACGGAACTGGTATCGGTAAATTATCATTATGAGAAGCAGGTCTTATTGTTGAAGATAAATTAGGGTACTGAACTGTGTGTTTCGCCTTAGCATTTATGCCCTTTATTGGAGTAAGACAAAAATAGCAGTGTGAAACATGATCTCCAGGCTCAGTCCATATCGTGGGGACAGCAAACGGCATATGACGTGATCCTTTCTTCCAATCAGTTAAATTTTTTACACATGTTATGCAACAAATATGTGGGGCCCAAGCTTTGTCCTGATGAGCCACCGCAAAATTAAAATACTCGTGAAAGCACTTTAACATAAATTCAGAAAAAATTCGCCTTCGATTTTTGAAAGTCACTTCACCACAAATATAACAGAAAAAGTTAGGATCGTTAATACACTTTCTCAGCATATTCGCAGAAGCACAGAAGTTAATTAAATCCAAAACAATCAAATTAATAACGAAAACAAATATATATATATATATATATATATATATATATATATACATATATATATATATATATATATATAGCACGCTTTTTACTGCCGTACAAATGCGTTTATCGCTGCAACACCGAAAATGAACTTGACCTCATCACAAGAAAACTGAGGGTGACTGAAACAAAGTAAGTGCGTTTTCGTAATGAGGGTAGATAGTCAAAACACGATCATCCATCAAAGTTCGTGTGGCATGACCACTGTTGGCTAAAATTTTCAGGATTTTTTTTCAGTTTTGCTTTTCGTTCTTCCGACGACGAGTTTGCATTGGTAGTTGTTGTCACCGAGTCGAAAGAATGGTTCGAGCTTATATTATTGTCTGTACGACGATTGAATAATAATTATAAAATAAATTAAAGATGTCGATTTTATTGTATCACTTTCGAAAGCGGATTATCATCATCGTCCTCGTCTTGTGATACAGAGAGATCTTTGAAACCGTTGGCTATGGTGGTCTGTGTTACCTTTTCCCAAGCTTCCGATATCATTGAAAATGCATCCAGAATGCTTAGACTTTTTGTATTCTCGCCGTTCTCAATATTCTGAAGCATTTGCAGTACTACAGTACTAAATTTGCGTAGTAAAGCACCAGTTTTATGCATTTCATATTGGGGACTACATGGTGAGCAGGGCACTACGATGAGAATTTTATTATCTCTTGATTTCAATTGTGCATCCCAGTTTCGAAGCCATTTTTCAAAAACTTGCGATGTTACAGGTTTTGAGCCAATGTTCTTAAAGCAACGCGGTTTTTTAGCTTTGCCGGTCACTAAAAGTTTTTCTTTACGTTATGCAGCCACGTTTGCAGCAATCAACACTGTAATTCTTGTTTTAGACAACTTCCCATCCTTGTATTCCTTACCTTTGAATTTTAGTGTTTTGTCAGGTGTAAAATTGAAAATAACTAGCCCAGTTTAATCCGTATTAAAGATTTCCTCTGACTTAGTACCTTTGTACAGTGCAGGTTACTTAGAAGATAGCCACTCTTGCGTCACACCTTCAAAAACGCCAGATGTGTTACCACAAACTTTTGCAGCTATAATATTATGACGCGCACGGAACAACTACATAGCACTCGAAATTTTGTTTCGCCATAAGTCGAGTGATTTTGTTGGCTTTTTGTTGAAGGATCGAACCATTTATTGGGGCGTTGTCTGCCTTTTGATGTTCAAACCACGTTAGTAAAGAGCATCTTCTATAACTTTATGTTTAGATGCTCTCAGCCTTTTGATTGTCAAAGAATTGTTTCCAAAAAGAGCTTTAATTTTGTACTCACTCATCCAAATAGTTAACATTGTAGAGTGTGAGACGCCACATTCCTTGGCAATGTCCCCATTTAACTATGTTCATTCCATTTAATGTGTGATTATTCTTTAATATTAAACACTTTTTTGCGACATATTGAAAACACTTAATCAAAACGAATCAAATCACAAGATTCGTTTGAGCTGTCGACTATCAAACTGGATAATTATATATATACTGTCATGTACATTAAGATTAGAGGTGGGTTGTGACAGATATTTTCTGTATCAGGTTCAAGTTGATACTGCTACTTTTACCTGATACTTTTTGTCACTGATATATTAAATTTTGTTCACATCAGAAGCAGAACCGATATCTGCAAGTTGCTTGTATGCTGCTAAGTTTTCATCGTGATTGCTTTTGCAACCTTGAAAATTTCTATCCACTACAATGCTTATAAAAACGTGAAAGGCCATCAGTCTTATTGCTACCGCTCGCAAAGCAAAACCTTATTTTTGGTACGTGTGTGATGTAGCTATGACATCACAGCCATCCAATACAAAAAATATTTGTCACAACCAACATCTATGTAGTCGAATCACACTTTCACGCATCACCGTCTGTTATAAGATGATGATCCATGATTCATACGAGCAAAATGTGACTGCAAAAAATGTCTTTTATCATATTTTCGGAGCCGTCGGCACTGCTACTAAAAGTACCTGATACATTTTGCCTGTAGCATTTTTCTGTATCAGTGACAAACGAGTATCAGTGACAAAGTATCAGGTTGATACAGTGCGACCCACTTCTAATTAAGATAGAGGCACCACAAAATTGTTCTTAAAAACACCAAATCTCTAAAATTAAAAAATAATAATTTATTTTACGGTTTAATAACTAATTCTACTTAAATGCTATACACACAAATTAAATTCGTTCAGTTTAGCTTACTTGAAAAAACAATAAAATTAAAAATTACAAAATGCATTGGACAATAGTATAGAGACACTTGAAAAAAATCAAATAATTCATATATTTGAGCATTTTATTTTAAAAAAAAAGTTCTTCAATATTTAGTTGCGTGACCGTTATTCCTAAGTATATCCGCGCATCTATTTGGCATTGAATCAATTAATTGGTGGCATCGCTCAATAGGAATTTTAGAACATTCTCTTTGAATTATTTCCCATAACTCTGTTTAATTTTTTAACCGGTGTCTACCAACAGCCTTTTTCAGGTTTCCCCATAGATGTTCTATGGGTTTCAAATCGAGCGATTGCGATGGCCATTCCATTAGATGGGTTTTTTGATATTGAATGAATTTGTTTGCGTTTTTGGATGTATGTTTAGGGTCATTGTCTTGTTGCAGGACAGTTGAAAGATTCCTAATTAAAGTCTTCTTTTTGTTGCGCTGTCAAAAATGATGGCAACTTTATTTGATTGCCTATTCTACAATGATCTTATGCTCTTACATCCTTTAAGTTCACTTGCAATCTGGATCACTCTCTACTCTATAATAATATCTTATGCCATCTAGTGGCTACAAATCAATCAATCAAAATTCCTAAGAAAAAGGTTACTTTTTATTTGTTGATTTCTCAATAATTTGTGAAATATAATTGACTTCCACCTATGAATTTCGATCATTTTTAAATGTTGCTTTCTCAGCTAGATAATTTATTTAATTTTACTATCATTATTGTATCTACTTTTGGAATTTGCACCTTGTGCTGGTGCTGATTGTAAACGAAAGTTTGCCTTGGAACGATCGTTGTGATGTGGTGTTCATCTAGATTCATCTTTATGAGACTTCGATGCTGGAAGTGATTGATACTAAGCATTGCCAGGTATATAGATTGACTATCAATTTGAAATTTTAACTTGAATTTTTATTTCCTTTTGTTGCAGATTTTGCGGCAATGTCCAGGTTAGTGCAATTAAATTTTAAACGCGTTCATATTTTAGTGTTCAATTAGTGTATAAAACGGGTTAAGCCGGAATTAGAATTTTCAGTTATCAAATTTCTTATTTTGTACTTTCCCGTCGTTTACCCATTTTTTATAACCATAACAAATGTGTTACTATGCTTATATACGAGATTAGCATAATATTTGAACTTCATTTAGTACGAAATACAAATTTTTAATATTTTAGCCATCATAATTCGATATTGAAGCTTAGTGATACTTATTACATATTTCAGACTAATGCCATTTGTCAATAGAAACGATAAAAACCTTAGTAAACAAAATAAAAAAAAATCGATTCACTTTCTCTCCAGTTGATATTGAAGCTGTTACACCAATAGTTATATTTTTTGCAAAAGCCTCAACGAAATCACGGATGGTTTCATCACATTCTACCAAACACAAGAGGAACTGTAACAGGCGTAGTCCGCATTTTTTTCTTCAAGCATTTTGAACTGATTAAGCTTACCACGTTACGAGTTTTTTCTTTGAATAGTTTGATACTTATTTCATGTAATCCTGACCACTAATAATGACTTAAATATCATTACAAAACTAAAGTTTAAGCGTCGAAAATCAGGAAAGAATAATTCCGATAAAGTAATTTCAATGAAGTTATTAATTCTTTCCAACGTAAATTGAAACAATAAACCCACTATTTTCATGTGTTCCTGCACCAAAGGCTGGATGAACTTTTACTTCTTCTTCCCTTCGTCTCATTTTCCTGGCTTGCTGAAAGATTTGCGGTGAGCTTTTCTCAGATTGCCGGATACTTTCTTTGTCAAATTTTTGCACCATGTCGATGCAAAATCTACCCGGCTCAATTCCAAGTTTCTTCAATGCTCGGCATTGTACAATATTTTTCTTTCATTGAACGTTGCAAACGCATCGTACGTTCCGAATTTCAACGTTGGAAGGGTGACAAATGTTGTCTTTGATATTCTAGACCAAATAACATTGTTTAAATTTTCGTTGGAATTCTGTGTGCTACTGTGTTTAGACTTTTTCAATAGTTCAGGGTGAGCCAGATCTCTGAAAACTGGCTTTATAAACTTTATAATGGCAGGAGCCAAGAGAAAACGTTTTCTGTGGTCATATGGCTTCTGCTGTTCTTGTCATTGTCTATATTTGCAACATTCAGGTTTACATAGTCCATGGTAGGATGATTGATAGTGCCGGCATGACAAAATCCAGGCCAGATGTCATTTTTCATCTGTACGACAAAAGAACTATGATTCCTAATGGCCTCCTCATAATAGGTTTGACTTTAATCAATTGCTAAATTCGTCAATCAATTTTTTCCTCCAAAGGGTTTTCCATCGTCGAACTTCAATTTGCCTCTTCTTGATTTCAGAGCCCTCATCCTTTTTTGACCATAGTCCAAACATTGCAGCATATTTATTTCAATGTTTAGGCCATACGAATGGCCTTCTCAGACAGACTGAATGTCATGGAGTCACCATTTCCTAAATAATTATATACCTCACATTATATCGAGGAAAGAGACCGTGATTTTTCTTTTCTTTCACACCAGCATTTTCCATTCCCCCACTTAATCCTCTGTAATTTGCAGTAAAATTTTCATGCTGACTCAGAAAGTGGTCAAGCTAAGTACGGACACATCTGCTATATTTTTGTGTCTCCAATCGTTCCTTTTACTTGGTTGACAAATGCCGGCTTTGAGCATAACTTCAAATTCTGATTTTGCTAATTTGAGCTTCTCTGGGTTAAGACGACGTGCACGAGTGAAAATTACCGATTACCGTCTGATTTTAAACGTGAACGGTTGTTCGAAAAATTTCTATTTTGATCACGACTGCGTTCAGTCTTGAATTTTTCGAAGTTCCTTGAAAGTTCATCGATTTGCGCTGCGAGTCGTGACAACGGATTAGTCTCCGTTTTGATTACGAAAACCTTTTTGGGTGTCGTCAACTCAACGAATTTGTCAGCTAAAACTGCGCAAGTGTTCAGATTGTCATTTGAAATAGCGGCTACTGCTCTTACCGATTCTGGTAGACGATAGACCCAAAGCGATCTTAGAGCCTCGTCTGATGACGAGTTCCTAGCCAAGTCTCGCAATTGTAATACTAGGTGGATCAAGAAGTTTGGAATAAGTGAAAGAAGAAAACATTTTTTTTGCCTATTTCGATTTTATTTTTCAACGTACATTCCTTTTAAGTCTATACAGCGAGTCCAACGATTTTCTAATATTTTTATCCCGTCCGAAAAGTAGTCTTTCCGAAGCTCTCCAAAATAGGCCTCAGTTTCAGCAATGAGTTCCTCATTTGAATAAAATCGCTTACCGGTGAGCCATCTTTTCAGGTTTGGAAAGAGGTAGAAGTCACTGGGAGCCAGGTCTGGCGAATACGGTGGATGAGGAAGCAGTTGAAACCCGATTTGGTGCAATTTTGCTTGCGCAACTAACGATGAATGAGCAGGCGCATTATCGTGGTGATAGAGAATTTTTTTCTTCTTCAAATGCGGCCGTTTTTCTGCGATTTCAATTTCCAAGCGATCCAATAATGAAGAATAATACGCACCAGTAATGGTTTTACCTTCTTCGAGATAGTCGATGAATATTATTCCTGCCGCATCCCAAAATACGGAGGCCATAACCTTTCCGACCCATTGTTGCGTTTTTGGACGCTTCGGAGCACTTTCACACGGAGAAACCCACTGTTTTGACTGTTGCTTGGACTCGGGTGTGTAGAAATGAATCCATGTTTCATCCATGGTTATGAATCGGCGCAAAAACTCCGTTGGATTTTGCGTAAACATTGCCAAATTCTGCTGGGAAATCGTAACACGAATTCGTTTTTGATCCACTGTGAGCAAACGCGGCACCCATCGCGCGCAGAGCTTCTTCATACCCAAAATATCATGTATGACATTGAACAAAAAATTGGTTGCTTTTCACTGCTGTAACTTGTAAATGCGTAAACAAAAATGGCTGAAATTTTGAGAGACGTCTAATGAGGGATGAAGTTGGTGTGTAATGGTTCAGAACACTACATACTAACGCCTTCTGTTAGGATTAGTCCTAACTTTTTGATCCGCCTGGTAACTGTGATGGTTTGTCATCACCAAGTTCAATTTCCGTCAACTCTCTCTTTCTTCATACTCTTAATTTTTTCCTCATCAGATGACGTGAATTCGCTAATGAAACGCGTTTTTAATGTCCGTATTTGTTTTCTACCGGCTGATTACGAAGCAAATCAGAGACTGTGGATAAATATCGAGGATCAAGCGAAGCCATTATGTGATTGTACTTTGTGTCGTCGCGAGCGATACACGCGTTTGTAAATTGGGCTTCCATTTGTATAAAAAATAAATCGGGTTCATCTTTCATGAACGGTGGTGGTTTTATTGTTATTCGACTTATTTCTGGTGAAGAAAAATCAGTAACGGTACTTACATTTTCATTCGATTTGGAAGTTGACCCGTCTTCGTTTCCCATTTTGCTAGGTGATTGAAGTGACTCTTCAAAATTGTTGTCGTCGCTTGAACCCCGCTTGTAACGCAGCGAAATGTTGGTGATCGTCTGAATGGATTGGCTCCGGACGCCTCTGGTGTAGTGCCGGTGAGTGAAGCACGTGTGTGGAGGTTATATTCGATTGCACGATGTTCCGTATGTTGCGAAATAACGTCTCGGACGACACACTTTCACGCTAATGATGATTATAGTCGGTTTTTATCACTGCGATCTGGATTGTTTTTTGTTTTCTTAATTTTTCCAAGACTTTGCAGTGACTTACTGCCGCAAAACTAACGGTATTTTGTTTTTTTATAAAACTTTTTCTTGCTTATCTTTTTTAACGTCGAAGACACCAATGTGGATTCGAGTCTCTAATTATTTGCAACAAATGAAACACTAAGATTTGTACTTTATTCGTAGAGTTTTAATGTGTATGAATGACACTGCGATTATGAGTAACCGCAAATGAATCGCAGCGATTATGTCTTGGTTGCGTGGCGGACGGCGTGAAATTAAACTTATCATTTTGAGTGGCGATGTCACATGATATATACTCAAATTTGACAAATTAACGTTTGTCAAATCGGAGTTGACATGTCGCCACAGCTACCATTTATTTAGTGTGTATCCTCTCTTCTGCCATGTGCCATCTAACACAAACCAATATAAGTCATAAGCATACATTTTTCTATTACAGATTCAATTTACCGAAAGCAATTAGGAGATCTTTGGAACCTTAATTTGCTTCGACAGCTTCACTAATGCCCTTGGCTTTTGACTCTTAAAAAATTTCTTGAGTTGCCTGTGATAAAGCCGTTTCATATGTCGGCCAAAATTTCACTCCCGTTTACCGGGTTAGGTCCTTTTTTTGCATGTCATTTCCTTGACACAATACTCACGGATATTTCAATTACCAAGCTAAGTCATTGCTTCTTGAAGTCCGCATATAGATTCGGCATCCCGGCTTCTGCACACGGCTCCACACGTACGTGTCCTTGACAAACGCCTTCCGCTTACTTCGACTGGAACGAGGCATCCTTAATGTGTAAAACAGCCTTTTTTGCATCATTCATAACAAAACTTGTTTCCGAATTGGTTTATAGTATGCCGAGAAAAGAAAATCTTATAGGTTAAAAAAAACGTTTTGTACACGACGTACTTTCCCGACTGACTTTTTGCCACATCTGCACTCACACCCCTCCAACATTCTCACTCGCGTCTCGAGTCCGAACATTTATGCCCATTTATGGCAATTCTCAAATTTGTCCAATCAGATGGGTGACCGCACCCAAAGAGAGCCGCTTCTCGCTCGATCACCTGAACTCACCACGACTAGAACAAAGAAAAACGCGTTTCTCACCTCTCTCGAGAGACAGTACGAGTGGTGGGTTAATAATTCGGATTTTAGTACTGCCAATGGCGATTATTTGAGAGTGTAACGATGCAATTTAAATTGATTCACGTTTTGGTAGAAAATAAAAAAATGTGAAATAAAAATGATCCGCAACAAATTCGAAAACAATTGCATTACATTTGAAGATAAAAACAATTTTATGGCAAAGTCTTAGACATTTATTTCAAAACAATACTAAGTGTGTTGTTGTTGAAGAGTAGAAAAAGTATTCCAAGTTTTATTAAAATTGGGTTTCAGTGAAAATTGATCAATAAGTCTTGAATTTTTGTATATGGGATATCTTGCTTGCGTGTCCCCTTAAACGTTTCAGATACTTAATAACGTATATATTCTTAGCCAACACGTATCTAGATTGGACTATTTCATAACTTCGATCACTTGAATAATTGTTTTCGTTTGAAATTTTCAACTTATCGATCAAAGGCACTTTCAGAAATAATTGGAGAACTGAATTGCTGAAGCAAATTTGCCACTGCATAATTTCTTCTAAAGCTAAAGTTCCTTCAACTGTGTTATAATGGAAAATTAAAGCTTTCCGTATATCTGTGCTAGTTTCCGAATCGTGTGTTGGAATAGTTTTCCACAGCTATGCTTCAGTGGGCTAGATTTAAGATATCCTTTTATTGCACCAATTGTGTGGACTCGGCGTTTTGGAGGATATGTTCGGATGTGTTGAGGGCGTGGAATCAGCGGTTGCTGTATTATGATTAGCGGCTTGTTGAAACTTGACATTGTGGTGGCTGATGTTGATCGCTTCAGAATCGACGTATGTCGAGCAGGTGTCGGAGGAATGATTGAACGCTACGATGATGAGTTGACGATGGGCTGGCTGACTTGTACGTCCGGCAAAACTAAGTCCATTGAAGGGGTACTCAGATCGTCATGTACTGGGGTTTGTACCACAGGTTGAGTTGTTGTTAAATGGTTGTTATCTACTAAGACGAAAGCGGGTTTTAGTCGTTCAGTCGAAATGTTTATCTGCTTCCCAAATTTTTCAATGGTGAAAACGGCGTTTGATAGTCTCTTGATTACTCGGTGGGGCCCGGTGTACGGCTGGGTGAGAGACTTTTTAACACTGTCCACTCGAAAAAACACGTGTGAGCAGGCGTTGAGGTTCTTGTGTACGAAGAAGGTCCTATTGTTTCGATGGACGATCGGTTGTGGTCGAAGTTCTCGCATGTGTTGTCGGAGCTTATGCAAGAAATCGTGATAATCCACGTTTCGGTTGTCGACCAGGAACCATTCTCCGGGAAGACGAAGGGTGGTACCAAACACTAACTCCGTAGGGGAAGCGTTGAGATCTTCCTTTACGCTGTTACGTAGGCCAAGCAATACGGTGGGAAGGAGCTCAGTCCAATTGACGTTGTCTTCGTGGCACTTGATCGAGGCTTTGAGGGATCGATAGCACCGTTCGATTGCTCCGTTAGCAGCCGGGTGGTATGCGGTGGTTCGCGTACATTGACATCCTGTTAGACGGGCGAGCGACTTGAATAGGGCCGATTCGAACTGTGTGCCCTGATCAGTTGTAATGGTACGTGGTGTGCCGTATCTCGAAATCCAAGTGGAGTGAAATGCTTCGGCAACAGAATCGGCAGATTGGTCGACCATCAGGCAGATTTCGGGCCATCTAGAAAATCGGTCTAACATGGTGAGGCAATAGCGGTATCCTCGAGATGGGGTGAGGGGTCCGATAATATCGATGTGCATTTGCTGGAACCTTTTATCCGGCATCTGGAAAAGTTGAAATTGGTTTTTCGTGTGCCTCCCGACTTTCGAACGCTGGCAATGAATGCATGTTCGGGTCCGTTCGGCGACGTCTTTTCTCATCGAAGGCCATACAAACTTTTTTGTTAAAGCTCGTAACATGGCACGATTTCCTGGATGAGATGGGCGGTGGTAAACATCGAAAACTCGTTTCCGCAGAGCAATCGGTACGAAAGGTCGTATGACGGATGTTGAGTTGTCACAGTATAACAATTGTGCTTTTCCCACGTTTACAGGTTGAAGGCACGAGGAGGTTGAATTCGTTTCGAGAAGTTTTTGGAGCTCGCTGTCTGTGGCTTGTTTGGCTAACTGATCATCGGTGTCGACGGTCGCTGGCATAAAGATTGAGTCAATGCGGGAAAGCGAGTCGGCAATGCTGTTGGAGTCGCTGCTGATGTGAACAGTATTCACGCAAAACTCGGATATGAAGCTGATTTTACGTAGCTGGCGAGCGGTGGCTTTGTCGGACTTCTTTGAAAAAATGTAGATCAAAGGCTTATGATCTGTTTTCACGGTGAATTCAACGCCTTCTAGGAAATGTCGTGAAGTGACGTATGCTGTCGTAAACAGCGAGTAGTTCGCGGTCATATGCGCTATACTTTTGTTCGGTAGCAGTAAGTTTCCGTTGATAATAGGCGATTGGCAACCAACGCTCGCCTTGACGTTGTTCTAACACCGAACCAATGTCAACATTTGAAGCGTCTGTGACGATAGCAAGTGGTTTACCAGGCAGGTAATGAACGAGTAGAGTTGACTTTGCAAGGCTATCTCTGCAATCCTCGAATGCTTTCGATAGTGTCGGATTCCAATCGATGAGGGTTTTGTCCCCCTTTTTTAGCGTGGCCTAAATACTCGTGCCGTGCCGCTTGAATACTCGCGGCGTTAGGGATGATACGGCGATAGAAATTTATCATCCCTAGAAAACGTCTAAGGTCTTTCGCTGTTTTGGGGCGGGCGAAATCTCGAATAGTCTTGACTCGTGCGGGTAGTGGAGAAATGCCGTGTCGATCGATGAGGTGTCCCAAGTATTCGACCTGTTCCAATCCGAAAGCACATTTGGAAACGTTGATGACGACGCCAAAATTTTCGAGTCTCTCAAAGACGAGACGAAGGTGTTCGACATGTCTTTCGGGCGAATCGGAAGAAACCAAAAGGTCGTCGACATAACAAATGCAAAAATCAAGTCCGGAAAGCACTGCGTTCATAAATCGTTGGAACGACTGTGAGGCGTTCCGCAAACCGAACGTCATGACATGAAATTCGAATAACCCAAAGGGGGTTATCACTGCCGTTTTCAGGATGTCAGACTCTCTCACCGGTATTTGGTGTTATGCCTTTAGTAGGTCGATTTTTGAAAATATTCGCTTGCCAGCTAGGCCTGTAACCACATCCTGTATGTGAGGCATTGGGTACCTGTTCAGTACGGTCGCCGCATTTAAGGGGGGAAGTACCTTTAGAGGCCGAAAAAAAGGTCTTTTTTGCAACTGATTTGTGGGGAAATGAAGACAGTTCTTATTAAAGCAGTATAATATTTATTTTAGGCGATGTTTGAGGTTGAAAAAAAACATATTCTACAAAATTGAAAGTTTAAAATTAACAAATTTTTCAAGGATCTTGAAAGCCATGTCGTCGCTGACGTCGTAAATTGCGTAAGCGATGCTGGCTGCAATTTTCATCTGAAATCAACAAACCAAACATTTTCTTACCGAGAGGTTGTTTTTAGTAAATAGACTAAAATATTTGCGAAATTCGAAAATTAACCTTTCAAAACAGGCTCACAAAAAACAAATTACGATTTTGACGAAAAACTTCGTTGTACTTCCAGTCAAAAATAGTCCCAAAATAATTTGTTTTTTTTTAATCTTTAGTCTATATAGAACAGTTTTTTATGCTCTTTAAAATGAATGCTAGATGATGAAAATCGATTCAGTAGTTTTTTTATTATCACTTACGCAATGTTAAAAAACATGGTTTCGAGAAAAAGCCGTTTAAAGTTTGTGGTCAAGAGAAAAAGAACTCGGAGCCAGGCACTTCCGGGATGCATATCTTCCACAATTTCGAGAATAGGCTTTTGAAACTTTGACATGACATTTTTAGGCGCTATATCTATCGATTAAAACAATTTTAAAAAAACGATTTTAAAAAGTGTCTAAAGGTACTTCCCCCCTTAATCGCCGATAATCCCCACAAGGACGCCAAGTTCCGTTCTTTTTGGGAACGAGATGTAGGGGACTTGCCCAGGGGCTATTGGACTGTCGACAGTACCCCTTTTGTAGAAGGTACTCAAATTCGCGTTTAGCAATGGCTAATTTGTCGGGTGCGAGTCGACGTGCACGCTCCGCAACGGGTGGACCGATGGTTTTTATGCAATGTTGCGCTGAGTGCTTTTCGGCTGCCTTTTGTATGGACGGGTTCGTCAATGCGGGAAATCTTCTGAGCAAATCGCGATACTGGCAATTATTCACCGAGTTAACACATGGAACTTCAGTGTTGATTTTGCGGCCTTTGGTACAAAAATTGGTTACAAGATCGAGTATTCTTGAATTTCGAATATCAACGATCAAGCCGTGATGACGTAAAAAATCAGAACCAATAATTGGCTTAGTAATATCTGCCACGCAAAATTTCCATTTGAACTTGCGCTGCAGGCCAAGATTGACATTTAATACTATGTGCCCGTGGGTTTCGATGGGAGTGCCGTTGGCGGCGAACAATTTGTACTCTGTCGGTTTCGGTTTTCGAGTGGATGGTGGAATCACCGACACGTCGGCGCCTGTGTCGATAAGGAATCGCCGGCCGGAGGTGACGTCAAGGATGAAAAGGCGGTGTTTGAATGCATCGTTGCCAACCGCCTGAAACAACGACGAAGCTAGCTTTCCAGTTGGGCGGTTGGCGCAGACCATGTGCACGGTGGTCGACAGTTCCGGGCGCCTCTGCCAAATTTGTTGTGATGATAACAAATATTTCGCTGTGCGGAACGATTTCGCGAAAAATTATGAAAACGGGGTCGAGCGCGCGAACGAGAACGGTGATTACTAGAGTCTCGTGAGCGATTGATGCGTAAATCGTCCAATTCAGTTCGGATGGCATTAAGCTCGTTGTAAATGTCTGGTGTCTGACTTGCTGTGGCTGCACTTGATGTAACTGCGCAAATTTCCGACATGCCCGGGTCGCGCACCTCGACAATTTTGTCGGCCATCTCCGCAAGACGGTCCAAGTCAGACGTTTCAGCGATTGCTAATATTGCTTTCACCCTCGATGGTAGGCGCTGCAATCATAGAGTTTTCAGAAAATTGTCGCTGACTCTGTTTCCAGCGGCACGTAACTTCATGCTCCGCAATAGTAGCGATGGTTTCTGATCGCCTAAGGCGAGCTCTGTTAGAAGCTCGCGCATCTCCGTCTCCTCCGACCGCGCATACGCGCTGATGATTCGAGACTTTAATGTCGTGTACTTCCCATCGTTGGGTGGGTTTTCGAGAATATCCGCTACTTGCCCTAGGATACCATGATCCAGTTCGCATAACACTCTATCAAATTTGGTGGTGTCACTGGATATACGGTGTGTGCGGAATTGGGCTTCCGCCCTCGCGAACCAAAGCGTTGGTCGCGATTTACAAAACGCGGGTAACGTGGTGAAACTGTTAATATCACCCACGGCCTGCTGTGTGTTTTGCGCGTTTGATCCTCCGCTCGAATCGTCCAACCCTTCCGAGAATTTGTCGTCAGTGGCCATTTTTATGAAATGTGGCGGCACGTGGTATAAAAATGAAAATTGTTACCTCGTACTGCGACGTAACGTGCAACCGTCCTCGGAAAATAAAACGAAAATGCGGTGGCCAGACGATGAGATATGTTGTTGGTCGGGCGTAAGGCTGTGCCAATGCTCCGGCTGCGGATACTGCGCTGGTAATCCGACGGCGAGGTTGTGCCGGTAGATGTGGCGATGAGCCCGTGGTTGAAGCAATTATGCAGCAACGGTGGTTAACCATTGGCTGTCGTTTTTTTATTTTTTGATCACGTCGGGGTCACCAGTTTTAGGGGTTCATCGCCCAGTTGCCAATTTAAACACCACTAACTAAAATGATCAAATTCACGGACTGTCGAACACGCGACACTCCGACTTTATTCTCTGTGAGAGCTTTTTCTACAAAGTGAAGTTTGGTATATATAGAATTAGATGACAGCGCCAATCATTTGAAGTGTGTCGGATACTGGACTAGCGACCGCTACACTGATGTCGATCGATGTCCGCGAGCTTTCGCCTAGGTCGAAGGGTAGCTTTTCGTGGTTATCAGCTTGAGGCGTGTCTTCAAATGCTGGCTCAGCTTCGCCGACTACCGCCACTGATTTAATTGTAAACAGTAAGCAAACATAGTATCCTTTCTTTTGAGATATCTTTTGGAAGGATTTCTTTGCTCGATATCCCCGCCAAAGTACATAACACAAAGCGGTTGCGGCGAGACCCTTACAGTATATAGTTATATGTGTAAGAGCCTGAAAGGCTTTTTTAAGTCCAATATTGAAAGACTTGGTAAATTTTACGTGTTGGTTTATTAAATTCCGAATTCAAACTGCTACTTACTATTTCTAAACACTTAAAAGAAATCTTATTGTTTATGTCTTAAAATCTTAGCTAGCAAGAATGATTAAAACTTATCCCGGATGTTTACATATATTTTGGGTGCTGATTGCAATATCAGCATTTATCGTTGCTTCGAGCTTAGCTCGATTACAAACTTGCGGCAAGCTATTATGTTTAAAATCGTCGATGTGGCGATTTTATTGAAGTGAGGAACTTGATACTTGAGATTTAAGTGTATTAATGCTTGTTGCCATAACTCCTCCATGCTGAGATTGTAAATTGTCCTCAATTTCGAATTTAGTGTTTTTTTTCTGTAAGTATTTTTTTCTAGGTGTAGAATATTGTATTTTAACTTTAAAGGTTCCAAACTATCGTTTCAGAATAATTAAGACAAAAGCTGCAAAAACGATTATCGCTTTTCAATTTTCTGTAGTTTAGTTAGTTCGTTATTTTTCCAATGCAATTCTTCTAGTGAAATTGTATGTACTTTATCAAAGCTATAGTTACTTTTAGGAGGCAACAAGAGAACATGAGGGTTGAATGTTGTTTGAAAATTTTCGAATATAATATTTAGAACTGTTTTACATTTTTCAAATTTAATGATCGCTTGTTTGGAATTGTTACGATTTCATTATTGTTTTCAAAAATTACAATTGTGTTCCTAAGTATAATGTCATTGTATTTCAAAACAGGTAATATTTTTGTGATATTGAGCTTATTATAAGTATGTAGTTATTTTAAATTTAAGATATAGTATTGTTTAATTGTATTAAAACATTGCATTGTATTTTTTGAAGTTTTTCAACTGTAATATTATATTTATCAATTTCTTCATCTTCAAAGATGTATTTTTTTGAAAATCCTGTTTTTTTTTGTTGACATAAAAATTATTTCTTTTATTTTTCTCGTTAATGAGATGTACATCATATTCCAAATCTCTATTGTATTCTGTAAGATGACGATTAATATTTGCAGTGTAAGCTTTAATTTCGTGAAAATAGTGACTTTATGGAAGTTTACAGATGTTTCTTCAACTATGTAGTTGGTGGATTTGGTTGTTTGAATTATTGTTTAGCACGATTATTGCGCGTTGATTGTTAAATAAATTTTCTTAGTTGTTACCAGTTTTGTCTCTATGACATCAATTAGTTTTAGATTAAGTTTATCTAATTGTGTCTTCATATTTTTAATTAATTTTGCTGCTAACATTAGTTGTTCTTCTAGAGGATGTTGAGTTGTGAATTCAAAGAGGAAATTGTTTTCAAAATTGGGTTTTATTGGGTTTGGGTTTTTTTTCTATGTTAGTAAGCGGCTTTAATGTAATTATTTCATGACTTAAGTGTTTGTTCAGTAGACTTACTCTGTTAATGTTTGGATGGTGAAAATTTTCATTTATGAAATTGAGATTGTTAGTGATAACATAATAAGCTTCTTCGTACTTGGTGGCATTAACATTATGAAGGATATGAGTTTTGTGTGAAACCAAATGGATAATTGTGTCTTTAATTGTGACGAATCCTTTCCCAAACGTTAGGTCAATTACTTCCAGTAGTTGTCCCTGTGTTATTATTATCCATGTCGTGCAGGTTGTAAAGAATATCGCTATCGTAGATGCATCTAAAGGATGCGATTAGGTTGAATTAATACCTTTTTTTAAAATTTTTAAATGTAGTTGCTTGTGGTAATTTTTCTTTAGCATATTTTGCGTTTTAAATTTTACACGAGGCTCTAACTTGTGACTTTTTAATTTTATGTAATTAGGATTTATTTCTTCTATATGTCTTTCTCTATTGTGATATTCGATGGCCTTTGTTTTGTATTCAATTAAGTTTTTATTTACTTGTTTATTATCGGCTCGATTGTGATGGACTTTAATCGGTGGTTCTTTAGTAGCTGTGTGTTCAGTTGTATTATAGATTCTAAGTACTTCTATAATAGGATTATAGAGGTTTAGGTCGTCTTCTTCCTTTTGCCTCAGATAAAATATTCTTAGGTTTTCGTTTAGTGTTTTATGGAATGTTTCTATATCTGAATTTCCGGTTTTATGTGTTGGCAGGCAAAAATGATAGTTTATGTTATTGGCGTCAAGCCAATCTTTCGTTTTTTGACAATTAATCGAACTTTCGTTGTCCGTCACGATTTTGCTTGGTTTTCCCATTCTATCTATTATGTCCGCTAACGCTGAATTTACATCGTTCCATTGTCGAGATTTTAATTTTACGAGAGCTGCATACTTGCTAAACTTATCTATGCAAGATAAGTAGAAGTTCTCTCTGTCTTTAAACCAAATGTCGATATGGTAGATTTGATTAGGTAAATTGGGGGTTTCGGTTAATTTAAAAGGTTCTTTAATAGGCTTTCTCTCGTATTTTCTTTTCATGCAAATTGTACAGTTGTTTACATATCGGGTGATTCGATCTTTTAGGTTTGGGTAGAAAAATTGCTTGCGTAAAATATTGTATAGTTTATTTATTCCTAAATGGTTAAGTGTTTTGTGTGCGGATGCAATTTCTTCTGAAATTTCTTCTAATGAGCAATCAACTAATAGGAAATTACACTTCAATAGGTTGACATTCGGATTATCTCGTTTCCATTGAACATAGACATCTTGAAAGTCTTTATAAACTTGGGAGTCTGGTATGTAGATTCCTACGTTGCCCATTTTTGGAGTGTGATTTTCCAAAATATACTTATAAGTGTTCTTGTCCGGTGAATGGTAGGTTAAAATGATTCTTTTCTTACTATTATGAAGTCGTATTACTTTAGCTGAATTTTGATATATAATATATATATATATTCTGTGTTGTCTTCGTCGGCTGTGTGTTGAGTAGCTAATTCTGTACTATTTTGGTTTTTGCTACTTGTTAATCCGTTGTTCAAATGATGAATTTCTATTCTAGATAGCGCGTCTGCGACTTTATTTTCTTTCCCCGGTATATATTCGATATCAAAATTGTACTCTTCTAATTTTAATTTCCACCTTTGCAGTTTCTGGTTTGGTTCTTTTAGGTTAGATAAGTATTTCAATGGCTTATGGTCTGTTTGTAATTTAAATTTGATTCCATATAAATATGGTCTAAAATATTTTGTTGCCCATATAACGGCTAAGAGCTCTTTCTCAATAGTTGAGTATCTGACTTCACTTTCACACAAAGTTCTCGAGGCGTAAGCTATCGTATGTCCTTGTTGAGACAATACAGCTCCTATTGCAAATTGTGATGCATCAGTAGTTAATGTGAACTGTTTGGAGAAGTCTGGATATTTTAATAATGGTTCAGTTTGCAAATATGATTTTAATCTATTGAACGAGTCGACATAATCTTTGTCGGTTAAATTGATTTTGGCGTTTTTCTTTAAACAGTCCGTTAAGGGTCTTGCAATTCTTGCATAATCTTTTACAAATTTTCTGTAAAACCCGGTTAGTCCTAGAAAGGATTTGATTTCTTTCGAGGTTTTAGGTATGGGGAATTTTTTTATAGCAATTAGTTTATTTGGGTTAGGTTTCACACCTTCCGTTGTAACAACATGACCAAGAAATTCAGTTTCCTTTTTGAGAAACTCGCATTTATCCAGTTGAATTTTTAAATTTGCTTTCTCCAGAACCGTTAAAATTTTTCTCAAAGAATCGATATGCTCATTTAAAGAAGTACTGAAAACGATAATATCGTCCATGTATACATAACAAATTTTGTTGATGTAGTCTCCCAGTATTTCATTCATTAACCTTTGAAAGGTACTCGGAGCATTTTTAAGGCCAAAAGGCATTCTAAGGAACTCGAAATGTCCGTTTTCGGTTGAGAATGCAGTTTTGTGTTGGTCTTCATCAGCGATTTCAATCTGATGAAACCCTTTTGCTAGGTCGATGGTTGAAAAATATTGACATTTACCTAGTTTGTCAAGTATTTCGTTTATGACTGGGATTGGGTATTTGTCATCATTGGTAACGTTATTTAATTTTCTGTAATCTATAACTATGCGATACTTTTGTATTCCACTTGCGTCTAACTTTTTCGAGACTACCCATATTGGAGAGTTATATGGTGAATTAGATTTTCTAATTATATTTTGTTTCAACATTTCTTGGATTTGTCTGTCTACTTCTTCGCGATAGACTATGGGATATCTATAATTCTTTGTGTAAACTGGGCTGTTTTGTGTTAGAATCAGTTTATGTTTTATGTTACTTGTAAACGTCAGATTTTGGTTCTCAACATACGAAACGCGTTTGAGTAATTTAGCAAGAGTTAGGAGTTTTGCTTTTTCTTCTGTATTGAGATGATTCGTACGAATATTTTCAATATATTTGAATTCTGGCACGTCCCTCATGAAAGAAAATATTTCTTCTGGAATATTGTAGTTTATGTCAAGTGGTAAAAGTTGGTTATTTATTTTGATGGTGAGATTTAGATAATCAATGATTGCTTGATTAATTGCTAAAACGTCATTTCCAATAATACCGTCGTAATTAGTGTCTAGTTCTGTGATCAGGAACTCGATTGGTTTATTAATTCGTAGGTTTTTGAAAGAAGATACGACAATTTTGCTATTAATTAATGATGTGCTGTTTACTGTTTTTATAGTAACAGCAGGTATTGAAGTAACATTACAGCAGTTGTAAGGAATGCACTTTTTATTTATCACGCTGCAGGAAGCACCTGAGTCTACTAGAAGTCTAAGGTTACGATTTCCTAGCGTAATTAAATTAATACAGGGTAAATTATTTCCGAGGCATGTATTCAAAAATTTTCGACATTTCCGCAATTGCTTGAATGTCCATTGTTTCGCATTAAATTTTTGTTTCCATATAGTGAAGGTGAGTTTTCTAAAACCCTCCTATTATCGTAGGATGGTTCGTTAGCTTCTACGATGTGATTTGTTTGTCTATAAACTCGCGAATGGTCAATATCCATTGGTTCCACAGGGGGTTGGGTACTATAATAAGGAAAAGTTTGTCTTGGATTATTGGAATATGGTTGGTTGAAGTTCACATTTCTTCGCGAATTTGAGGATCTTGGATTGTTACTATAATGATAAAAACTGTTATTAGGATATTGTCGAGAATTATTGTTAAAATTGGTATTTGCACTACCATTTCGATATTTTGCGTTGAAGCTTCGTAGATTATTACTAGAATTTTCAACGTTCTGTCCAGTAAGATTGCGTCTAACATCATTACAATTTTTATTGTACCGATTTTGATGTTTATACACTTGAAAATGCAAATACCCAGCTTCTACAAGTGTGGAAAAGGCTTCATCTACAGAAAATGGCTTTTGTGCTGCTATAATACCTCTAAGTGGTTCAGGCAAGTTGTCTCGAAATATATTTAGAGCCATTGAATTATTAGCCTTAATTATTTCTAATTGTTGAGTCACATTGTCAACTTCCATTTTCACTTTATTGTTTAAATGGTAAACACACTTCATAATATAGTCAAAGTATTGTGACAGGTTTGTGAACTTAGCCATAACTAAATTTTCATACAACTGACTTCTGCTTTTTGCAGTACTAAAGAATCGAATAAGGAGTTTTTTTATTGTTGGCCAATCAGTGACTTGGTGAGCATCAATTCGCTCTCGTGCTTTGCCAATTATTTTTGAACGTAAAATATTTTGCACTGCTACTTTTATATGATCATCTAATTCTTCCACAATTGGAGCCATACTCTCTATTATTTCGATGAAATTGTGCAGCTCCCGCTGGTTGCCATCGAATGTCGGGATTGCTGCCAGCAGATTAAATGCGCGCCGCTCATTTGCACGTTTCGCTTCTTCCGACATATTGTAAAATGTTCTTACTTACGATTTTGATTCTTCAATTCAATTTTTAATCTTGGTTTTGCGTTTCTATTCTATTCTTGATTCTGATGTCCGGTGTTGGTATCCTGACGGTGAATTTCGATCACTTATTGTTGCGGAAACCGGTCATTTTCGGCCACTAATTACTTCAACGATTGGTGAATAACAATCACTAATTGTTTCGGAAACTGGTGATTTTTTGGTCACTTAATTATTTCAACGATTGGTGAATAACAATCACTAATTGTTTCGAAACTGGTGATTTTTTGGTCACTTAATTATTTCAACGATTGGTGAATAACAATCACTAATTGTTTCGGAAACTGGTGATTTTTTGGTCACTAATTATTTCAACGATTGGTGAATAACAATCACTAATTGTTTCGGAAACTGGTGATTTTTTGGTCACTAATTATTTCGACGATTGGTGAATTACGATCACTAATTGTCTTATGTGAGCCGGATTGATCGTGAGTAGGACTCGGAATTTTGTTTTTCGCGTAACTTTTGTCCGAAGACCGACTGCGCCAGTTATATGTGTAAGAGCCTGAAAGGCTTTTTTAAGTCCAATATTGAAAGACTTGGTAAATTTTACGTGTTGGTTTATTAAATTCCGAATTCAAACTGCTACTTACTATTTCTAAACAGTTAAAAGAAATCTTATTGTTTATGTCTTAAAATCTTAGCTAGCAAGAATGATTAAAACTTATCCCGGATGTTTACATATATTTTGGGTGCTGATTGCAATATCAGCATTTATCGTTGCTTCGAGCTTAGCTCGATTACAAACTTGCGGCAAGCTATTATGTTTAAAATCATCGATGTGGCGATTTTATTGAAGTGAGGAACTTGATACTTGAGATTTAAGTGTATTATTGCTTGTTGCCATAACTATATATTTTTGGGGATTTATTATCTGCGTTGTGCACGCTCGTGTGTCTCAGAGACAACTGCCCAACTTCGCGGCGTCAGCGATTGCTTGCGTCGGTGCTGTCGCGGTGCGCGATTAGGGCGCGACGTTCCGATCTCCACATATTTTTCTTCATATTTAAAAACAAACTAGGAGTGGTGGCTCCTACCGTGAGTGAGTAGTGTGATTCGCAAGTCGTACCGTGACATCCGTTTTGTTGAATGTGTGTCGCATGTGTACCGGGGCTTTTGTCGCGTATTTAGCGATTGAATCAGCAAAGACGTTTCCTGGAATGTTGGCGTGCCGTGGTGCCCATATTAGTTTTATTTTGTTTTTCGATGGGTTTGCTTCTTATGTTAGTTATTAGTGGGTCGGATTTGTTGATATTTTTTAAGGTGTTAACGCATGATCTGCTGTGTGTGCATATTATGAATTTGTCTGATGTTGAGGCTGCATTAGGCATGGGTAAAACCATCTCTTTTAAGTGAATCGTTTCATTGACTCTCATTTGGTAAAAAGAAACGTTTCCCTTAATGTTACAGAAAGAGACATTAACTGAAGCGTTAAGAAAATCATTCTGTTTCTGATTCGGTATATTAGCTCAATTTACGTGCCATCTATATGGGTTAAGTAAAGTGGTATGGAGCAAAGTTTATGAGAGAGGTAAAATAGTCATCATAGTTTATTGTCTTTATGTGGGTATGGACGTTTTTACAAACAATATGGAAACGCGATCGATTCAGCTTGCATGATTTTATATTGTTAGTCTTTATTATAATATATGTACATATGAAAAAGTTATCTGATAGGAAATATTTTGAATATAAAGTATAATTATAAATGTTTACATTTGGAAAAGAAGTGGATCAATATTTAGACATAATGCTTATAAGTTGTAATTAAGAAACAAAAGCTGTGAAACTTTAGATGATGGTAGCCTCGTTCGTTTTTCGGTTAAAATGTCTCCAGCTCTTGAGAAGATTCTTTCGCATGGAACTGATGTCGTCATTATCGACAGTTTCTTCAACATATATGTACGAATAAAGAATTGGATACAATTTTCTTCTTTCCTTCCACCAATCCAAAGGATCTTTTTTCCTATCACAAAGGTCTTCTTGCATATATTTCTCGATTTCGCGAGCACCAGCAGTAATAGAACTGGTAGGAACTAAATTGGCTACCTCCTTATCAAAGTCATTCCAAATTGATGATTTATTAATTGTTTCCTTTCCTTTTCTATATAAAATGTTTCTTGAATTGGGGTTTGAGTGTAAGTAACTTTCCCAATTTTGTTTTTCAATTTTAAAAATGCGGCTCTAAAATTATGCTCTTCGCGGAATCCCCTGTCCTTGAAGCGTGGGTCTAGGATTGTTGCTTCCGCATACAACTCATCTGCTTCTAAACTCTAGAACCTGCACTGAAGTTCTTCTTGTAACTTGTTGAGCAATTCTTGTATCTCAGCCGGATGCCCGACAAGGGTCATTTGGTTCCTGATGTGATTCCGCATGATGCGATAATAAATTGAAATTTTGGATAAAGTGACATATCTTTCACCGCTTACTTCGTTTGTTATATGTATCATTGAAATCATTTAATATCGGTATAATTTTCTCGATTATCATCCAATCATGATCAGAGAGGGCTAACTCATTTCGCATTAAAGAAATTGTTGATATAATGCTTGCTTTAACTGAAACGAATCGATACAACATATAAAAAGTAGAGTTCCACCTAGTGGCAACATCTTGCTTCAATTTCAATTGGGTTATTCCCAAATTCCTCTGCATTTCCATCAGTTTTCCCGTTGCTTGCGGACTTCTTTTAAAAAACTCTACTACCGACTTAACTTTTACTAAAATTTGCGTGATTCCCATTGTTGAAATTGAATCGTTCTTTGCACCTAACGAGGTCTGTACAACTAGGTTAAGATGGGCAAAACAACCAATAGACTTCCATCCTCCAAGTCGAACCGCTGCAAGGATATTTCTCGCATTATCAGAAACAACTACGGAAATTTTGTTTCCGATACTAAATTCTTCGAATATACTGCCCAATGAATATTTTAGATTTTGTGCGGTATGGCTACGCTTAAATTCTGTGCACGCGAGCAAGCAGGACTGATGTTTCGTATTTCCGTCAATGAAATGCGCAGTAATAGCGATGAACGATCCAACAATCAGTTGTTATGGAAACGGAATTCGAAATTTTTACCCGTTCTTTCACGACTTCGTAAGTTTCTTTATATAGCTTACGAAGTAAACTGTTTGATATGTCTTTCTTGTAGGTAACTGATAAGAAGGACTCAGCATCTGCACGAAATTCCGAAATTCTACATCTTCCACTAAACGTAAGGGCTGAAACTCCTTTGCCATCATTTTAATGAGTTGGTTGTCTAATTGAGTAGATTTCTGCACAGGAAGTGGTTTATTAGATTCAAAATAATGCGCTATAGTAGTTGTTTGTTGCCTCTGCAAACAAGGTACTACGTTGGAACTACTTGGAAGATTCTGCAATAAAACAGAATCAGATTGTTCGGCTGATCCAACTAGTATATCAGCACTGGACGTTGCTATCTGTCTTTCGCATACCACCGATATGGTCGGATGTTTAGATTTTAAATGCCGCGATAAGTTACCAACCGATCCCGTTGCGATACTCAATGTTTGTGAACAATAGCAACATTTAGCTTTTTTGTTTTCAACCTCTGTGAATTGATCCCAAAGTGGGCTTCTCTTCTTCCTCAACATCATTTTTGCAATCATAAATAGTTTTTAAGAATTTATTACCGTATTTCTCTGATATATGGTTTAACTTTTAATGTTTATGTTTAGATATGTAACAGGAAGTAGCACAAGATTTCACTTTAAATAACGGCCGCTTAAAAATTCTCACTAAGCTTCCGAGACACTCAACGACAGTAAAAAAACATTTAACAATACCCACCTTCAAAACAAATGAGACTAATCCACACATACGTTCCTACATGCACTCAGTAAAAAAAGTATTCGGGCAGAAGGTTTTTAATGATTTTTAAACATTTTAACAAGAAATTTGTAACAAAACAAAATGAAAAATGATTTGATTTCTAAGGATTATATGTCATGTGTTAATTCCAACCACTTTTTTTTCCAAAATATTGTTTCGAAGTAATTGTTTTATGTCCAAAACTGCTATCCGCCTGAAAATTTCACCAAAAAAGTATTCGGGCAAAGGAAGAAAAATATTAATCAAAGGATGTACCTAGATAATTAAAACCAGGTCGGTCCTCCTTTATTCCTAATTACTTTTCGCAGGCGCGCTGGAATTGATTTGACCAATTTCTGGCAAAGAGATAGTGGAATATTATCCCATTCCTGCCGAATAACGCCCTCGAGTTTGTTCCTGTTACTACTATGATACTGGCGTATTTTGTTTTTTAGAATATCCCAAAGATGCTCGATTGTGTTTAAGTCGGGACTTTGTGTAGGTGTTTCAATGACTTTGGGGCAATTATATAGGCGCCACAGTTGACAAATATCACTCTTATGCTTGTGATTTTGGTCGCTAGCGTAATAGATTGCAGCAAATTTGATCATGTCTATATATAAAATATACATAATTTTAATAGAAATTCATTTTACATTCTACTGCCCGGATACTTTTTTTTACTAAGTGTATGTGCATCATAAACGCATAAAGTCCATGGTTCTTCTACATATTGATACTCATCATCGCTTCAAAAATTTGTTCCACCGAAACAGAATCGTTCTCGGGCCGAGATGGGTATCTTCTGAATGAATGATGCAAATGAAACGTTTCAGCGAAGTGAGGCGTTAATCTTACCGTCTAACTTCGAAATTAATGTCTCAGTAGCTCAGTGTTTCATTCAGCCGAGAATCTCGGCACAAGTACTCATTTCGCTTGTCCGAGACGATAAGTTTCGGGCGCGAGCAATGAGACGTGAGAAAAACAACTCTGCAAGGGATTGTAAAGCTTCAATAACGGCCGGTTGAAGTTCAAGGTAAGTTGAAACTGCTTCATGAGATTGAGCCCATCTCGTAACAGCGAAAGAATTCAATTTTTCTCACTCACTCTTTTTTGGCATTTTCAAAATTTCTTCCTTCAAAATGCTTTGTCTCTTGGGCCAGTGAAAAATGCTTCGATAGTTCCGATAGTTCCTAACGCATTTTTTATACCTGATACTCCGCAAGCCGCATTGACGGCCAAACTGAAGCTTTGGACGGCACAATAAACTTAGATTGCCAGAGGAAAATGAGACCTAATATGGGCTTGTACTCCATTGACTTCCCCACTCATAACTGGTGCACCGTCGTATCCTTCACCAAGCATGAATGAACAATCAATGTCGATATCGAGTAAATAATTGAAAGTTGCTCGATGCTAGAAATATCAGTCGATTCGTCCACCAAAATTGAAAATCCTTTCGCTTCGTTAACTTTGACAACAATTTTTTTTCTGATCAGTATAAGTAATTATTATTATTATTATTATTATTAAGAATTACATAATAAATTATGCTAAATCTTATTTCTAGAAAGCACTAGCTACGCAGGCCTTAGGCTTATCATATTATTAGATTAATGTGTGTAATATAGTTTAAGTTTGCTTATATTTTATATTATATCTTGATTTTTAATGATTTTGTTAGCGCGTATATTTTTTAATGTTGTCAGTAGATGGATTTGCTAGTAGTGCGGTGGCATCTGGTGGTATTTTGTAAAAAATTTTGATTTTTGTACCGGCGGGGCAGTCGCATAACATGTGTTTAATGTTTATCAATGTTCCACTGTTGCATAGATGGCAGCGCGGTTTTGGTTTTTTAGATATAAGGTGTTCGTGTGTTGTTCTGGTATGCCCTAGGCGTAGCCGGCTGAAGATGATACAATGCGTCCGTGGAATTCCTGGGGGGAAGATTATGGGTGTTTTATTCGGATTGATGGATTGATAATGATGCCTGTAGGAAGCCCACTTTGAGGAAGCTGTTGTTAACAGGTGTTTTTTAACCAAATTGTAGATGTCCTTTTTGTTGAAAGTGTGTTGCATGTATACCGGGGCTGTTGACGCGTATTTAGCAATCGAGTCAGCAAAGACGTTTCCTGGAATGTTAGGGCGTCCTGGTACCCATAGTAGTTTTATTTTGTTTTGTTTTTCGAAGAGTTTGTTTCTTATGTTTGTTATTATTGGGTCGGAGTTGTTGATATTTTGTAAAGTGTCAACGCATGATCTGCTGTCTGTGCATATTATGAAATTGCCTGATGTTGAGGCCGCATAGGTAGTTGCATTTAATATGGCTTGTATTTCAGCGGTGAAAATTGAAGAATATTTGGGCAGGATCCCGATTTTGAGAATTTTGTTAGTTGTAGTTACCGCGAAACCTACATTACCGGCAGTTTTTGATCCGTCTGTAAATATTAATTTCCAGCCGGACGTTAGCCAGGGATCTGTGTGTGATTTGAATAATTGGTAGTAGACGTTGTGGTTCGTTGAATTTTTTCGATGGGTTGTTAATTCGACCATGAATGAGTTTGTTGGGAGTAGCCACGGTGGGTGGCAGGGTTTAGTTTTTTTGATAGGGTAGATTGTGATGTCCAGTTCTGCTGCAAACTTGAGTGCGCGGGATAGGCAGGAATTCTGTTTTGGTTTTCTTTTTCGTCTCCTCAGTGCTTTGATATCCGCTTCGAGTAGAGATTGCTGGGGAAGGGTGAGTATCGCGGCTAGATGTCCCATGAGTTGGTCTCTTCTGTCTTCTAGTGAAGGTAGGCCTGTTTCTGCGAGGATGCAGTTTATGGGTGTCGTGCGGAAAGCGCCGATCGTTCTTCGTGCCGCTGTGTGATACAACGTTTTTATTTTATGGAGTTGGTTTTTCGCTGCAAAGCCGTAGACTGGCAGCCCGTAATCGAGCTTAGATAATAAAAGTGCTCGTACAATATTTATTAAGGTGTTGGGATGTGCTTCGGATTTTAAACTGGATAGATATTTAACAATGTTGAGTCGGTTTCTTATTTGCTTGACTAGTTTGTGTATGTGATTGTTCCAGAGGTTGCGTTTATTGAACACTAGGCCTAGGATTTTAAGATTTTCTACGTTTGTTAGGGTGTGATTATTTAATGTTAATGTTGGGGCTTCGCACAGTCTTTTGCGGTAAACGTGTAAATGTTGACACTTTGTCGGCGATAACTTAGCACCGGATCTGTTGGTCCATTCAAGTATTTCCCGAAGTAATGTGTTGAGTTTGAGCTGGAATTCGTCTTTGTTTTTGATTTTAGAGAAAATATACAGGTCATCTGCATATATGCAAAATCGGAAGAATTTTTGGTTTGTAATTATTCTGTACATTTCTTCGTATGCTATTAAGAAAAGTGTAACTGATAGGGGTGATCCTTGTGGGATGCCATTGAACATTCGGTATGTTGAGGAGAAGTGATTATTGACTCGTACTATAAGTTGCCGATTGGATAGAAAGTTTTTGACATAGTTATATATTTTTGGACCAATTTTGCAGGAGCTTAGAAAGTTGAGGACTGTGTGTATGCCAATCCGGTCAAATGCTCTTTCGAAGTCTATGCTAACAATGGATCCGTGGTTTTGGGATGCTAGAAGGTTCGTTATGAAGTGTTCGAAGTGAAGAATAATATCCATGGTGCCTTTCCCGTTCTTGAATGCTGTTTGTTTTTCCGAGAGGAGATTGTTCTTTTGGAGAAACCATATGAGCCGGCGGGAGATAATCTTTTCCAGAGTTTTTGCTATGCAGGGGAGCAAGGAGATAGGTCTGTGGCCATCGATCGTGTTGACGGGTTTGCCTGGTTTATGCAGGGGAAATACAATGGCTAATTTCCAGGCCTGTGGTATGATGGATTGTGTTAGTATATTATTGTAAAGTGTAAGTAGTCGTTTCCGGAGCTTTTGGCTTGCATTTTTAACCATAGGGTAGGGGATGTTGTCTTTCCCAGGAGTTGTCCCACTTAGAGCGGAGAGACAGGATTCTAGTTCCAGGCTTGAGATTGGAAGTTCTATTTCTTTTGCTGATCTGGATAACGTTGTTGAGAATGGAGTATATGTATCCTTGAGAGTGTTTTTGTAGTTTGAAAATTCAGGGTGAAAAGCGGAATCTTTGGAGTAATCTGACCAACTTTTGCCGAAGGCATTTGCAATGGCTGTTGGATCCGTGACTGTTGCCTCATTCGCTATCTCGATGGATTTAATGTTGAATGGGGTTTGTTGGCCTGCCAGTTTTTTTATCTTCTGCCAAATTTGGGTTGAAGTGGTATTGGGATTGATAGATTTTGAAAAGGATTGGAAAGAGGCAGCTTTAGCGTTTTTGCACTCCCTTTTGAATGTACTTTTGAGTTTTTTGTATGCCAGTAGGTTTGAGGTACTTGGCGTGTTTTTAAACACGTTGAATCCTTTTTGCTTCTTTGCTCGAAGGTCAGCCAGTTGGGGTGTCCACCATGCGGTATACTTAAGCCTTTGTTGAGGGTGTGTTAGCGGAATTGATAAATTTGCACTTTGTTTTAGGACTTTAGTGATGGTTGCTGCTTCTTTGTTGGTATTTTCGTCTGGTGGTTGGTGAGCGAGAAAAGTGTCCAGATGTGTCTGAAAATTCTTCCAGTTGGCAGCCAGAAGTTTGTGTTTGGGAATGAATTTCCCTATTCCGCTTGGTCTCCCTATGGTGATCTTGATTGGGTAGTGATCGCTCTCGTGTAAAGAGTTTGCTCGCTTCCAGCTGAGTTTAGGTAGAAGGCAGGGGGTGCACAAGGATAAGTCGATGTGGGTGAAGGTATTATGCGTTGAAAAATGTGTAGGCGATCCGTCGTTTAGGACACAAAAGTTAGAGTTGATGATGAACTGTCCCGTGATTTTTCCCCGGCTGTTGTGGGTTGAGGATCCCCAAATGGGATTCCAGCTGTTGAAGTCACCTAATATTAGAGCTGGTTTTAAGATAGATGTGTAGATGTTGTCAAGGATGTTGAGGTCTGGGGCGACGTTGGGAGGGATGTATATGCTAACAATTGTGAATTTAATTACACTTGTTATGTACAAGGAAATCCATTGGATTCCGTTGGTGGACCCCTTTAGCTTGTCGTGTTGTATATTGTGTTTCACCAGTAGTCCGACGCCGCGCTTGGACGAAGAGCTGTTAGGAGCATTGATGAAAAACGGGTGGTAATTTTTAGGTGCTATGATGTTTTTGTCATGTGGCATGTGGGTCTCTTGAAGTGCGATAATATCGGGGTTTTTCTCGTTAATAAGAAGTTGCAGTTGATGTAGGTTGTACAGGTACCCGTTCATATTCCACTGCACGATGCTGAGGGACATTGTTGTTTGCGGAAAGTGTCAAATTCTGACTTCTGTAGTATTTACCCGTGTAAATGCTACAGAAGTAGGTTGTGGTATTGTTGAGTACTCTAAATTGTTGTTTATAAGCATGTATAAATGAATTAGAGTTGGTAACGGGTTTGTTTTCAGGTCATTGATTCTTCGCTGTCACTGTCGTCGAGGGGATTCGATTCTGCGATGGAAGGTTGATTTCGTGTTTGATGTAGATTGTTTGTTGTGGGGTTTGTTATTTTTTCGTTTTTTGGGTTAGTTGTGAGGCTGAATGTGTTTGGAGTGTTTGTTTTCATTGAGTAGTTGTTTTGTATGTCTTGGGTTTGGTTGAATTGTGAAAATAATGTTGGTATTTTCTCTGTTGGACTGCTCGAGAGCGAGCTAGGTTTGTCGGTTCGGTTATACTTGTTTGTGTTTATTGGGCTTTTTACTGCATTGGAGGTAGTTAGTGCTGATGAGCAAAGTGTATCTGATGCTGTAACTGTGTTTTGTACGATTTGTTTCGTGCTTGCATTTGTGTTTGTTATTCCAGGTGCATTTGCGGTTATTTTTTGACGGTTTTGTCTTTTTTTGATGGCATCGTGGAGGTTTTCTGTGACTACTGGTAGGGTGATTGTTGTTGTGTTTGCGTTCGTTTTTTCGACCGCTGTTCTATAGGAACATTTGTTGACTGTTTTGTAGTCTATTATTTTTTGTTTTTTATTCAATGTGGGACATTCTTTGTTGAGCGCACTGTGGGCTTGGCTGCAATTTATGCATTTTATTTCAGTACAGATCACGGGATCGTGAATTGGGAGCGAGCAGATGTCGCAAGTGGTTGAGTTTTTGCAAAAATTTTTTGGATGACCGAACTTGAAGCAATTTTTACATTGGATCGGTTTGGGGATGTATTGCTTTACTTTAACATTAAGGAAACCTATTTTGATTTCCTGCGGTAAATTGTAGTCGTTTAAGCTTAGTATGTGAAGGGGTGTGTTTATCACTTTCCCGTCAATGAATTTTGTTATTTTTTGGCAGTTTATTACATTAGCGTCTTTTAGGCCTTCTGTTATTGTGTCGTTATCTAAATTGGTTAGAATTGGCGCGTATATAACTCCTTTAACGGTGTTTAGATTTAGGCGGAAAGATGTTTCTACGTTGCCTATATATGGAAGTGTCTTTATTTTAATGATTTTGTTGGCATCATTTATGTTTTTGGCAAGTAGTAGTATATTTCCGTCTCGTGTGAATGATATACTACGGGGGTCCGATAATATTTGGTTAATGGATTTTGTTAGTTTAAAGATATTGAAACTATTGAGCGGTTTATGCGGATCGGTGCTTTTAATATTCACAAACTTTGGGGATGGTTTTTTTGTTTGGGTGAAGTTTTTTAGTGGCGGGAAATTAAACGAGTCAAACGTGGGGTTGAGTTGTGTGGAACTTTTCTTTGGCGGAGGCCCTATTTTCGCATCTGGGCTTAGTATTGCGAACATGTTTTGCTGTTTTCGCTTCCCTCCCGGGTCGGAGGCCATTTTAAGGCCGAACACTATCACCTTTCACTGGTTTTTTTTCTATCACTAGCTTCGAATAGAACCGGTTTATAGTAACGAAAACTGGCTTGCACTATCTATACACCACTTATCACCACGAGCGCTGGGTACAGACTGTCAGTATAAGTAAGTTTCGATTATTTCATTGTGAATTGTTTTGCTTAAATACGTTGCATTTTTCGCAGATGTTAAGAGATGTTTCTTCAGAATATTGTCACCTTTAGCTCGATATCGTAAAATTGCACGAAAATTCCCTTCTTTCGAGGATTCTTTTTCAGTTTCATTGCCAATACTAGGATTATACAAAGGTCCAGCGTCTCTGTGACCACGAAGAGCCATTCCTTGTCTGCCACACAAAACAATAGCGCCAACTATGCGTTTAAGTCTCTCATAATTTTCTTTCGTGGTTTTTTCTTTCTGCTCGTCGATCATCAAATCAATAGACTTACCTCTTCCAAGTTTAATATCACGTAGGTGTTCAATACCAAAAAAGATTTTTTATGATAATCGAGATTTTCGTGGTTTCGGAAGGTTTCTTTCGCATGCTTCCAAACATTGAACGGTTTAGTAACGATCTTTCCTAGCTTGACATCATGTGTACCACCGGCCTTAACACCAAAAGCTACGCAGTACTTACAATATCCACCGTCTTCTTTGGCAGAATATGCTAACCAGCTAAACTCTTCCAACCATTTCGTTTGAAATGATAAACTTTTGACACCAGCTTTTGATTTCGGAAATTTAAATTTGGCCGATGGTCTGCATGAATCATTGATAATTTTGAGTAATTCGTCTGGATTTTGTGCATTCCGCAGATTCCGAGCAACGACGCCTATCTCGTTTTTAGGAAAATGCACGATGTTAGTTTGAGCTGATGCATTTTTTTCAGTCTGTCGCTCGCTGGGAACTGCCACATCATGAGGATCGGTAGTGTTGTTTGAAAATGAATCTTCTGCTGATTCGACTGTCTCTAAAGTACTTTCTCCAGCATTCTTCTCTGGTTCAGATCCGGGATCAAGACGAGTGAAATAAGCGAATAAATTTCTCTTCATGTTCTTAGCTCGACTCAAACGGAATGAGACCGATAAAATTCTCCAATCTTTCGTATCTCCTCAAAATATTGACACAGTTGATCACAAATCACGACAGATCACGACAAAATGACTGAATGACAGATGCATTTTGTTACATTAAAAGTTCGGGGGAAATCTCACGGCGCGCTATTTAAAATGTCGAATACGTGAGATATGCAGGATACAGAAAACGACATTTCTTGAATGTGCATATTTTCATATTCGTGATTTTACGTTTTTGTGACTACAACGCATGATAGGTATATGCTGTGATTTTTTATACCTTGAATTACGGCGCATGTATCTATTTATCAAAAAATTATATACTGTGTCGTGAAGAGGATGTTCTGAATTAAAACGTATGTACACACAAGTGACATTATCGTAGTTTTATGCGGGATGTATCTAGAGAATTAAAAAATGAGGTTATGTTAGGTCATGACGGCAGAATTTTTTTGGACCAATCCACCCCCCCCCCTCGTCGAGATCCTGGATCCGCCACTGATGGATGACAATAACACACGTCTGCTTGCGGTATCCCCATGACACAGTCGCATTTAAAAATCTTAACACGTATCCACTGTTTGATTTTCTATCGATGGTATTTTCCGCCCAATCGACATCGGCATATCCGAATAATACGTAGTCACCTTGATTATTGCCAAATATCAATTCGTAATCGATAGTACCCTTCAAATACTTGACAATCCTTTTTGCCTCGGTCCAAGTAGCTTCTACCAAAATTTTTATTGAACTGGTTCAAAATGTTCACACTGGTTGTTATGTCTGGCCTCGAATTAACAGCCAAGTATAAAAGCGCTCCAATTAGCTGTTGTTACTTCTCGCTTTGCTTGATTGGAACATCTTGAAATTCTTATTTTTGAAAAAGCCTGTTTCTAACGGCACGTAAGAAATCTTGGCATCTGTCTGATTAAATCGGTCCAATAATGATCAATATACTAGGCTTGCTTTATCTATCATTGTTCCGATGCACTTCACTACCGAAATATCTCTTCAAAATTCCCAGATCTGAAAGTTTAAACTTAATTTTCAAATTCTCAGTTACAACAAAAATGGTCTCGATTCTCTTTGCGGAAATTAAAAAATCATCTACATGGATAACAATGTAGATTACTTTTACCATTGTTTTATTGACGTATAGACAAGGATCGGTTAGACTTTAACATAACTCACCGAAGACACCGTTCAACTTGTCCAACTACAACATTGCCGCTTGGTTAAGACCATATAGTCTCTTTTTGAGCCGACAAACCGGCCCTTCCCGCGTTTGCACCTTATACCCTTCTGTTTTTCACCGTTCAGGAACGGTGTTTTTGCATCATAGTGTGAAGAAGCTGGATCGCCAAGTGAAGATATAGCATCGCCATGTAATGGTACGCGTTGTCTAAGTGAAGACTCACGTTGTCTTCTAAGTTGATACTCCTCTAAGGTGATGGTCTTCACTTCTCTAAGGATACGATCTTGTCAACAGAGAGAAGTAAAAAAAAGATTTGTTTCACCTACAGGCATCCCTTGGGTTGCCACATATTTGGCGCAGTCCGAGTGGACAGTCAGCCGATATTTCTAAAGTGAACTTGCCAATGTATCAGGCAAGTTGCTGTCTGCCAAATTGTATAGGCAGTCGAGTTGCCGAAAAGAAGGCAACGTTTATTAAATTACAACCAACTTGTTGTATTAGGAGATCACTAATGTTCCGAGCCTCAGCTCAGTCAGTTCTTTGATTCTAAAATTTTGCTTACTGTTATGTACATTAAAATGCTTATCATATAAAAATCCCTACTCTAGTCTTAAATCTATTTACCCTAACCAATCGATCGCGATTCAAATTAATTGTCACGGAATTCGTTTACTTGCAATATTGCTTACATCAATGCACTTTGCATTGTCCCAATTATGTTTTTGTTTACTCTAGGTTCAGTGATCCTCTAGAGTTTCACACGGTTATGAGAAAGGGAATTTTTAAACTACCATACCGATGTAGTTAGCATGGAGGTTGAGATCTTTGCTAAAAGATAATTGAGGATGTGCTGTGGGACATTATCTTTGGGAGCTTCTGGGAAGCTTAGTTGTGTATAGGCTAGTTCCAAGTTTGGAACTAGGAATACACTACACCCCATTCCTTTAGAAAAGTATTTGTTAGCAAATACGCCTGATTGGTTGTGGTATATTTGTGGCAGCACCATTGAACGATCGTCCAATTGTAGTCTATTGTGAATATGTATTTTGACAATCTTGAAAATAAAGATCACTTCTGTCTTAGACACCAACTCGAGCAGTTCGTTACTCGGTAGAAAGGCTAAAATAGTATATGAGCTCCCCGGCACAGCCGGAGCAGCCATATTGGTGACCTCGACTTCTCAACAAAAGACCATTTGAGAACCCCGAATTCGTAGAAAAACACGACTTCAGACCCGCTTCTTCAATTGCTGCGATCCAGGCATCCACAGGAGCCATTTTGCGGATCCAACGTTTCCAAAGCCAACGTGGTTTTCTGAATTTTCGGACGTACAAATTTCAAGTAAGTTTTCTTCGTATTCAAAATGTCTGACAGCGGGGATCACGGCATTGGCGCAAGCACGGCACAGCCTACGAATAGCACGCCATCAGCCGAAACTCCATACATTGCTGGTATAAACGACATCGCACAAATAAAATTACCGCCATTTTGGCGTACGCGACCATCGTTATGGTTCGCACGCATCGAGGCGCAAATACGTCTGTGTAGAACTCGGACGGACGCTGCAAAATTTGACAAAGTAGTTGCTGAGCTTGACTGCGCTACACTCGAGGCAGTCGCCGACATCGTTGAAGCCCCTCCACTAGAGGGTAAATACGACGCTTTAAAAGCCCGCATTTTGAGCGTTTTTCCCTGTCGGATGACGCACAAATTCGAAACCTTCTGACTGGTTTGGAGCTGGGTGACAGCAAACCATCGCAGCTCCTGCGGAGCATGACCCAAGCCGCCGGCACCAGAGTTAGCGATAGGTTTTTGAAATATTTGTGGATACAGCGACTTCCTACTCGGATACAGTCCATCATCGCTGTCTCAGAGACAACGAATCTCACTAAGCTGGCAGAGATGGCAGATCGAATCGCGGAAGTAAAGGATCCACACGAAATTCGTGAGGTTTCCCAAGTTAGTCGCGAACAAACTGCGGATACTACAGCCAGCTTAGAAACACAGGTTAACAAGATTAGAAGGGTGCTTAGTCGCTTGGAACGCAACGCGTCGGAAAGGACTCAGCCCAATCGCATGGCAGACCACGCCCGACGTATCTGTTTCTACCACAAAAAATTCGGCCACGCCGCACGCACATGTAAACCTCCATGTGATTTCATTCAACAACAGGTACAGGGAAACGAATAGGGTCGCTGCCTGACCAGACGCCAAACAGCGACATGAGCCTTAGCCGTCTATTTGTTTATGATAAGCTAACGAGCACACGATTCCTTGTGGACACAGGTGCTGATATTTCGGTCATTCCTCGCCCACCTCTCGCGAACTTCAAACCGTCTAGCCTGAAACTTTTCGCGGCAAACAAAACGCGCATCAACACTTACGGCGACAAGCTCCTTACCATCAACCTTGGTCTACGCCGTTCATTCACATGGCGTTTTCGCATCGCGGATGTCAATCAAGCAATCATAGGAGCTGACTTTCTCAGGCAGTTTAAACTACTCGTCGATCTGAACAGCAGACGACTCATCGACACCAATACCAAAGCGTCAACTCGTGGACATATCTCTACTCTTCCTATACCGTCCATAAACACAGCGAGCGATGACTCCCCGTACCACATTCTACTCAAACAGTTCCCGCAAGTAACAAATCCTTCTGTAGCAAAGAGTGCACCGCACGGAATCAAGCACCACATACAGACCGAGGGACCCGCGGTTTTTGAGCGTCCTAGGAGGCTCTCCCCGGAAAAACTTGACATAGCCAAGAAGGAGTTTCAATACCTGATTGATAAAGGGTATTGTCGGCAGTCAGCGAGCTCATGGGCAAGTCCTCTGCACCTTACACGGAAGAAAGATAATTCTTGGCGTCCATGTGGGGACTACCGTAAGCTAAACAAAATAACGAGGCCGGATAGGTATCCAATTAGACACATGCAGGATATCACTGCAGGCCTGCAAGGAAAGCGAATTTTCTCAAAAATTGATCTGGTACGAGCTTTCCACCAGATACCAATAGCGAAAGAGGACGTACCCAAAACGGTCATAACCACGCCGTTTGGGCTATATGAATTTACAGTGATGACATTCGTGCTGAGGAACGCTGCCCAATCGTTCCAGAGATTCATGGACCAAGTTATGAGAGGGCTCGATTTTTGTGCGTGTTACATAGATGACATACTCGTCATGTCGCAAACACCAGAGCAGCATATGGATCACTTACAAACCGTATTCAATCGCCTTAGCAAATATGGGGTCGTAATCAACGTGGACAAGTGTGAATTCTGAGTCACGGAAACCGAATACCTAGGACACAAAATTACAGCGAAGGGTGTTCAACCATCAGAATCTCGTGTGCAGGCTATACGCAACTTTAAAAAACCTGAACGCATCAAAGACCTGCAGAGATTCCTTGGTGTTATTAACTTTTACCGCAGATTCATCAAGAGTGCGGCGGATTTGCAGGCGCCGTTACATGAACTACTACGTGGAACAAAAATGAAAAATGACATCATAGTATGGACTCAGCAAACCAAAAAGGCGTTTGATGCCTGTCAAGAAAGCATCGCCAATGCTACGTTGCTCGTACACTTGCAACATGGAAAACCATTGAGACTCGTTACCGACGCTTCTGACAAAGCGGTGGGCGCGGTACCAGAGCAACTTCAATCGGAGCAATGGTTGCCACTAGCTTATTTCCAGAGGAAGCTGTCCATCACTGAAACACGATACAGTACGTACGACAGGGAACTCCTCGCAATATGTAGTAGCATTAAACACTTCCGTCATCTCTTAGAGGGCTCAGACTTTACGATCGTAACCGATCACAAGCCTTTGATTTACGCGTTCAGCCAGCGGACTGACAAGGCCTCGCCTCGTCAACTACGTCAACTAAACTTCATCTCTGAATTCTCGACTAATATTGTTCATATTTGAGGCGATTCGAATGTTGTTGCGGACGCACTCTCACGAGTATACGAAATCACTACTCCTGCGGCATTTTCCGTAGAACAGCTGATTGAGGAACAGCAGAAGGACTCGAAACTCAATCAACTTTTGCAAAACAATACGACATCATTGAAATTGCAGTCCATCGCATTCAACGGTCACGGAACCCTCTTTTGCAACACGTCAACGGCAGACGTACGCCCATACTTACCCAAGTCGCTGCGAGAGGAAATCTTTGCGATATATCACAACCCAGCACATCCAAGCGGTCGCGCAACTAGCCGAGAGATTAGGCGTAAATTCGTGTGGCCCAGCATGAACAAAGACATCGCTGAAATGGCACGCAACTGCATCCCGTGCCAGAGATCCAAGATAAACAGGCCAACTCACAGCCCCGTGCAGGAATTCGTGAGTACAGACAAAAGGTTTCAGCATATACACGTCGACATTGTCGGACCACTGCGACCATATCAAGGATTCAAGTACTGTCTCACGGTAGTCGACCGTGTCTCCCGCTGGCCCGAGGTATTTCCAATGGTGGATCAAACAGCCGAATCGGCAGCAAAAATATTGTATGCAAACTGGATCTCCAGATTTGGAACACCACATACTATAACAACCGATCAAGGTACTCAGTTCGAGTCCTCCTTGTTTAAAGCACTGTGCAGACTACTCGGAAGCAATAGAGTCCGGACGACGCCGTATCACCCCGCAGCAAACGGAATGGTGGAGCGCTGGCACCGCTCGCTCAAAGCAGCGATCATGTGCCATGAAAACGACAACTGGATGGATACCTTACCCACTGTACTTCTCGGTCTCCGCAACGCCTTTAAAGAGGACCTGAAAGGATCATGCGCGGAGATGGTCTATGGCACGACCCTGCATATTCCGGGTGACATATTCATGAACAGCAATCATGATTGCAATGCGCCACTCCTTGTAGACCAGCTGCGAGAGAAAATGCGAGACTTACGTCCGCAACCCGCACCGAACCATTCGTCCAGAGCCAGCTTCGTCCACGAAGACATGCAGAAATGCAGCCACGTTTTCGTGCGCAGGGATGGAGTACGGAAATCCTTAACGCAACCTTATTCCGGTCCCCACCGAGTGCTGCAACGAATTTCAAACACCGTTTTCACCGTTGACGTCAATGGGAAGCGAACTAACGTTTCCACCAATCGCCTGAAACCAGCGTATGTCGTCCAAGATCATCGAAGCGAACACGATCCCACTTTGCTAGTCTCAACGCGTAGAACTTCAGCATCCGAGGCATCTCACAGCAGCCATCGACCAGTCATTCGGCAGCAAATCAATCCGCTACCTCAATCCATAACAAAAGTCTACCCACCAGCAAGTCGGCGAAACCTCAACACTTGACGTTATTGAAGAGGGAGTACTGTGGCAGCACCATTGAACGATCGTCCAATTGTAGTCTATTGTGAATATGTATTTTGACAATCTTGAAAATATAGATCACTTCTTAGACACCAACTCGAGCAGTTCGTTACTCGGTAGAAAGGCTAAAATAGTATATGAGCTCCCCGGCACAGCCGGAGCAGCCATATATTGTTTTACAGTTATGCTTATTCTTGTTACACTATTATATTATTTCTTATATTATATATGCTGTTTAATTACAATAGTTTTTACATTGTAGTGGTATATAAAAATGTATTTATTTTGTTTGTACAAGTTTTTTGTGTAATTTAAGTCTATTATTATGTATCCATTTCTCTTTATTTTCTATTTCTACTAGTGTATTTACATTATTTATATCTTTTACTATATATGTGCCTTTGTATGGTTTTTGGTTTTTTCTACGGTTTTCAGCTGTTATTAGTACCAGATCACCAATATCTAGCTTAATAGGTTTCGTATACACCTCTTTATTGCTTCTAGCTAATTTAATTTTTTCTATAATGCTTTTTGCTTTTGTTGAAGAAATCTCTAATCGTAGTTTCAACTCATTCGCATAGTTTTCTATGTCATAAACTTTGTCTGTGTTTTCGAAAGTGTCGGTCGGTAAGTGTGAGAGTTTTCCGAAAACTAGTTCGTATGGTGTGTACTTAGTGTCCACGTGTGGGGTTGTATTATACGAGAATGTATAATATGGTATCCATTCGTCCCAGTTATTGTCATCAACGAATGCTAACAGGTATTCATTGAGGACACGGTGGTTTCTTTCTACTACACCTAACGTTTCGTGGTGGTACGGAGTTGAAAAAATTTGTTTAATTTGTAATAAGTCGCAAATGTTTTTTATGTGATTATTGGTAAATTCTGTCCCTAAATCGGTTTTTAAAATTTTGAAATGGCCGTATTGTAATATAAAATTGTTTACTAAGGCCTTTGCTACTGTGTTAGCTTCCTTATTTTCTATGGGTATAGCTGTGATATATTTAGTTAATTCGCATTGTATGGTTAGTATGTATAGATAGTTGTTTGAGAGTCTTAAGGGACCAATGATGTCCGCACTTACTATTTCAAAACTAGTAGAGGGTGTATCGGTTTTGATCATTCTTTCCTTTGTGTGCTTAGTTATTTTATTGAATTTGCATTTATCGCAATTGTTGATGTAATGCTTTATCATCCTACTCATGTCCTTCCGACAGTATCTTTGTTTTAATTTAAGAAGCGTTCTGCGTATTCCCGTATGTCCACCATGTGAAGATTCGTGGAACTCTTCAATAAGTTTTCTTTGTGTAGCGATGTCATTAATTCTTTTAGGGGGTTTATATATCATTATTTTCAATTGGATATCCATATTTCGTTGCAATGTATTATATAATTTTTTAAATTCATCTTTGGGTACGTACCTAAATACCCTATCTTCGTTGGATAGAGCTAGCTCATTTATGTTATTATACTGCGAATAATTCATTAACTTCCTCAATACAGAAACTAGTTTCGTGTTAGATTTATCGTTAAGGTTATCGCGAATTTTCACACTTTGCTTATCGCTGGCGGAAACGTATTTCTCGCGAGCTTTATCACTAAAGTGGACCATTAAATTATCTCTCTCTTTTGAGATTATTATATCTTGTTCATTTTTGTTGTTGCGCAACATATTAAATTTTAGTTTTAATACCCCTGTTATATCGGATAGAGATGTACAATGGAATGCATAGAGGTGATCAGTCTCTTGTTTTCGGTTGTCGTTGTCGTTATCGATTTTAGTACTTTTATTATTTTGCTGTTTTATCGCTTTGCTTCTTGTTATCACCATAAGTTTTTAGCTGATATTCTAATCGTTCGTTGGAGGTATCATAGATTTTAATGTATCTCTTCCTAATATGCCATTAGTTTCAATTGGAAAGTCCCCATCTACTATGTGAAAAGTATTTGTTATCATCTCATTCTCGATGATGAATTGTTGTAGGGTTGTTCCCAGAGACATTGTGGTCTCTTCTGTTATGCCCGTGAGTTTACATTTATTTTCGGGCTGAATATTGATATTTTTGCGAATTAAACTATTACTTTTTAATATTGATATGTCTGCACCTGTATCTATTAGTAGCTTCAGGTGTCTATTCTCATTTTTATTATAAATGTTTATGTAATTAGTGCTAATACCCGTTATCCTATATATTTTGTTTTTTACACTATTTTTGGCTTTGTTTACCTTCATTCTTCCGGGAGGTTGCCTAATTCCTCTCGGGAAGCTGTCGAGTTTCCCTGGTCCGATATTACGCGAATTCTTCTAGTGTTATTATTGTTTGAATAATTTCTATTATTGCGATTATTTCTATTTCTAGAGTTGTTGAAATTTCTATTCGTTTGGAAATTTCTAGCGCGGATAAAATTTCTATTGTTGAAATTTTGGTTATTCGCGGGTCTATTATCGTCGAAATTTCGATTATTAACATATTGATTATTTTGAAAGTGATCACGCGGCCTATATCTGATATTTTGGGGGTTATAATCATTTCTGCTTATATGATTTGTATTTCTATTGTCGCCGCTTCGTGGCGACCCGCGACAGCTCTTCTTGTCGCCCTTCGTGACGACTTGATGTTTAAATTGTCGCCGCTTGGTGGCGACCCGCGACGGTTCTTCTTGTCGCCCCTCGTGGCGACTTGATGTTTAAATTGTCGCCGCTTCGTGGCGACCCGCGACGGCTCTTTCGTTTTTGAATCCTGCAACACGGATTCCACATTCGGAACTAGATCTGTGCCGGCACTCAATCACCAAATTTTCGTAGCTATCCAAATCAACTATTTTGCTGAAGAAACGCTCTGCAACACCCACTAGTCACTAAGAAGAGATATAACGAAAGATTCACGTACTTGAGCTTTATAACAAATTTGATACTGCTAAGCCGTCGCCTGTGAGAATCTGAAAGAACGGCAGTGTTGGTACTACAAATTATGAGAACCTGGAAGGGCGGCATTCGTTCTTTTCTCAATCTCCGACATCTATTGTTTGGATACCTATTAAATCTGTGTATATGGAAAACACTATTTTGCTGCGTTTCGGTACTCTCAACTTCTGTCGCAAGAGAAATTGCTTCACCTAGATTCTTAGGTCTCGCAGCGAATATGGTCTCTCTTATCGGGTCGTTCAGACCGTTTTTGAACACCGTTAATGCGTATGTGTCGTTTACGCTATGTATGGCTTCTTTTGCAGCCTGGATTGGGTTCGGACCTAGATCACGTATCTGAAGCTGATTTAGCTCATTGACTAAAGTCAATATTTCGTCTTTGTAAACAGAAATAGGTAGTCGTTTTTGTGTGACTGTAGACAATTGCGTGTGTATTTGCGGAATAGTTTTTGGGTTTTTGTATTTTAGTCTTAGTTCAGTTTCAAAATTGTCCAAGTCTGAAATGTCTGAGGTGTTCAACGATGTCCTAACATTAGGGCTAAGTTTCACATGTAAGACAAAATTTAATAGTTCTGTTTTACCTTCTGTTGAAAGTCTTTTACTGATGAGTTTCACTACTATTAGAAAAGTCTCCAGCTCAGAAAATTTACCGTCGAAGTTCGGTATTGTTTTGATTGCCGTCTCAATGTTAAAGTCTGTCATTGCAGTATAGGTTATTTCGTCTTCTATTTTTACTGAGATATATTCTGCGTTTAATCGTTCAGTTAATGCTGAAATTAGTGCCTTGCAAACATTGGATATAGCTACTTTGAGATCAAGTTCTGTGCCTTCTCTTATTTGGCTGAATAGATTAATACATTCATTTTGAATTTTTATTACTGCTTCTAGTGTTTCTTTCAGAGTTTTGACCGTGTAGGTCTTAGTTTTTTTCAAATTTGAGGAAATAGTCTGTAATTCAGTTAATAGTAATTTTATTCTGTTGGCAGGCATCTGTAAACTGTCTATATATTCGATAAATTAAACATTGACCCTGTTCGCTAGAATGTTTCCGTCCACGATTTTCCTAGCATATTTCTTTTGCTTGCTATTATATAAGTATAGGAACACCAAGATTATTGAAAAGATGGTCGTGGTGCTTATAGTTTGTTTATATTCTATAAGTATATTAGAATTAGTACTACAAGTATTGCCCATTTTACATTTATTTATTTAATTTCAATTATTTATGATCCCACTTTTTTTTGTATTACTATAATTTTGTGTTCAGATTATATTTAAATTATTTATTTTGAAGGCTATTTAACCTTTTTGAGTATTTTATTTTATTTTCTCCTGCTGATATTGATATCAGTCGATGTAGTATCGCTTTTTCGCGTCGTTGATTGAAGATTTTTCCTCCTCGTCGCCTTCGCTTTAGTTTGATAATTTTTGGACGATCTTCAGGTTTTTTTTTTTAGAAATTCTCCAATGTGTCTTATTCGTGGTCCGGGTAGCGGTGTCGGATTGTGTTGGGTGCCTTGGATACCGGCATAGGCACATAATCTTCACGTTGTTCTTCTGTCCTGCTAAATTTCGCGTTGCGGATCAGACATCTTTCGAACACCCTATGAAATTCTTCGTCCGACTGGATTTCATTAATTTCGCCTTCCTCTAATTCCTCTGCTAGTTGATCGAGTACGTGGGCTGCAGGTTCGTGGGTCGCAGGATCGCCATGTAAAGAAGCTGGATCGCCAAGTGAAGATATAGCATCGCCATGTAATGGTACGCGTTGTCTAAGTGAAGACTCATGTTGTCTTCTAAGTTGATACTCCTCCAAGGTGATGGTCTTCACTTCTCTAAGGATACGATCTTGTCAACAGAGAGAAGTAAAAAAAAAGATTTGTTTCACCTACAGGCATCCCTTGGGTTGCCACATATTTGGCGCAGTCCGAGTGGACAGTCAGCCGATATTTCTAAAGTGAACTTGCCAATGTATCAGGCAAGTTGCTGTCTGCCAAATTGTATAGGCAGTCGAGTTGCCGAATAGAAGGCAACGTTTATTAAATTACAACCAACTTGTTGTATTAGGAGATCACTAATGTTCCGAGCCTCAGCTCAGTCAGTTCTTTTATTCTAAAATTTCGCTTACTGTTATGTACATTAAAATGATTATCATATAAAAATCCCTACTCTAGTCTTAAATCTATTTACCCTAACCAATCGATCGCGATTCAAATTAATTGTCACGGAATTCGTTTACTTGCAATATTGCTTACACCAATGCACTTTGCATTGTCCCAATTATGTTTTTGTTTACTCTAGGTTCAGTGATCCTCTAGAGTTTCACACGGTTATGAGAAAGGGAATTTTTAGACTACCATACCGATGGAGGTTGAGATCTTTGCTAAGAGATAATTGAGGATGAGCTGTGGGACATTATCTTTGGGAGCTTCTGGGAAGCTTAGTTGTGTATTGGCTAGTTCCAGGTTTGGAACTAGGAATACACTACTATTGTTTAACCACTAAATTATGTTTACCCGCAATGTCGAGGAGAATGCGAAATGTTGTTTGTCGCACGACAGGAGCAAAGACTCCATCGTAATCTTGACCGGTACATTTGAGAAAAACCTCTTGCTACGAGTTTTGCTTGCCTGTCCACTTCACCTCGCACATTTAACTTGGTCTTGAATACCCATTTACATGTAACGATATTGCGCGCCTGCAGCGCCTCCACGAGATCCTAGGTGCTATTTAGTGACAAAGATCTTATCTCTTCATCCATTGCTCGCATCCAATTTTCCTTATTGGGACTCGAAAGAGTTTCTTCTAGTGTACGTTGCAGAATCAACCGAGCACTTGCACCGTAAAAATATGGAGGTACGCCTTTGTTTTCTCGGGTTGATCGCCTATGCTCTTGCACAGGTGTTATGCACGGAGGCTTCAGTCCCGTATTATCTAAAGGTACGGTTACGCTGGGAGCTGTTGGCAGCAGCTGCCGACGGCGGCTGTCAGCAGCGGCAATTGAACAGCGCGGTCAAGCAGTTTGGTTGCATTTGTTTCACGACTGTCGGCAGTTATTTAAAGTCAGTTGTTAGGTCAATAGGTGATTAGAAATTTACCGGAAACAATGGATATTGCAAAGCTATAGTTAATTGAGGGGGAGGAAGAACATGAATTTATGCAACTTATGTTGTTGAATCGAAGGCAAGGTGTAAATAGTATGTTTAAATCGCGTTATGAAGAAGGCTGTTACAGTTTACTAGTAAATGGCCATTTCACAAAATCGGAAGAAAAATTTCGGGAATATTTTAGATTAAATAAAGAACAATTCGAATATATACTGAATACTGTGAAAAATGATGGCGATAGAAATGGAGGAATAAGTTGTACATGATGAAGGGAAGTCTGGACTGTAACTCATTCAACACCGTGAGAAATTTTATTTTTGTTTGAGCAATTAAGTGGTGAGGGAGTTTTTTCACACTCACAGCCAAACTCTGCATAAATAAATCAACGTCATCTTCTTCCTTCTTTTTCGTTAATTCAGCCAAAATTTGTAACCTCTCATTTGATCTTTTATTGAATTCTTGAGCAAAGTCAGATATATTTCTCATTCACCGGTGGTTCCTGGTTTCAATTGTAAATTTATGGTAATTAATGTTGGCTCATTCGGAAAAGAGGGAGACAATGCTATTTTTGCGAAAGCTCCAATCGGAAAACTGATTCTCTCTGGAAAATTCTTTCCAGAAGATAATATGTTGCCAAACACAAATAAAATTCTGCCATATGTTACTGTCGGCGATGAAGCTTTTCGTTTGGAGAGACATATAATGAAGCCATTTCTAAAAACATCGAATAAAAAAGAAAAAAAAGTATTCAATTGCTGACTTTGTAGAGCGCGAAGGGTTTCAAAAAATGCGTTTGGTCTTTTGTGTCAAGTTTTTAGGATTTTTTATACACCCATAGCAGTCATGCCAGATACATGTGACGATATTATAACTGTGAGTTGTTGCTTGCATAATCTTTTAAGAGATTTTTATTTGGAAAAGGACGGAAATCCAATTACAAATACGATCCCAATGCGGAAACCTCACGCTTTGTAACCCCTTTCAAACATTCTGGCGGATACGCTGATGCAAACGGATTTGGTATTAGACAGGACTTTATGGAATACTCTCTCCAACAAAGTGCTCTATCATGGTAAGACAAATATATTTCACGACTCAGCAGTAAAAATTCATGAATAACACTTTTTATAAGCACACAAACTTAATAAATTCATATTGATAAAACTTATTGTTTTTACTTACCGGATTTATTAACACTTTCCGCTATATTTAGCCATATATTATTTTTTATTAGTAAATTTTTATAGTCCGTGTCTTCAAGATTAAAAATTGCAGAATGTGCCTGCACAAGTTCAATGAGCTTTTCATCCTCACTAGAAGAAAAATTTGGTGCCATTTTTTATTAAAATTTATCAACACTTTCCACTTGTTCAGACCAAAATCACTTCTAGCAGCTACGACTGCCCTTCTTGACTGCTTCAAAAACAGTTAAAACGCAACAGCTAGCTGTTGACAGCTGCCAGACGCTGCGAACAAAACCGTCAACATGTACATATCATAACAGCAGTCATGTTCAGCAGCGAGCTTCGACAGCTAGCTGTTAGCGGCCGCCGTCGACAGCTGCCAACGAAAACGCACCTTAAGTCACACTCGTCACTAGATATAATACTCGACAAATTATCTTGTTTATTAATATCGGGCACGATAATATCTGTATTACTTATATTAGGAGATGAAGCACTTGCAAATGATGACGTGGAATTTGTTGATGAAGATGGAGAAACTAGTGCTGAGATCGGCGAATACGTGGCTGGTGGAAATTCTTTGAACGACGGACGGTAAATGCTTTGACTAGTGTTCCACTTGGCCAGAAGTCTTTTTTAAGTAGTGACTTGTATTCGGGAGGAACAGTAATTTTGAAAGAAGCAATGATCTTATTTGCAATATTGTCCTTCTCAAGTTTTTTGCAGTTAAGGAAGGAGGGTGAATTTCCAAGTCTGGTAGTTAGTAATATAAGTTAGAACGTGGTTGCAGCCGAGACACAAAGATTTGTAACGGAAACGCAATGGCATGCCATGTCGGATTGATAGGAGGTATCGACTCCAAATACTGATGCTCAGCGGCGGCAGCAACGTGCGGTGTAAACCCTGGCGCAGCGGCAGCCATAACGTGTAATGCAGGCAGTGACGACACTTGACGGTGGGATTTGTGAAGTAGATCTGCGGTGAAATTGAAGTAAATAAAACGAAATTGAAGTAGACTGTTTTTTAATGAAAATTTCAATTCAGAGTTAGCATAGAATATAAGTGTTATTTACTTCACAAGATTTCACAAAAATGCACAAACTGAATAATACAATATAGAATCCATTAATTTATAGATTCATGAAAACATTTTATCGAAAATTTATATATTTTCCATCCTTAAATTTATATTTTTTGGCAAAACTAATAAGGTTTGAAGGCGGTTCCATTTTTTCTAATTCAAGGTCTTTTGTAAGCATTAGATTTGAAACAGTAGTTAGACTTAATTTATTTCGAATATCAGTTTTTATACGTGCAAAAGTCGAAAATTTTCTTTCAGCTGCTGCAGAACTATGAGGCAATGCGCACAAAGTAATCATATATTCAGCCAACTCTTGAAATTCATATTGGTCTAACCCATTTTTTAATTTAAGCAAAGTTTGCCAAAATTTCAATACATCGTTATCAAAATATTGGGTTAGTTTATTGCTCAATATCATTTTTCTCCACTGTTTGTTCAACATTTCCTTATTCATACTATCATGCGGAAAATTATTAATCAATTGAATGATCGTGGGCATTTGGCCGGATATAATAAGTTTGGGATCCAAAAATTTCAACCGGTTCAGCTTTATATCGCTAAAATGAAAACTTTTTTTAATTTCGTTGCACAAGGTAACATAAAATAGACACAAATTAGATTTTATTTCATTTGACTTAGTGACATATAGACTTTCCGATGAAATGTATTCTTCAAATTTCATCCCGAAAAACATTGATGCATTATTGCAATAAAACTTAGGATTTTCCTAATCAACAGAAATATTAACAAGCTCCAATGATATGAAGTTTTTTTAATATTTCAATTAAATGTTGTTCTACTCTGTCTTATAGAAGATGTATTTTGGTTTTTTCGCTCTGAAAAAGTATGTTTAAGTCATTAACACAGCCCAGTATATATTGAAGGAATAATAGATATAATTTATTGACCTTTTTACTCATAAAAATCAAGATTTCTTGGGCGTTAGTTACCTTTGAATCTGATTCGAAAGAAAATAGCGTAAAGTAATGAATAAAAGCCGGCCACTGTTCTAGAATTCGCGTAACTAGGCTTTCATACGATAGCCATCTAGTAGTAGCTAAACATTAAATTTTATGTTGCTCTACATTGAAGGCATCTTGAAATTTTTGAATTCGTCCTGCCTTTTGGAACTATGTGCAAAATGTGCATAGAGGTTTCTTACGAATTTTTCGACTCCTGACGGCAAGGTTTTGCATGCAGCTGATGAGTATAATTGTTGGGAGTGGCAAGTGCACCCTAGATACAATATATTAACATTAAGCTCCTGAAGTTTTGTCCTTATACCATTGATACTACCAGACATTACACTGGCATTATCAGTCGCTAAGCCTATGATATTCCGAATTGAAATATTTAGTTGGTTCAAAAAAAGTAACTGTTTGATTATATATATTCTGAGCAGTACATTCATCAAGTGATAGCAAACCGAGAAACTTGTCGACTATTTTTGATGACAGCAAATCGTCATAGCGAGCAACAACTACCAGACTTTTCTGACAAGATACGTCTGTAGTTTCGTCGAGTATTAACGAAAACCGTGTCATTTGTAATTTTTCAGAAACAAGAATTAGACTCTTTACACACTGATGATACGAATTTTGAAAGATCATTCATGACCGACAGCGACATATCCTTTTTCGCGCAAAAGATAGCGAATTGCAGTTCTGCTATAATTATTTTATTTGTATTCTCAACAACACTCTTCCTTGATAAATTGTCAATTTTCAAAACTTCTTTTGCTTCAGTTTCTTTCTTTTTATGCGTTTTGTTTAAAATGCCATGACGAGTGATGTTTGTTATGTTATTTGCTAGGAACACAAAGGAAATTTTGCAATAGGCTTTATCGAAACTTTGTGTGAGCCAAGGGTAACTGCGTTCCCATTCTTGCTTGAATCTTTCCTCGTATTTGAACTTCTTCGCATAATTTAAATTGCCATATCCAATATTGGAATCCTCCCTATAAATAATTACAATTACTTTTATTGTACTTGATACATTTCACAATTAATGTCGCATATACTCGTACATACTTTTTGTCTTCTGTAATGTATACAGTTGGTTGATTTTCACTTGTTTTGCAATCATTCGTATTTTCTCCCCGGTTGCTCCGTTGATGCACTGGAATTAGAGTATTGAACACTTAAACAAAGCACACATAAACACATAAATTTATTTACCGGATAGCTTGGAAATATCTTTTCGTTTTATGCAAAATGTAGCACGTCAAGTGCAACAATGCAAAACCCACATCACACGCCATCAGAGCAGAAAACACATCACGTATTCCCGGAATATGTCCGTTTGCTTTTCGGAATTCAGTGAAAAAGGCTCCCAGTGGAAAACGCAATATCGGATGTTCCCCGGAATGTATATAAAAGTTCGACATTGAGCGAACAAGCATTACCAGATGAAACATATGTGTGTTCATTTTTCAATTAGTCGCTACAGTAAAATTGTAGCAGATTTAATTTTTGAATTGAAGTAGATCTACTTCGATTGAAGTAAAAGTGGCATCACTGAATGCAGGGCTCGGTGTTAATGATGGCTGCAGCTGTAGTGGTGCGAGTGAAGTATTAGGCGAATCACATAAAGGCTCGAATGCCGTAAGTAGTAACAAAAGCCCGGCATGTGGACGCAAACCAGAACCCGGAGTTGTTGGCTTAATCCGTGAAGGTTTTGTAACAGCAACTGAAGTAGACGCATTTGATTAAGCTGTAGGTGGTATCAATATCGTACTAGAAGCCATTGAAGAAGAAGTAGCACTACTTGGTGCTGGGCGTTCTAGCGATGTTTTTTCAATGACGCATTTATACTATATAGTCCATTTGCAAATTCAGCGAAGCAAGTGAAGCGGAGTGTTCGAGTAAAATTTTTAAAACGTCAATTAGGGTAGTATTTTTCTACGCATCACAACGATAATATACGTTGTTTGAATGCTTGACAATAATTTCAACCAACAATGAGTTGACGTTGATGCACTTAGCGTGGAAAGCTTTAGCACAGTAGCCATCACAAAAGATAAATTCAGAGTGAGTAGATTCTGAAAGGTTACACTTTGTACATGTTAGACCAAAAGTATGCAAATTAAGAGCCATGGCGTAAGAGCGTGTAGGGCTGTCAAATTCACCACCGGGTATGTGAATTCGCCACCGCTCGAAGAGTGGCGCGACGAGCGCATTTTATGTACCAGAGCAGAGAGGAGCCAATCTCGTTAATCCTAGCAAACGTGACAGACGTACATTTGTAACTTCGTATATTTGTAACTTAGATAATAAAGTGTTTTTTTCTACTTTTTTGACTTTTGAAATTTAACTGAAGCACACAGTGACTGAAATCAATTCAAATGCGGAAAAGGTCGCGCTATCGCAGGCAGTTAACCGTATGAGTGTGTACTGCTTCTGCAAAATAGTCTTTCTAAAGATTTGCATCCGCAATCATACATCTCGCCATTTCCAGCAGTGATTGATTCTTACTTTTTGCAACTCCATTTTGCTGCGGTGTATATGTAATAATATGTATACCATTACTTTGCAGAAATTTGCGGAGTTAGTTGTTTGCATATTCCCTTCCTCGATCTGATCTTATGCTTTTTGGCGTCTTTTGAAATTGCGTCTTGCAGGTTTCGACAAACTGCTTTATGAAGCCAGTTGCTTCACAATTTTGTTCCAAAAATTGAACGTATGTGAAGCGAAAGTAGTCGTCGATAATCTTAATAATGTAACCCTTATTACTTAAACTTTTTGTCTAGATTGGTCCGCAGACATCTGTATGTAGTAAATTTAGCACTGTTTGAGCTCTATGCTCTGCGTCCTTTGAAAAAGAAACGTTGTCATTTTTCCTTTAATGCAGCCTTCACACGTTTCACTTATGCCGCAATCTGTAATCCTTATACCGGTTTCTAGGTCATTATTCACTAATTGACGTGTTGACAGTTCTCCTTATGCTCTTTAAAAATCGTTACAGGACACACTTTTTTAGAAAACATTTGTAACCCAAATTGTCCTCGGATTTTTTCTGCAATATGCCCAACGGCAACTATCTCTTTGTTTTTAAAAATTTTACAGCTATGTTTTTCAAACAAAAGAGAGAAGTTATCTTTGGTGAGTTTCTTAACCGAAAGCAGAATAGAATCGAGAGTAGGAACGAGCAACACATTTCTCACTGGAAGGCTCATTTCTTTTTCGTCGACAACACACTTTATTCGAACCTATACCATGCACTTCACTTCTTTTATTGATCTCTGCAAGCTGCATGTATAACTTTACACAACAGTTTAATTCAGTGAATAACTATACCTTATTGGACGTTCATACGAATTGTAGTTCCTGAGTCGTTAAATCACACATCGGTATCTTGCCTTATATTATCGACACCTTAATGTGAGCTTTCTTTAACTATAAAAGCCAAATCTGAATTGGAACACACTGAAACTAGATTTTCCTTTTCCGAACTTTTATTTGCCATTTTTGATAGCCATCTTTTGTACTTTTCACATTCCTGTTTAAAATTACCAACTGACTTACAAAAATAGCATGATTTTGCCCTTTACCTTTAATTATACCCTTATACATTGTATGTAACGCAGATTCGTCACTAGCAGCAAAAGCTCCTATGTTCTCTTGCCGTCTCTTGTATTCCTGCAATAGTCTATCCTTTACGAATTGCATCGTCAACTCGCTTTCCCTTCTGCATTCTAGACTATTGAATAACGGACTGTATGTGTCGGGCACACTAGAAATGAGTACGCACCCAATATCGTAGGAAAAATAAAAGATTAGTTTTCTTAGGCGAGGACTTTATTGTTTTCTTTCGAATGGTTGAAACGCGACTGCCTTATTCTCTGATACATAATTCTTTTTGTGCAACTTACTAGTCGAAATAAAGATACAAAAATGCAACTAACTGAAATTTGATATCATCTTATACTATCGTTAAAAGGTAATGCTTGCAAGAAATTGTTTAGTTTAAATGAATCACAATTGTTTATCCATATCTGATTCCGATATGGGTGGTTGTTTATCATCTTGAACGTTGTCGGAAATAGCAACATTGTAGCTAGAGTGTGGAATTGCTGGATGTGCAACTATGGGGTATGTAACTCACTACTCAAAAGTAAAGCTATCTATAATAGGGTTTCGCCGAGTTCTGCGAGTTCATCGATAAGCGTCAGCAAATTGGTGATGTGAGTTTCCACATCACCACTTTCGGCCATACTCAACTTAAAGATTCGCTTGTATAAGTGAATCACGCCTGATACAGTAAACTTTTTGTAGTGATCCTTTAGCTTTTCCAAACATCCTTAGCTGACATAGCGCCTCTTACGTGCAAAAGTTGATTATCCTCGATAAAAAGAATAATCGTTGCACGAGCTTTTAACACTGGGCCCATAACCTGTTGGAATTGATGATTAAACAGAACTTTTATTTAAAACATAAATTGCAGCAGAAAAACTCGCGTGTGTAAAATATTAGAAAAATACATGTAATAAATGGCTATTGATATTGAATCGATACGGTAATGTGTGATATGTACGATGGCTCGATATAAACTGACCTCTAGACCGGAAAAACAATGCTTTTAAACTGTTCTATTACAATAGAAGAGAAAGTTCATCATTGTCCTTCACAACACGTGTGAACAATATTGCTCATAGGAATCGTTTGAAAAAGTCTTTGAATAGAAAAAAACTCCAACATAAACAGTGCTGCCAACCGCATTTATTGTCAAACGCTTCGTTGGTGCTCTATTTAAAATATCTTCGAACTTTTTGATCGGCTTGCATGGTTTGCATTTCGAATGTAGTAATCTGCAGAACTGAATGCACAAAATCATGATACAATAAGTAGAAGGTAATGCCACCTGAGCATCAACATACAATCCAAATAAAGCACGCCCCATATTCTGTTTTTGAGAAAGACCGCGGCACTTCGAAGTTATCGCGGTCGATTTCGTGGAAGCCAAAAAAACACACAAACGTTTAAACAAGCTCTGATTTATTTAATACCCAAATTACAACTACCCTAAAAATACAGTTTACCTCTATATATCTTAAATTGAAATTGAGTAATCAAAAATACAAATTAATCGAAATAAGCACAATATCTTCAACCGCAAGTGGCAACGAGCATAGTAGGCAAAAAATGCATTGAGCAATTGTCCGAAATATATGTAGGTTGATTGACCATAGGCCAATGTACTTGTTGGAAGACGTCGGAAAGATTAGGTGCTGTTACATGCAATTTCATTAGTGGCTATAGGCCAATGTACTTCTTGAACTGTGGATTTTAGGAAGGAAAAAAAGGGTGACAAGGAATGTGTTAACTCCTCCCTCCTTAAGACTCTGTGTCCCGCAGATTAAAATGTTATCTTAATTGGATCCGGGAAGGTGTAAGATACGCTATTTCCCAAAATTGCTTTAGAATTTTTCTGCTTGAAGTATATGAATGAAAGAACAAGGGTCAGTGATATTATCAAAACAATGATTAATGCGTCGGATGTAATAGATAGAGTATTTCCAAATGACAAATTTTGTAACTTCTTTACATTGTCCAAGTGAAGCTTATGAAGGTATTGGAGATCCAACTTTATTTCCTTTTCAGTTAGATTGGTTTTCAGGATCGAAGGTAAGAGGTGAAACGATTCGATTTCCATGCTAGAGTATTCCATGTCCATGTTTGTCATTTCGGAAGTTAATGAGGAATGTACCGTTTAACGTTTTGGTTGTATTCTTTAGATGAATTTCGCCAGCAAAATTTGTTAGAAATAATGTGTTTCCGTTGATAAGCTCAATTATGGGATCGATATGGTACTGATAATCGCAAACTGCATTTTCTCCGTCCAAAAGTTGTGAGAGGCATTCAGTATGGCTTAGCCTCCGTAGTTGATTCTTCTGGCATATAATTGTACCTTGAATCACGGAGCAGTCCTCGTTTATTTCGTATTTGACCAATTGTGAGACCAACAACCTAGTGTAGTTCAGGTGGATCATTTTGTTGTCCTTAATTGTAGAACGGACGAGAATGTGGTTGAAGTCGGGTTTCTTTGTCTTAGGAAGAAAATATCGTACAAAAGAATTAGAACCTTTACTAGCATCATTGGTGCGGCGTACTCAATGGCCTGAATGTCATTACCATAGGGCAGAGTTTCCACTTGGGAGAGTATTTCATTGATTTCTTCTCTGTTCAATAAATTGGAATTGACTATGCCCTCTTTTGCAAGTTGCCCTGCTAATACTAATTCATGGATTTCATCTTTTAAAATCCCTACTTTATTGAATAGCAATATTTTGTATTTATCCTTTTTATGAATATTGATGTCGGCGACACTTCGGTTGTAGCTATCGAGCAGGCCTGCTGATACCTTGGTGATAAACTGGTTGATCTTGTATTATTTGTTGTTGTTATTTACAAGATTGTTCTGGCGTCCGGATTTTCCGCAATCCCATTCCAGGCCGATCCAATCCAATTTATTGATCGTTTCGATTTATGAGGCGCTCTGTACCGTGGCTGTTCAAGTAGACTATCAAACTGAGAAAGTCGATAATGGAGCTGTGGTAAAAGGATACTCGTCCCATTGATTCGATATTGAATTACTGACTTCATATTTGTGACAATTTCGTCGTAGCTGCTGAGGTTAACCGAGTGAATTATTTTGAAGTCTCCATTTGTGATTCTGCCAATTCCTTGCTTTATAGTGATTATCGGAATGTTATATGCGTAGATGTCCACCGTTGTTCAACCGTCCATATGATTAACCTGAAATAAAAGGAGTATTCTTGAGGTGGGATTTATGAATTCTTTTTCCTGTAGTTGTTGTGACTGTGACGCGATTGTCCTTCGAAACGATTTCCTTTTTGAATAGAGGTTTACTTTTTGATTTGATTTGCTTATCGATCCGGAAAACAATATCTCCAGGGTTAAATGTTTTAGGCTTAGCTCTTTTTGCGTTGTGCTTGTTCCTTTCAAGTTTTTGCCTCCGTTAGATCTAATACCTAATATTTGTGTGCAGCTTATCTTTAAAATCTAATATATTTTGGTAATTAATACGCTGTAACCTAGCAAAAAATATGTCGGCAGGTTTCTTCTTCGTGGCAGAATGAAAAGAAGTATTCTAGCGATCAACTGCTATATGAACTAGTTATTTTGTGTTACTATCGGGATAATATTGTCGAAGACATCTGATGATCTCTAATACGGTTGAGTGAAGTCGTTCAATCGTACCGTTTATTTCGCTTTTCTGAGCTGGTGTAAAATAAACTGTTATACCCAATGCTTCCAAAAAATTCAAAATAGTCGGGCTTATGAAGCTTTCTTCGTTGTCCATGACCAGTATTCTGGGAGATGTAAAATAATGCAATATCTTGGCTAGCTTGTCCCGAAGATGTTATGCAGAAAGAATTTCCCAAACTTGGTAAATTTATCTACACAAGTTATAAATTTTTCACCAGCAACTTCAAAAATGTCCACGTGCAGAATCTCTGTTGGATATTCAGGAATTGGTGTCTCTTGTAATTCCGGTTTCGGTGGATGACGATCATATTTATTGATATTACAGATATCACAATTAGCAGTAAATTTTTTTATCATGCTACTCATTTTGGGGAAGTAATATTTTCCTAGGATTTGTTCCCTGCATTCTCGATGGTACCTATGGGCTCTGTGGTGTTCTTGCCGAATAATTTGTAGCTTGTTTTCTTCATCAGCAATGTCCTGAACCAACCGTTAAGTAATTCGAATCTTAAATTTTGAGAAATGTTTTTTATAGATTTCCTGAAGTAGTTGAATTTTTCGCTCGGGGATTTTGATACCATTTATTACGTTAGGATTTAAGTTCTCTTTTCATTTTTTCACAAGGGAGTTTTCATTGATTCCATGCACCTGAATATAGTGTCTATGATATGATGGGTGTGGTTGTTCGTATGCGATTACTTCCTTACCTTCAGAAAAGACAATTCGGTTCTTGAATACGTTGAGGGGTGCTTCGCAGTGTGGAATGAGATCAGAACCGTCCTCGTCTGCGCTATGTGCTGTTCCCGAGCTAGAAGTCAAGATGTTAGATTCTAATGGCAACCGGGAAAGAGCATCAGCTACGACATTGGTCCTTCCAGGTTTATAGATTAGCTCATAGTTGAATTAAATAACACGGATTTCTGTCTCCGAATGATCTTTATTTCGTGCTTGCTTACCAAATACTCGTTTCTTAATGACTGAAAATCTATTTACAGATTCACAAAATTTGCCTGTTACAAATACACAGGCAATAATTGTCTGCTGGAAAATATCTATATATCTAAAAGGCTCAATACATAACATGTCATAAAAGTTGAGTTGGATTTTCCTTATAGCCTAAACATTTCGAAGGACACAAACCATCGCATGTCATAAACGTTGAGTATCGTTTTATGATGGATGGTGTGCATAGCATTCGTAGAAATGCTAGGATAATGAGGGTTCACGACTGGTGCCATAACTAGTTGAACTCCTTAATTCTCGCTTTCCATCGCTTGAGCTTGGCATTATGATTACTATTGCTCCGAGCAAAGGTAAGCGGCTGATGATCCAGTAATTTTTTTTATCCTTTTCGCACCGTGGAGCTTATCCTCAGCTTATGAAGGGCCCAAACTATCGCAAGCATGTTACCGTTACCTTGCGGGAAGGACCTAAGTCGAGTCCTGTTCGTTCGGTCGAGGCCTTCGGGTGCCGGTCAGCCCGTTGGAGACGGGTCGTGGGCGCCACTCGTCCACCCCAATGGGCCTCTTGAGCCGTCGGACGAGAATCCGGCTCGCCGAGGTTCCCGCAACCTTTGCTTCCGGAAAGGAAAAGAAAAATACGAAGAAAGAAAAAAAACACGTCTTACAGGTTCGCTTTTACTCTCTTTTTTTCCTTATTTTATTGAATTTAAATACACAATCCTCGCGACAATATGAAGTTTTTAAAAAAAAATACTATCCACCACTCACTCACTATTTCCCTAGCACTTAACTTAACAATACTTAACTTAATAATACTTATCTTATAACACCTTCCTCCCTTGCGCCGGAGGCCCCTCGGTGATGCGGCGATGCTTCCTCAAACTGGAGCTGATGATGGCGGCTCGTTGCTGACTCCCTTGTTGGCGACGACTCGCTACTAGCCCAGCCGCCCCGATCCAAACGCGCTTGGTTATAACACACTAGTCAAAAGGGATATTGAATCGTACAGATATTCGTTTGTCGATCTGTCGATCACACTCACGCACGGTACTTGTTAGACACACGCGCTTGCTTATAACACACTAGTCAAAGGGATATTGAATCGTACAAATATTCGTTTGTCGATCTGTCGATCACACTCACGCACGGTACTTGTTAGACACACGCGCTTGCTTATAACACACTAGTCAAAAGGATATTGAACCGTACCAATATTCGTTTGTCGATCTGTCGATCACACTCACGCACGGTACTTGCTAGACACACGCGCTTGCTTATAACGCACTAGTCAAAAGGATATTGAATCGTACAAATATTCGTTTGTCGATCTGTCGATCACACTCACGCACTGTACTTGTTAGACACACGCGCTTGCTTATAACACACTAGTCAAAAGGATATTGAATCGTACCAATATTCGTTTGTCTATCTGTCGATCACACTCACGCACGGTATTTGCTAGACACACGCGCTTGCTTATAACGCACTAGTCAAAATGTTATTGAATTGTACAAATATTCGTTTGTCGATCTATCGATCACACTCACGCACGGTACTTGTTAGACACACGCGCTTGCTTATAACACATTAGTCAAAAAGGATATTGAATCGTACAAATATTTGTTTGTCGATCACCCTCACGCACGATATCGGTGGGCGCCGAATAAGTGGAACACCAAGTAAGTTGTCCGATACGCGCACCTCAACTTGCGAATCGACATTCGCTTCTTCCGCGGATTCACTTCTCGTTTCGGTCCACTTCCTTGAAACCGACGCGCGGGTAACACCATCCACAAGATTATCGAACAGAGAGCTTTCGAGGTCAGACTTTTCGCTTTTATACCCTCGCCCGAAACCGCTTGATCGGTTCCCGCAACCAACGGCGAACCAGACTCTTTGTTCGCGGTCGTTGGCATCGGGCGAGGGTCCACGAGCTCGCGTGCTTAATTTGGGTCACCGTCCGCGAGCTTTTCGCCTTGATGAAAATGGAGCTTTCGTGGGCGGTGCGTGCTTTTGAGGCGTATCCCCCCGGCGCTGACTTCGTCGGCTATTTCCTATTGGCTCGACGCCAACCGCCAGAGTATATAACACAAGGCGGTTGGGTCGAGCCCCTGGCCAAACTATTCTAAACTAACCTAAATTAAATTTAAAAGTGGTGGCTCTTAAGTGAGTGGGTGGTGGTGGTTGCATGAGTCGAACCTTGACAGCTCCCCCCTTACCAGAAGAGGATTTCCTCGAAATCCGAAAAAGGTTACTTCCAAAATTCGAATAGTATAAAGGAAAACCTTCCAACAATATCTCTGTTTTAGTTTTAATAAAGTTTTATGTATTCCTGTATGTCCTCCGTGTGGCGAATTGGGATATTCATAAAATAATTCTTTTTGTTTATCGACGTTTAGAATTCGTAAGGGTGGTTTATATATTAGTATTTTCAATTCATCTTTCTCTTCCCGTTGCAACGCATTAAATAGCTTCTTGAATTCGTCTTTCGGTACGTACCTAAATATATCATCATTTCTCGCGAGTGCTAGTGCCTTTATGCTATTGTTCTGTGAATAGGTTAGCAATTTCTTCATAACAGAAACTAATTTCGTGTGTGAATTATCATTACTGTTTTCACGAACTATCAGCTTATCGTTGACGGAAACGGATTTCTTGTCATCTTTATCACTGTAGCGCACTATAATATTATCTTTCTCTCTAGCTATGTATATATCATCATTTTTGATTCCACTGCTGCGCAAATTATTAAATTTCAATTTTAGAGCTCCTTTAATATCTGACAGTGAAGTGCATTCAAACGCATGGAGGTGATCAATCTCTTCGTTTTTGTTATCACTTTTGTTGCAGATTTCTGAAATATTAGTCCCCTTTTTTGTTTTGCTTCTCGTAATCGCCAGTAGCTTTTTGCTAACATTATTATCATTTGTCGGAGGTATCATTGATTTAAGTATATCAGAGTTAATTTGTATTCTTGATAGTGCATCCGCATTCGTGTTTATATTCCCCTTTTTATATATAATTTCAAAGTCGTAATCAGACAGGTCTAGACGTATCCTGGTTAGTTTCGAAGATGGGTTTTTGTGAGTGAACAAAGATACCAAAGGTCCTGTGATCAGACACAACTGTAAACTTTCGTCCATATAAATATGGTCTGAAAAAGTTAATTCCCCAGTGTATCGCTAACAGTTCCTTTTCTATAATATGTTTATTTAATTCGTGCTTATTTAAGGATTTACTCGCGTACGAGATTGGTAAATCTTCACCAATTTCTCCTTGAGACAATATAGCTCCTAATGCGAAATTTGACGCGTCTGTGGTTAAAATGAAAGGTTTATCAAAATCATTGGAGGTGAAATCAATTTACGTTTTAAGAGATCGTATGCTTTTTGCTGCTCTTCTTCCCAGACAAATGGTGTTTTCTGTCAAATTTCTGATTGGATTTTAATATATTATAATTTTGCAATGGTTCTACCTCTGTTTGAAAGTTTCTCAGAGTTATGTCATGATCATTGGTATTAAGTATTTTCACATGACATATACCTTTTGCTGGAATTATACATTTACTCAAATATAACCCTTTTTCAATCTCTTTGTTTAAAATTACACTGTCTTCATTTCTGTCTACGTCTATAGATATTATAATTTCTGTTCTTGCGGGAATCTTAATATTTGCCATGCTAACTCTTCTGGTATACATGGGTAACACTATATCTCTGTCTTGAGTATTGAAGGATATGGTACATGTTTCGTAGTCGATTTTACACATGAATTTTATTAGCATATCACGCCCTATAATGCCATCAGTTCCGATTGGAAAATTCTCGTCTACCGTATGAAATGTATTGGATATGATTGTATCCTCAATGTTAAAATAGAATTTTATAGTTCCTAAAGACATTGTGGTTTCATTCGTGATACCAGTGAGTTTGCATTTATTGTGAGTTTCAATATTGAATTGTGTTGTTTGATTATTGATTTTATATATAGAGATGTCAGCACTCGTATCTACCAGTAACTGTAGCCATCTCTTTTCGTTTTCATGAAAGATTCTTATGGAATTCGTGCTTATACTCGTTATCCTATATATTTTACTATTTATTTTGTAATTGGTATTATTGTTGGCATTATTTACTTTGTTTCTTCCGGGAGGTTGCCGAGTTCCTCTCGGGAATCTATCGCGTTTCCCTGGTTTTCTACTATTCTTATTCTTCTAAAGTTTTGTCTGTTAAAATTGTTATTACCTCTACGATTATTGAAGTTAATTTGATCTCTATTGTAGTTGTTGTTACGATATCTAATGTTATTCTGTATACGAGGTCTGGCTATTAAATAACGAGACTGCACGCCTAGAGGGCGCCGTGGAGGGGTGGGGAAAAAACGAGTAGTGCGTTGGGTATCTAGATATCTTGTCTATGCACGTACCAAAACACGTTCTCGTCACTATTATTGTATTTGTGCAGTAGCGGTTTGAAACGAACGTGTTTTTTTCTCGTGCCGAAAACCATGTGTGACGAAAAACAAGAGCAACGTATCAACCACAAATTTCTCGTTAAATTGAAAAAAACTCCGACTGAGTGCTATAAATTGTTGCAAGAGACCTATAGGGACAATTGTCTATCTCGTACGCGTGTTTTTGAGTGGTGTAAGCGCTTCAGTGAGGGCCGAAAGAGCATTGAAGATGACCAACGCCCAGGTCGCCCTGTCACTGTTTCAACTCCGGAAACAGTGACCAAAATCAACCAAATTGTGCGTGAAGATCGTCGAATGAGCATCCGGATGATTGACGAGGCTGTAAACGCCGATAAAGAAACGGCTAGACAAATTTTACACGAGGAATTACACATGTGCGAAGTTGGTGCCAAAAAACCTGACTCCTGACGCGCCATCTGTGAAGCAGTATTTGGCCGGTAAGCGCACTCCAGTGCTCGAACACGCGCCGTACTCGCCAGATTTGGCACCGTGCGACTTTTTTTTGTTTCCGAAGATAAAATCTGCTTTGAAAGGGACCTGATTTGAGTCGATAGAAGCGATAAAGCAAAAAACGGCAGAGCTCCTAATGGCCCTCACCAAAGAAGACTTCCAGCACTGCTTCGATCAATGGAAAAAACGTATGGAAAGGTGTGTGGCGAGGAAAGTGGAGTATATTGAAGGGGAGCATTCGAATGTAGAATAATTTTTATAATAAAACCCGTTTTCGTAACCAGTCTCGTTATTTAATAGCCAGACCTCGTATTATGTCTAGGTTGACTATAGTTAAAGTTTTTACGCGGTTTGTAATGAATGGAATGAGATGGCAGGATCGCCATGTAATGTATGTAATGAGATGGCAGGATCGCCATGTATGAATCTAATGAATGTAACGTATGCGATGGGATTATTGTTGTCTCATCGTGCAGGCCAAGTGATGAGCGTCTTCTCTTATACTCCTCTAAAGTTATAAACTTCTTCTCACTAGAAAGAAGTTATACTCAGATAGGATGACAATATATATGCGAGGAGGACCTACCGGCATTCCGAAGATTGCCACTTGTTTGGCGCAGTTCAAAAGAACAGGCGGTCGATATTTCTACTAAACGTGATTGCCAAAATTTAAGGCAACTTGTAATCTGCCGAACTTTCCAAGGCAGACTTTGCTTAAATGTTCGTTTCAAACACTTTGCCGATATGAAGGCAAGGGTTGCTGATTAAAACAAGCAACTTCGTCTGGCTATGGAACAATTCTGTCTTGTGCTAGACTCGTTCCTTCCTTTTATTTACAAAAATTACTGTACATTGAATTTGCTCCTTCCATAAAATTCTTACCCTAGTTTTAAATCTACTTACCATAACCAATCGAACGCGTTTCAAATAGGTTCCCACGGAATTTGTTGCTTGCAATATTGCTTGCTTGCAATATTGCTTGCTTGCAATGACCCAATTGTACATTTGCTTACTCTGGGCTCAATGCTCTACTAAGAGTTTCTCACGGTACGCGGGTTCAAAAATGTGCTTATTAGAGAGCTTACTGAAATTTTTGTAGTGTAAAAGCTCGTTTGGGACATAGGTGTGTATTGGCTATTTCCAGGTTTGGAACTGGGAATACATCCACGTTTTCTGCGTAGTACTTTTGGGATGAGTGGCTCCTTCTGATGTCTTTTCCGACAAAATTCTTCAAGTCTTCTCGGACGTGGGCCAGGATTTGGCGATGGCGTATAAATTGTTGTCTGTTGATTAGATGCCGCTGGTGCTACATATTCGTTTCGTCTCTTTTTTGTCGCGAATTCTTCTGTGAGGATTACGCACTTTTCGAAAACTCGTAGCAATTCATCCTCTGTAGTAATTTCTTCGTCTTCGATCTCTGTCGCTGTCGTTATATTTGGTCCGTGATTGGCAGGATCGCCATGTGGTGAGTTTGGTGCTATACCTGCTCCGTGCAGGTGGGGGTTCCGCTTCCTATACTCATCTAGAGCGATGATGAGTTTCTTCCTGTAGAATACACACTTTAGTTTTTGGGAAGGAGAAGGAACAGTTAGAACCTGCGAGCAATCTTTGGATTGCATCATGTTTGGCGCTGAGCAATGCTCGTGCAGCCGATATGTCTCAAGTTAAAAGTTGCTAATGTTGAAGCAACATTTTGCCACTGTGAGGCAAAGTTTTTACTTTGCTGATGAGGAGCAAAGTATCGCAAGAGACTAGGCTGCCGATAACAAGGCAGGTATTAAATAAATCAATACCCTTCTTTGCGAGGTCTAAAAAGACTGTCTTAATTTTCTTAATTCTTTTCCTTTTATACAATTTAAACTTACTCCCTACTCTAAAATCTATAACACAAATTTCCAATACTTAATCGAAATTCCCTTACTTTACATTTTAATATCTACAAACAATGCAACACTTATCATATGGGTTCTCATGAATACAATTGCCCTAATTAGAACTCATGTTACTTTGTCGAGGGCATTACTCTTGAATTTATCGTTACTAGTATTCATAGAATTTATCGTTACTAGTATTCGTGATTCATATCCATTGTGGGATCATGTTCATTTTAGGATCATGTTCATTTTATTGATAACCATTAGTGCTAAATATAACAGTGAAATGAATAGATCGGTTCGTGTACGTGTTAAAAGCTTTAGCTCAATATATTGTTTGTGTACATGCTACAAAGCTTTGTGTGTTCATTTACCGATGGTTTATGACCATACTACATCATATTTGCATAAACAGACGTTGTAATTATACTTGCGTTAGATTCTCCTTTTTGTGTCTCTTTTGGAACTTTATAACAAACATTATCTTGTGTCGTTATTGAGGTTATGCATAGCTCACTTGATTTCCCATCTTCTGTTGCATTCATGATGAACTGAAACTTTAGTTTTTCCATCTTAATTAAACGATTCAAGTCATCTATGAAAAAGTACACTTGCAATCAAGACAAATTGTCGTTTTATAATGTGAAATGGTGTTGGTAAATAAACGACAAACTCCTTGTGTTGCTCTGTGAAATAAAAATTCTTTTATCAAAACTATTAACTATTTACATTTATATTACACTTTTATCTGTGAAATAAAGAAACGACAATTAAAATCTATTCTTTATTACCAAGCACTATTTACACTATTAAATTTAGTTTCTTTAACAATGGTACTCTCGACCTGCGGTTTTTATGTCAACATGCGCTTCTGCACTTTAATCTATTTACCGCCTGCTTGACCGTGCGAGCGGGTCTCTGTAGTACCGACGAGCGCGGCAAAATTCAAATTAAGAAATCCATTTCTTTATATATATAAACCAGCCAAGTAAACACTTTAACCGTACATATGTATTTTTACTAGGTATAATGTATTAATGATTGAAAAATTTTTTTTTATGGAAAGAAGAAAACCTCAACACAGATAATGGGTTCGATCACTTTTATCTAGACGAGTAAATGATGGTGCTGCACAATTGATGAACGATATCCAAAATGATGACATTAGATTACATGGGGAACTGCACTCATCATTTCATAATTTTCATTAATTGGCAGAAAAGTTGCAAAGTTAAACACAAACACAAAGAGATTCAATTTCTGTCAAAGATCTATTAGCAGTAACACTGAGGTTCCTTGCTACTGGGGACAGTTATCAAAGCTTAATGTACTTATGCAAAATATCAGTTACTTCCATATCACGGATTGTACCAGAAGTGTGTGATGCTATTAATGAAGTTCTTCATGATTATATTAAGTTAAGCAATTAAAAACATTTGCATATTTATTTTATTTATTTTTGTTTATTAAGAATAAAGATCGGTATGGACTAATTTGAACATTATCATATAAAGAAAAGTAATAAGTGTTCTGAAATTTTAACATAATGGAATATATGTACTCATATTTGTATGAGTTTATCCAGTGTCATACTATGTGTTATTGGTTGATTGAAAAACAGAATCAAATGCTTCTTGTAAAATATTTTTATCTCCTTGTGTTTGGTGTCATTTGAAGACTCGTTGACAGTAAATTGTGCAACTTCCGGCCCAGACCTTGTAGATACTGTTGAATTTTCAGATGATGTAGTAACCCATGACGATGGGGAAGGTGAAAGCTTTGGGTTAACAGATTGTGCAGTGCTTTGTGAAAGGTCACACCTGCGAGCAGCAAACAATAAATTTGTGATCTGCTGTTCGACGGATATCTTGAGGTATTCTGTTTTTTGGATTCTAATATTGTGAGCTACCATCTCTCCAAAATGTCATACTGATCACGCTCCCTTTTACCGTGTATTGATTTCATCATATTAAATACTTGTGTGCTTTCACAGTCCTGCTGCATGATTCTATTTCTTTTATTTTTGGATTTTATTTGGCTATGATTTAAAGGGGTGGTAGTATATTACTATTTTGGTCAGTATTAAAATACAAATTGGATGTTCAAATACATTCTGGGCAGTAAAATATGAGCGGCAAAGTATATGAAAACGAGGAGTAACATATTTTCATTCGAGCAGCTCAATAAATAATTGAGTGCGTGAAAATCCAAATGGGCAGTAAAATGAATAGTTGGGCAATTACGCGCGAGATGTTGTTAAATCAAAATTGGGCAGTAAGAAATGCTGCAATGAGTAGTTTTATGAATATTCATGGATATATTTTAGTGAAGTTGCGCATAGTTGTGGGTGTGTGCATTTACATACATTCGTGGTTATTTCTTTCTCAAAAGATAACTTACGGAAAAGATCGTATTGACTTTGGTAAGGTATTAATTGAAGTATATTAACAACTAGATGAGCTGATTGAATTTTGAAATATTTTGGCGTGATCTTTTATTTGTTTTTGCAAATCCAATGTCACTTTCGCCTTTCACGATATCTGGCGAACATAACGTAGTATTGGGTTTGGTGCGATGTCAATCGAAGTGGTATTTAAGTTTGCATTATATGTAAAAATTGAGTTGAGTATTGCCGTTTTTGTACTTAATAGGCAAAATTGTTTTTTCAATTTTATTGGCAATTTTGACAATCAGATGCTTCGAAAAGTTCTTATCAAATAAAATTCATAGTTTTTTTAAATTTCAAAATATATTCATACAAACCAAACTGATTCGAATTATTCTTATGATTATCATTAATATTTATGTGTTATTGGTAAATTGTTGGTGTGGACCTTCAGGGTACTACCGTTGGCTTGTTATATTTTAAATTCAAAACAAAATATCAAATAAAGTCGATGTTATAAAATATTATCAAAGTTGTAAGTACAAGAAAAATTGTAAAGACATTTTTACGTAAAACTTATTGAATAATAAAAGCAGGCTTTGCCTTTGATGGTCTGCCCCTTCTTCTTTTTTGGCCGAGGGGAATATTTTTAGCTTCAGCTGGCGGAGTAGCGTATTTTAACCGAACTGCCAATCCAATAATATACTTGCACTTATACATTTTGAAAAATGTTGGGCATGTACATGTACCTTTTGCCCATTGATCTTTATTAGTGGGCAATTTAACTTCCCATTTACTGAAAAATTGTTCCTTGCACTCATCAAAGTTTTCGGGAGGGTTTTCAAACACTTTGCATTCCTTTGCTTCTGCACCTGGTACTTCATACATAATGTGTGAAGTTTTCATCTTTCCGAGGTATCACTAGAATTTCGTTTGGCAGCTTTGCCCAATTGTAAGAGTCTGTCCACTGTTTCAAACTAATTATGGAGAATTTCGAAATGAAATGCTCCTGGATTCTGCATATATTTAGTAGACCATTCATTCGTCATTTCTTTGGCCAGCACGAGAAATCGAAAGAGCTGTAAGCATTCTCGAAGCGTGTTTTTGTCTTTTATGACTTTATTGAAAGCCTCCAAGGCATTATTTGTCGAGGGTGACACTGGAGCTTGTTACGCGCACTTTTACTCCGAAGCCTCTAATGGCTGCGGGGTGGGCGATTGTGCCCGGCGTCTTTGCCCGCGAAGAGGGGCGGGGTAATTTTGATATTTTTGGGCGCCACCCAGTCGTGCGCCGACAATCGCCCCGCGACCTAAACCCTGACTGGGATTTGGTTGGGTCGCGACACTGAATACCAAATCTAACACGTGTAAGGCCAGACCTCACCGCCGAACGGAGATGCGGCACAAATTCGACTTATATCGATTAAAAAAAAGGAAAGCGAAAGAAAGAAAACACTCCACTGAGCTTTACACTTCTAATCAAAAATAAAAGAGACTTAAACTAAATCTACTTAAACTACTTAATCTACTCACGAACACTCCTGGCGAAGATGCAGCGGCCGCCGTTCCAACGCGCGTTTTCCTTTGCTGCGGTGTTCAGGAAGTTCCTCAGCCGGTGTCCTTGTTGTCTCGATCCCCTCGTTCACTTTTCTCCCTGGACTCGTGGTATCTCCTCGTTTTTATCCGTTTTTTTCCTCCTTCGCACGCTCCGGAACGTTCACCCAGTCCAATCGCCCAGCCTCTTCTGCTTTACTATCCAAGAAACAAAGACCCTCTTCCTTTGTCCCCAGCTCTATTTATCAATTCGGCATAACGGCTCAGCTCGTTTGCGGAACCATTCCAATTCCAATTCTCGTTTTAAAACCACTGGTGTGGGACTCACTGGGCTGGAATCAGCTGTCTGCGCAACGGCCATCTTGGCTTTTTCGCCACCAATGATGTCACTCTGACATTTCCCAGTGACAGCTCGCGTCTGTTGTTATTGTTTATTTTGGTTCCGTCGCGAACGCTTTTGTCGCCGGGTGCTTGGCCGGCACCGATAATTGTGGTCGTCGTGCTAGATGGGGTTTCTCCTTCCAATCTGGGAAGTTTTGCGCGTCATCCGGTTAGTGTCACTTGTTCGCGGAAAGTTTCGTTCCCCATTAATTCATTGTTTTATTTGCAGTTGCGGTGCGTGTTGCTCTGTTGGTGGATCCCCATTTGCTTCGCCTTAACCATCTGCTGCCATTCCCCTTCCATTCTTCTCATCGTCGTCGGTCTTGCCTTGTTTGTGTTCTTCAATTGGTCGTCCTTTTGCTAATTTGACGACTACTTCGGTTCCCTTATTGTCGTTGAATGGTTTAGCTGTAGAATCACTACTTTTGCTTGATCCGGGTGCATCCAAGTTATCGTTGCAGCGTTTATCGGGCTCGCTTGCGAAGTGTTCCTGTTTTAAGTCAGAATCCGCTTAATTTCTCGGGGTTGGCTCGGTGATGTTTTCCTTAACCTAGTGACCACTTATCTTGTACTTACCACTAGAAAGTTAATTTCTATTTCTACTTAATTCTACCATTCTTGATAATTCACGGATGAGTTTATATAATCCAATTCTTAAAATAAAATTTCTATTCACTTCCATTTCTTAAACTACTCTACGAGCCTCAGTGGAGTGGTGCTTGCGCTATTTACGTTTGGCGGGTGGTCTGGGTTAGACCTGCAGGCTTTTTGACCAGAGTCCTGATTGGCTTTTTGACTCAAGTCAAAGTCAATCAGGACTTCTTTTTTTTCTGTAAATTTATAAACTATTCGGTCGCAGCGAAATGCGACCGTAACATTACCCCCCCCGCCTTTACAAAATCCACTCAAAGAAAAAAAGGAAAAGGAAAGAACGGTTAAAAAAAAACGAGCGATGAACAAAACGGAAACGAATAATATTTGGGCAGCAGCATTCGACTCGCGCGTTAACGTCGCCCGATTAAGAGTGGTTTTGCGTGCCATGGCCATTGCCGAGTGCTCGCGGAGCATTGTTGCTCCGTCGAATTCGCGCGGGCCAAACAAAAATAGCGGTTCTGCACAGAACCCACACGCCGACTTTCTCCTTCACTTAGATAACTACCCCTAGATCCCCGAACTAAACCCTCTACTAACTAACCTAACCAACTGCTAACCCTCCACCAAATACGCTAGTCTTTATTCTGCTCCCACTAATACCTAACTACGATCACTCGTCTATGCTACCCCTCCATTCTCCCTAGCCTACCCAACCGTCTCCTATCTAACCTGCCCAATCTAACCCCGACGTAATATTTATCTGTCTACCCATCCACCCCTATTCCATTACAACCCAGCCTAAACTTTCCCTCTATCCATTGCCTGCCCCGTGTTTTCCCAATACCAAACGCATTCTCCAAATATCCCCCCCACTGAGCCCCAACATTAATTCCAACGCTACCAGCCTACGAACCTAATTCCCTAACTAACCCTTACTACGCTAACTACTCGCTACCCCTCCGTCCAAACTACTGACCACCTACTCTATATCCCTAACTATCCTCCACCCTAATTATTATTTCTACTACTCATTCCCTTCTTAAACTCTTTATTTTAGCGAGAAAAAAAAGGAAGAAAAAAAACTTAAACCCAACAACACTAGAGCAACCCAACCATTACCGGGAGCAAAAAGGAAAGGAAGAGGAAAAAGAAACGATGGAAAAGTAAAGATCAAGGGAAAGGACTCCAAAGGATCGATTCATACGGTATTGAATTTATATTCTTAGCTTATCGTGTCTGTCCCACTTGAATGTTGTATGTTGCATGAGCCTCTCCGTAATTGCCTTTACTTGATGTAGGGCTTGAGGTCTTTGGCATGCCAGGTGCCAGCATCTTTGCCCTTCTCATCTACTAGGCGGTAGGTGTTCGTCGATACCTCCCCCTTGACAACGAACGGGCCAATGTATTCGGGCGCAAGTTTAGCCGAGAAGTATCTGGCCGCGTCTGAGAGGACAAAATTTCTCCTCCACACTCTGTCGTTCGCGTAAAAGGACTCTCCTCGTCTCCTGAGGTTGTATCGCGCTTGCGCGGCCCCTCCGGCTTTAGCGAGGCGATCGGCCACTTCGGCTCGCACCCGATTGACGGCCGCCGCTCGGTTTTCAGGATCGAGGTCTTCCGTATCGTCGGTCGGTGGCAGTGGTTCTCCGCGGAAGGCCACCATCTCTCTCCCGAAGTTCAAGAAGTAGGGCGTCACGCCCATCGCCTCGTGAGTATACGTCCGCAGGGCAGCTCCTATCTGGGCGAGACTCTCGTCCCACTTACGGTGATTTTCCGTCACGTAAGAGCGCAGCATGCGCTTAATGTTTTGGTTCACCCGCTCCGCGGGATTTGCCTGCGGGTGATACAATGCCGTATACTGCACCCGGGTACCGAATTTTCGCATGGAGTCCTCGAAGAGTTTGGCGCGGAACTGCACTCCATTGTCGCAGACGACCTTCGCGGGGACTCCGAACACCATGAAGACCGATTCTTCTAATCTGATTACTATCTCGCGGGCCTTGGCCGAACGGAGCCGGAATACCAACGCAAATTTGGTCGAGTAGTCTACCACGCTGAGGATGTAGCAGTGCCCTCGGGTCGAGCGCGGCAGGGGCCCGATAAGGTCAATGCAGACCACCTCCCAGGGTTGTGCAACCGTCCCTGCCCGAGTTGCCATCAGTCCCCGGGGCGCCCGACGCTCCACTTTGACCGCTTGGCATACCTTGCACTTTGCGACGTAGTTTTGGACGTCGCCCCGCATTCCCGCCCAATAAAAGCGTTGCGTCACGCGATCCCGCGTCCGCTTCACCCCCATGTGCCCCGCTTTAGGGTCGTCGTGACACTGGTTTAGTGCCTCGCTCCTATCGGCCTCCGGGAGCACGCGCTTCCAAGCCCGCGTGTCCAACGCCGGGTAACGCCCCGGCAGGTGCCTCCACAGCCCGTCCTCATTCAGCTTCCAGTTGGGGAACTTGTCGGGCCTGCGTTGGAGGTTTCGGACCATCCCTTGGTACCACCCATGGTCCTTTTCCCCAGCCTCATTGGCCTCCAGCGCCGGTACGGCTCTCGATAAGGCGTCTGGAACCAGATGTTCCTTGCCTTTATGGTGTACGATTTCAAAATCGTACTGTTGCAGACGGACCGCCCAGCGTGCGAGTCGCCCGGTTGGGTCCTTGAGATTGTGTAGCCAGACTAGGGAGTGGTGGCCCGTCACCACCTGGAATTGAGTGCCCTCTATGTAGGGTCGCAGCTTCTCGATGGCCCACAGGACGGCCAAGCACTCCTTTTCGGTGGTAGAGTATTTTCGCTCAGCACTAGTGAGGGACCGGCTGAGGAAGCATATTACCTTCTCTCCCCCGGAGTGTGTTTGTGACAGCACTGCCCCCAATCCGAACCCGGAGGCGTCCGTCTGCACGATGAAGGGCAGGGAGTAGTCAGGGCACGTCAATATTGGAGCAGTTGTAAGACGTATTTTCGCTGACTGAAAGGCATTCTCACAGTCCTCTGACCACTCGAATCTTCGGTTCTTTTTTAGGAGCGCCGTCAAAGGCGCTACCAGAGTAGCGAACTCCGGACTAAACCGCCGGTACCACGACACCATACCCAGAAATTGTCGAATGCCCTTGACGTTGGAGGGCCGAGGGATCTTCAGCAGGCATTCCACCTTTTCTGGGTCCACATGGAGTCCGCCCTCGTCGACCACGTAGCCCAGGTACCTTAACTGAGGCCGGCAGAACTCGCACTTTTGTCTAGAGACCCGTAGTCCGGCCCTTCGCAGCCGTTGGAACACCTCGCCGAGGACCTCCAGATATTTGCCGAAATCCTGGGTGACAATGATTACGTCGTCCAAGTACACGAAAACGTATGGCTCGAGTTGCGGCCCCAGTACCTGATCAATCAGCCGTTGCCAGGTCGCAGGAGCGTTCTGGAGCCCGAACGGCATCCTCCGGAATTGGAAGAGGCCCCTCCCCGGAACCGTGAAGGCGGTGAGCGGTTTGGATTCCGCCGCCATAGGGACCTGCCAGTACGCGGATTTTATGTCCAGCGTCGACAAGTACTTCGCATCCCGCAACTTATCGAGGGTAGCCGAGATATATGGCAGAGGATATGCGTCCCTCTCCGAAACTTTGTTGAGTTTACGGAAATCGACGCAAAAACGGAACTTGCCATCTTTCTTCCTGACCAGCAATATTGGGGAGGACCAGGGGCTCGAGGATGGTTCGACCACTCCCAGGTCTAGCATCTCCTGCAACTCCACATTGATCTGCTTCTGAACCGCTGGGGACACCGGATAGTATCGCTGCTTGATGGGTGGTGAGGTGGTCTTAATGATGTGCTCCACCACAGATGTGCAGCCCACTCCTTCACCCATCAGTTCGAACTGCTCCTCCAGGAGGTTTTCCAATTTTCCCTCTTCCTCCGCGGTCAGTTTCGTTCGTCCTCTCAATGTGTCCAACGTGGCCACTGACGGTAGGGACGTGAATTCCCAGCTGCCTCTCGATAGATCCAGCACGATCCCCAACTCGCGCAGACAATCGGCCCCCAGAATGAGTGCATGGGGCACCGCTGGCACCACTAACGCCTTTACTCATCGCGTTACTGCTCCTACCCTCACCGGGATCCATACAGCGCCCTCGATCCTCACTCTGGCGTCGTTCGCCAGCCGAAGTGAGGGGTGGTCAGTCGCCAACAGCTCCACACCCCGCCTTTTTAGCAGCCGCCACCCGTCTTTCCCCACTACGGAATTTGTGGCCCCCGTATCCATCAGTCCCATAAACCGCTGGCCGAAAATCTCCACCTCTAAGTGTGGACGATTGTCCCCCTCTCTGCGCCCCAGCGCAAACCCCATCGTTGGCCCTTTTTCGGCTACTGAGTAAGTTCCCGTGCCCCTCCGGCCGGCTGAGGAGCACGGCGATCGTTTTCCGACGGTCGCCCTCGGACCGTTCCATGACTTCCCCCGTTCCCCTCTCCTGTTCTCGCTGAGTACCCCCCATTCGGGTGGCACCGGGATTACTGCACGTTGGGCATGCTGCTCGGAACGTTCCAGCTCGCCCGCAGCCATAGCATCTCCGAGGCTCCTGGCATTCTCGAGAGGTATGCCCCTCCCTCTTGCAATTCCAACACTGCACAGGTGGCCGGCGAGGGATTTCTCGAATTGTTTCCAGACGGCTGTCTCCCATCGCGTCAGCATAAGCCAGGTCAGGTTCCAGCAACCGATGAGCTCGGCGGCTCGGCGGAGGTGCGTATGCCTCTACCGACAGCCTTGTCGCCTCCAACTTACGGCCCAAGAAGACCAGCTCGGAGATGGAGGACACCTCCATCAGGCTCAGCTGGGTTTGATAAAAAGGGGAGATGTTCCGCCGAACCACCCGCAATTTCTCACTCTCCTCGCAGCGTTTGGCCAAACGCCGGAAGAGACCCTCCATTGCCGCCACGAACACGCCGATAGACTCGTCGCGGCCTTGGGTCCTGTGCCGGATTTCCTCCCAGAGCCTATCGTCGTAGCGCGGGGGCAAGAATTCCGCTCGCAGCTCCCGGCGGAGGTCTTCCCAGCTGTGGCAGCGTTCCCGAATAGAGCGGTACCATATCAGAGCCTTGCCATCGAAAAGATCAACTGCCGACTTATACAGCTGAGCCATGGGTAGCCCCCTCGCCTCCCGAAGCTCCTCAACCCTCTCTAGGAAGGCGCTCACCGTCCCTGGCATCTCCCCCGTAAATTTGACTCCCCATTTGGTCAAGTCCTGAATTTTCTCAACTGCCCCCCTGCTCACCTTCGGGGTGGAACTGGCGGGTGCGTCCGACCGCCGGGCTTCTAGCCGGCGGCTGATATCGCTGCCCTCGTCCTCATCCCCGTCTGAGTCGTTAAGGTCTCCCTCGGCCTTAACTAGGACCCCGCCCATGGCCATCAATAGCCGCTTTCGGAGCTCCCCTACCTCGGCCTCCTGGCCTTCCTCCGGGGCTTGGCCCATGACGTGGATCCGACGCATCCCGAACTCCACCTTCGCCCGAATTTTCAGGAAGTCTCTACTCCTTTTATCACCCTCGAATGCAGCCGACAACGTTTCCACCTCGCCCACTTTTGCCCGCACCGCCGCCACGTCCTCCTCGTACGTAAACGGATACTTCTTGGTGTATAACGAGTGCTCCAAGGACTCCTCCACTCGAAGGGCCGCCCGCAGCGCCTTCCTCATGTTGTCCACCGTTTCCTCTTTCAAGTCGCGGATGGCCAGCTCATACGCCAGTTCGTCCTTGCTAAGGCGATCCACCAAAAACTTAGCCGTCTTGGCCATACTTCCACTCAAGCTCGCTTTAATTGCACCAATAGGAACAGACACAAGGAAGCAAAAGACACAGAGGATTCCGTCTGTATATTTATTGTTGGGGGAAACAACTTCCAGTACAGTATAATATCACACTAATCTAACACTTCGTCCAGCACTTCTCCCTTTTGCAGTTTTCCACACTGGACACGGTCACACCCGCAAGTGCACACACCCGCAATGCCACACTCCCGCAATTGCCCACTCACGGCACTCGGAATTTTGACCACTTTGGCACTTAACACCACACTTGACTCGTCGAACGTTCCGGCGTTCGAAAGCTGCTCACCCGATAAAATTTGGATTTGCAATTTCACCGTTATGGGCCCCACGTTGGGCGCCAATTGCTACGCGCACTTTTACCCCGAAGCCTCTAATGGCTGCGGGGTGGACGATTGTGCCCGGCGTCTTTGCCCGCGAAGAGGGGCGGGGTAATTTTGATATTTTTGGGCGCCACCCAGTCGTGCGCCGACAATCGTCCCGCGACCTAAACCCTGACTGGGATTTGGTTTGGGTCGCGACACTGAATACCAAATCTAACACGTGTAAGGCCAGACCTCACCGCCGAACGAAGATGCGGCACAAATTCGACTTATATCGATTAAAAAAAAAAAGGAAAGCGAAAGAAAGAAAACACTCCACTGAGCTTTACACTTCTAATGAAAAATAAAAGAGACTTAAACTAAATCTACTTAAACTACTTAATCTACTCACGAACACTCCTGGCGAAGATGCAGCGGCCGCCGTTCCAACGCGCGTTTTTCTTTGCTGCGGTGTTCAGAAAGTTCCTCAGCCGGAGTCCTTGTTGTCTCGATCCCCTCGTTCACTTTTCTCCCTGGACTCGTGGTATCTTCTCGTTTTTATCCTTTTTTTTTGTCCTTTGCAATCGCCCAGCCTCTTCTCCCTTTTCTTTTTCCGCCTCTTTTCCGGTCCTCCACCGGCCCGTCATGTCCTGAACACTTCCAGAACCAGTTCTCGTTTTTAGAACCACTGGTGTTAAATCCACTGGATTTGGTCTAATTCCAGTGTTATACGGCCGGCCATCTTTGTCTTTGCGGTCCGCCTGTCAATCCGACAGTGACAGTGCGTGGTGTTATTATTTTTTTTATTTTGGTTCCGTCGCGAACGCTTTTGTCGCCGGGTGCTTGGCCGGCACCGATAATTGTGGTCGTCGTGCTAGATGGGGTTTCTCCTTCCAATCTGGGAAGTTTTGCGCGTCATCCGGTTAGTGTCACTTGTTCGCGGAAAGTTTCGTTCCCCATTAATTCATTGTTTTATTTGCAGTTGTGGTGCGTGTTGCTCTGTTGGTGGATTCCCATTTGCTTCGCCTTAACCATCTGCTGCCATTCCCCTTCCATTCTTCTCATCGTCGTCGGTCTTGCCTTGTTTGTGTTCTTCAATTGGTCGTCCTTTTGCTAATTTGACGACTACTTCGGTTCCCTTATTGTCGTTGAATGGTTTAGCTGTAGAATCACTACTTTTGCTTGATCCGGGTGCATCCAAGTTATCGTTGCAGCGTTTATCGGGCTCGCTTGCGGAGTGTTCTTGTTTTAAGTCAGAATCCGCTTAATTTCTCGGGGCTGGCTCGGTGATGTTTTCCTTAACCTAGTGACCACTTATATTGTACTTACCACTAGAAAGTTAATTTCTATTTCTACTTAATTCTACCATTCTTGATAATTCACGGATGAGTTTATATAATCCAATTCTTAAAATAAAATTTCTATTCACTTCCATTTCTTAAACTACTCTACGAGCCTCAGTGGAGTGGTGCTTGCGCTATTTACGTTTGGCGGGTGGTCTGGGTTAGACCTGCAGGCTTTTTGACCAGAGTCCTGATTGGCTTTTTGACTCAAGTCAAAGTCAATCAGGACTTCTTTTTTTTCTGTAAATTTATAAACTATTCGGTCGCAGCGAAATGCGACCGTAACATTACCCCCCCTTCTTCAAGTGGATTTTCCCAAAATCCACTCAAAGAAAAAAAAGGAAAAGGAAAGAACGGTTAAAAAAAAACGAGCGATGAACAAAACGGAAACGAATAATATTTGGGCAGCAGCATTCGACTCGCGCGTTAACGTCGCCCGATTAAGAGTGGTTTTGCGTGCCCTGGCCATTGCCGAGTGCTCGCGGAGCATTGTTGCTCCGTCGAATTCGCGCAGGCCAAACAAAAATAGCGGTTCTGCACATAACCCACACGCCGACTTTCTCCTTCACTTAGATAACTACCCCTAGATCCCCGAACTAAACCCTCTACTAACTAACCTAACCAACTGCTAACCCTCCACCAAATACGCTAGTCTTTATTCTGCTCCCACTAATACCTAACTACGATCACTCGTCTATGCTACCCCTCCATTCTCCCTAGCCTACCCAACCGTCTCCTATCTAACCTGCCCAATCTAACCCCGACGTAATATTTATCTGTCTACCCATCCACCCCTATTCCATTACAACCCAGCCTAAACTTTCCCTCTATCCATTGCCTGTCCCGTGTTTTCCCAATACCAAACGCATTCTCCAAATATCCCCCCCACTGAGCCCCAACATTAATTCCAACGCTACCAGCCTACGAACCTAATTCCCTAACTAACCCTTACTACGCTAACTACTCGCTACCCCTCCGTCCAAACTACTGACCACCTACTCTATATCCCTAACAATCCTCCACCCTAATTATTATATCTACTACTCATTCCCTTCTTAAACTCTTTATTTTAGCGAGAAGAAAAAAAAAGGAAGAAAAAAAACTTAAACCCAACAACACTAGAGCAACCCATTACCGGGAGCAAAAAGGAAAGGAAGAGAAAAAAGAAACGATGGAAAAGTAAAGATCAAGGGAAAGGACTCCAAAGGATCGATTCATACAGTATTGAATTTATATTCTTAGCTTATCGTGTCTGTCCCACTTGAATGTTGTATGTTGCATGAGCCTCTCCGTAATTGCCTTTACTTGATGTAGGGCTTGAGGTCTTTGGCATGCCAGGTGCCAGCATCTTTGCCCTTCTCATCTACTAGGCGGTAGGTGTTCGTCGATACCTCCCCCTTGACAACGAACGGGCCAATGTATTCGGGCGCAAGTTTAGCCGAGAAGTATCTGGCCGCGTCTGAGAGGACAAAATTTCTCCTCCACACTCTGTCGTTCGCGTAAAAGGACTCTCCTCGTCTCCTGAGGTTGTATCGCGCTTGCGCGGCCCCTCCGGCTTTAGCGAGGCGATCGGCCACTTCGGATCGCACCCGATTGACGGCCGCCGCTCGGTTTTCAGGATCGAGGTCTTCCGTATCGTCGGTCGGTGGCAGTGGTTCTCCGCGGAAGGCCACCATCTCTCTCCCGAAGTTCAAGAAGTAGGGCGTCACGCCCATCGCCTCGTGAGTATACGTCCGCAGGGCAGCTCCTATCTGGGCGAGACTCTCGTCCCACTTCCGGTGATTTTCCGTCACGTAAGAGCGCAGCATGCGCTTAATGTTTTGGTTCACCCGCTCCGCGGGATTTGCCTGCGGGTGATACAATGCCGTATACTGCACCCGGGTACCGAATTTTCGCATGGAGTCCTCGAAGAGTTTGGCGCGGAACTGCACTCCATTGTCGCAGACGACCTTCGCGGGGACTCCGAACACCATGAAGACCGAATCTTCTAATCTGATTACTATCTCGCGGGCCTTGGCCGAACGGAGCGGGAATACCAACGCAAATTTGGTCGAGTAGTCTACCACGCTGAGGATGTAGCAGTGCCCTCGGGTCGAGCGCGGCAGGGGCCCGATAAGGTCAATGCAGACCACCTCCCAGGGTTGTGCAACCGTCCCTGCCCGAGTTGCCATCAGTCCCCGGGGCGCCCGACGCTCCACTTTGACCGCTTGGCATACCTTGCACTTTGCGACGTAGTTTTGGACGTCGCCTCGCATTCCCGCCCAATAAAAGCGTTGCGTCACGCGATCCCGCGTCCGCTTCACCCCCATGTGCCCCGCTTTAGGGTCGTCGTGACACTGGTTTAGTGCCTCGCTCCTATCGGCCTCCGGGAGCACGCGCTTCCAAGCCCGCGTGTCCAACGCCGGGTAACGCCCCGGCAGGTGCCTCCACAGCCCGTCCTCATTCAGCTTCCAGTTGGGGAACTTGTCGGGCCTGCGTTGGAGGTTTCGGACCATCCCTTGGTACCACCCATGGTCCTTTTCCCCAGCCTCATTGGCCTCCAGCGCCGGTACGGCTCTCGATAAGGCGTCTGGAACCAGATGTTCCTTGCCTTTATGGTGTACGATTTCAAAATCGTACTGTTGCAGACGGACCGCCCAGCGTGCGAGTCGCCCGGTTGGGTCCTTGAGATTGTGTAGCCAGACTAGGGAGTGGTGGCCCGTCACCACCTGGAATTGAGTGCCCTCTATGTAGGGTCGCAGCTTCTCGATGGCCCACAGGACGGCCAAGCACTCCTTTTCGGTGGTAGAGTATTTTCGCTCAGCACTAGTGAGGGACCGGCTGAGGAAGCATATTACCTTCTCTCCCCCGGAGTGTGTTTGTGACAGCACTGCCCCCAATCCGAACCCGGAGGCGTCCGTCTGCACGATGAAGGGCAGGGAGTAGTCAGGGCACGTCAATATTGGAGCAGTTGTAAGACGTATTTTCGCTGACTGAAAGGCATTCTCACAGTCCTCTGACCACTCGAATCTTCGGTTCTTTTTTAGGAGCGCCGTCAAAGGCGCTACCACAGTAGCGAACTCCGGACTAAACCGCCGGTACCACGACACCATACCCAGAAATTGTCGAATGCCCTTGACGTTGGAGGGCCGAGGGATCTTCAGCAGGCATTCCACCTTTTCTGGGTCCACATGGAGTCCGCCCTCGTCGACCACGTAGCCCAGGTACCTTAACTGAGGCCGGCAGAACTCGCACTTTTGTCTAGAGACCCGTAGTCCGGCCCTTCGCAGCCGTTGGAACACCTCGCCGAGGACCTCCAGATATTTGCCGAAATCCTGGGTGACAATGATTACGTCGTCCAAGTACACGAAAACGTATGGCTCGAGTTGCGGCCCCAGTACCTGATCAATCAGCCGTTGCCAGGTCGCAGGAGCGTTCTGGAGCCCGAACGGCATCCTCCGGAATTGGAAGAGGCCCCTCCCCGGAACCGTGAAGGCGGTGAGCGGTTTGGATTCCGCCGCCATAGGGACCTGCCAGTACGCGGATTTTATGTCCAGCGTCGACAAGTACTTCGCATCCCGCAACTTATCGAGGGTAGCCGAGATATATGGCAGAGGATATGCGTCCCTCTCCGAAACTTTGTTGAGTTTACGGAAATCGACGCAAAAACGGAACTTGCCATCTTTCTTCCTGACCAGCAATATTGGGGAGGACCAGGGGCTCGAGGATGGTTCGACCACTCCCAGGTCTAGCATCTCCTGCAACTCCACATTGATCTGCTTCTGAACCGCTGGGGACACCGGATAGTATCGCTGCTTGATGGGTGGTGAGGTGGTCTTAATGATGTGCTCCACCACAGATGTGCAGCCCACTCCTTCACCCATCAGTTCGAACTGCTCCTCCAGGAGGTTTTCCAATTTTCCCTCTTCCTCCGCGGTCAGTTTCGTTCGTCCTCTCAATGTGTCCAACGTGGCCACTGACGGTAGGGACGTGAATTCCCAGCTGCCTCTCGATAGATCCAGCACGATCCCCAACTCGCGCAGACAATCGGCCCCCAGAATGAGTGCATGGGGCACCGCTGGCACCACTAACGCCTTTACTCATCGCGTTACTGCTCCTACCCTCACCGGGATCCATACAGCGCCCTCGATCCTCACTCTGGCGTCGTTCGCCAGCCGAAGTGAGGGGTGGTCAGTCGCCAACAGCTCCACACCCCGCCTTTTTAGCAGCCGCCACCCGTCTTTCCCCACTACGGAATTTGTGGCCCCCGTATCCATCAGTCCCATAAACCGCTGGCCGAAAATCTCCACCTCTAAGTGTGGACGATTGTCCCCCTCTCTGCGCCCCAGCGCAAACCCCATCGTTGGCCCTTTTTCGGCTACTGAGTAAGTTCCCGTGCCCCTCCGGCCGGCTGAGGAGCACGGTGATCGTTTTCCGACGGTCGCCCTCGGACCGTTCCATGACTTCCCCCGTTCCCCTCTCCTGTTCTCGCTGAGTACCCCCCATTCGGGTGGCACCGGGATTACTGCACGTTGGGCATGCTGCTCGGAACGTTCCAGCTCGCCCGCAGCCATAGCATCTCCGAGGCTCCTGGCATTCTCGAGAGGTATGCCCCTCCCTCTTGCAATTCCAACACTGCACAGGTGGCCGGCGAGGGATTTCTCGAATTGTTTCCAGACGGCTGTCTCCCATCGCGTCAGCATAAGCCAGGTCAGGTTCCAGCAACCGATGAGCTCGGCGGCTCGGCGGAGGTGCGTATGCCTCTACCGACAGCCTTGTCGCCTCCAACTTACGGCCCAAGAAGACCAGCTCGGAGATGGAGGACACCTCCATCAGGCTCAGCTGGGTTTGATAAAAAGGGGAGATGTTCCGCCGAACCACCCGCAATTTCTCACTCTCCTCGCAGCGTTTGGCCAAACGCCGGAAGAGACCCTCCATTGCCGCCACGAACACGCCGATAGACTCGTCGCGGCCTTGGGTCCTGTGCCGGATTTCCTCCCAGAGCCTATCGTCGTAGCGCGGGGGCAAGAATTCCGCTCGCAGCTCCCGGCGGAGGTCTTCCCAGCTGTGGCAGCGTTCCCGAATAGAGCGGTACCATATCAGAGCCTTGCCATCGAAAAGATCAACTGCCGACTTATACAGCTGAGCCATGGGTAGCCCCCTCGCCTCCCGAAGCTCCTCAACCCTCTCTAGGAAGGCGCTCACCGTCCCTGGCATCTCCCCCGTAAATTTGACTCCCCATTTGGTCAAGTCCTGAATTTTCTCAACTGCCCCCCTGCTCACCTTCGGGGTGGAACTGGCGGGTGCGTCCGACCGCCGGGCTTCTAGCCGGCGGCTGATATCGCTGCCCTCGTCCTCATCCCCGTCTGAGTCGTTAAGGTCTCCCTCGGCCTTAACTAGGACCCCGCCCATGGCCATCAATAGCCGCTTTCGGAGCTCCCCTACCTCGGCCTCCTGGCCTTCCTCCGGGGCTTGGCCCATGACGTGGATCCGACGCATCCCGAACTCCACCTTCGCCCGAATTTTCAGGAAGTCTCTACTCCTTTTATCACCCTCGAATGCAGCCGACAACGTTTCCACCTCGCCCACTTTTGCCCGCACCGCCGCCACGTCCTCCTCGTACGTAAACGGATACTTCTTGGTGTATAACGAGTGCTCCAAGGACTCCTCCACTCGAAGGGCCGCCCGCAGCGCCTTCCTCATGTTGTCCACCGTTTCCTCTTTCAAGTCGCGGATGGCCAGCTCATACGCCAGTTCGTCCTTGCTAAGGCGATCCACCAAAAACTTAGCCGTCTTGGCCATACTTCCACTCAAGCTCGCTTTAATTGCACCAATAGGAACAGACACAAGGAAGCAAAAGACACAGAGGATTCCGTCTGTATATTTATTGTTGGGGGAAACAACTTCCAGTACAGTATAATATCACACTAATCTAACACTTCGTCCAGCACTTCTCCCTTTTGCAGTTTTCCACACTGGACACGGTCACACCCGCAAGTGCACACACCCGCAATGCCACACTCCCGCAATTGCCCACTCACGGCACTCGGAATTTTGACCACTTTGGCACTTAACACCACACTTGACTCGTCGAACGTTCCGGCGTTCGAAAGCTGCTCACCCGATAAAATTTGGATTTGCAATTTCACCGTTATGGGCCCCACGTTGGGCGCCAATTGCTACGCGCACTTTTACCCCGAAGCCTCTAATGGCTGCGGGGTGGACGATTGTGCCCGGCGTCTTTGCCCGCGAAGAGGGGCGGGGTAATTTTGATATTTTTGGGCGCCACCCAGTCGTGCGCCGACAATCGTCCCGCGACCTAAACCCTGACTGGGATTTGGTTTGGGTCGCGACACTGAATACCAAATCTAACACGTGTAAGGCCAGACCTCACCGCCGAACGAAGATGCGGCACAAATTCGACTTATATCGATTAAAAAAAAAAAGGAAAGCGAAAGAAAGAAAACACTCCACTGAGCTTTACACTTCTAATGAAAAATAAAAGAGACTTAAACTAAATCTACTTAAACTACTTAATCTACTCACGAACACTCCTGGCGAAGATGCAGCGGCCGCCGTTCCAACGCGCGTTTTTCTTTGCTGCGGTGTTCAGAAAGTTCCTCAGCCGGAGTCCTTGTTGTCTCGATCCCCTCGTTCACTTTTCTCCCTGGACTCGTGGTATCTTCTCGTTTTTATCCTTTTTTTTTGTCCTTTGCAATCGCCCAGCCTCTTCTCCCTTTTCTTTTTCCGCCTCTTTTCCGGTCCTCCACCGGCCCGTCATGTCCTGAACACTTCCAGAACCAGTTCTCGTTTTTAGAACCACTGGTGTTAAATCCACTGGATTTGGTCTAATTCCAGTATTATACGGCCGGCCATCTTTGTCTTTGCGGTCCGCCTGTCAATCCGACAGTGACAGTGCGTGGTGTTATTATTTTTTTTATTTTGGTTCCGTCGCGAACGCTTTTGTCGCCGGGTGCTTGGCCGGCACCGATAATTGTGGTCGTCGTGCTAGATGGGGTTTCTCCTTCCAATCTGGGAAGTTTTGCGCGTCATCCGGTTAGTGTCACTTGTTCGCGGAAAGTTTCGTTCCCCATTAATTCATTGTTTTATTTGCAGTTGCGGTGCGTGTTGCTCTGTTGGTGGATCCCCATTTGCTTCGCCTTAACCATCTGCTGCCATTCCCCTTCCATTCTTCTCATCGTCGTCGGTCTTGCCTTGTTTGTGTTCTTCAATTGGTCGTCCTTTTGCTAATTTGACGACTACTTCGGTTCCCTTATTGTCTTTGAATGGTTTAGCTGTAGAATCACTACTTTTGCTTGATCCGGGTGCATCCAAGTTATCGTTGCAGCGTTTATCGGGCTCGCTTGCGAAGTGTTCCTGTTTTAAGTCAGAATCCGCTTAATTTCTCGGGGCTGGCTCGGTGATGTTTTCCTTAACCTAGTGACCACTTATCTTGTACTTACCACTAGAAAGTTAATTTCTATTTCTACTTAATTCTACCATTCTTGATAATTCACGGATGAGTTTATATAATCCAATTCTTAAAATAAAATTTCTATTCACTTCCATTTCTTAAACTACTCTACGAGCCTCAGTGGAGTGGTGCTTGCGCTATTTACGTTTGGCGGGTGGTTTGGGTTAGACCTGCAGGCTTTTTGACCAGAGTCCTGATTGGCTTTTTGACTCAAGTCAAAGTCAATCAGGACTTCTTTTTTTTTTGTAAATTTATAAACCATTCGGTCGCAGCGAAATGCGACCGTAACAAGCTGCACCCAGATACCAATTTGGATCCTGAGTTAGCCACTGCTCCTCAAAATATTTTATAATATATTTTTGATGGTCATACTTTTTTAGAAATAATTTGGAGCTTTACTGAAAGCATCCTTGTTTGTGATGTGATGTAGTGTATCTACATCTTCTAACAATTGCTTCTGAAGTTTTCCTTGTACATCGCTTTCAATTCGCGACTTGATTTTGATTTTAGTATGGGCCCAGCACATACGCACTACGGAATCTTCAAATTCTTCTCGAAATGCATTTCGGATACTTTTTGCACCGTCAGTAACCAATATAGTTGGCTTGAAAGGACTTGAAAACAGTAAATAGATTTTCTCTTTCATGCTCTTGAAAATCAGTTGAAAATCATCTTTTTGCTCTGTATTAGAAACAGACATACATAAAGCATGAAATTTTCTTTGCATGTCTGTAGTCCCCACAATCAGAACAGGATATCCCTGCCAAATGAGTTTATATGTAGCATCTGCATGTAAGATGTATGCATCACGAGCTAATCCTAGGAGGTATTTAGTTGAGAGAACAAAACGGAAAGCTGTATTCTCTTCAGAAATATCGTGTGCAATAACAAATGTCTCATGCGGATTTTTAGGCAATGCTGAATTGTCTAGAAGCCACTGCTCTAATTCTCCTAGACTAATCGTATGGTTCCCGTATAAAGCACGACGTTGATCACTTAAGTAATTACTTAATTGAGTCATCTTTGGTATCTGGATACCATCTATTTTTTGAAGGGCAGTTATTATAGCCGCAGGTTTCAGATGAAGAGCAAATAGTTTATTTATTTCCAATTTTACTGCTTCAGATATTCCATGTTTTGAACAGACTTTACTTTCATGATCATGATCAACATTTGTTCTATACAAAAATACGGCATCTGAGGTTGAATCATATAAGAGATACCTCTTAGCTGAGCACTGAAATCCTCGTTTTTTCACTTTATTACATCTGTGATATGTTTTCTTGCGCTATTCTGATTGATTTGAATAGTGGATAGACCAAATATTTTCTTTCTTCAAAATTTCAAGAGCTTGGATAGCTGTGTCAAATTTATGTACGAAAATCCAAGTAAAAAGCAGGCGTTTCTTTTTTAGAGACACTCCTTTTTCTTGCTCCCCATCGCTGCTATCAGTGTCCAATTGGAACAATGGCACCAAATTGTCTGTTTGCAATGATATTGTTTCCGTTCTACACAAGAAGAAAAGTGGTTAATGATTGAATCTAGATTTCCTAGGTTTCCTAGGAGACCTGGATCGTCGGTGATGCCTTCTGAAAAGAAGAATTCCTATGTTCCAAAGAGGTATGAATACTTAACCAGGTTACTCTAGTTAAGTATTTCTCTGAATGATTCTAGGAAAGAGACTTGAAATTAAACACAAACTAACCGCCTGAGCTCTGATTAACAAGTCTGTTTGTTCGTAATCCAAACACTTACTTTATACGAAAATTGTGCTTAGTCTACAGAAAGTAACAAGTTCAAAGTCAGCAAATGAAAAACAGGTGCAAAGTACACAATATTTGCTGGCGCGAAGGTGAATGATATTGCTTAATACGACAACCATTAGACTCTTTGAATTTGAAATATGAATATTGGTTGGAATTTAATTTTAATTCTAAACAGGAACCAAAGTACATATATTTTCTTCGATTTGTAGTGATTTTGTTTCATGGATCCAATTTTTTTCATTTATAGATGTTTTCGAATAATAGATGTTTTCGATTAATAGAGGTGTTCGATTTATCGACGTTTGACCGTATACGGAAAGTTATTGTAATCGGTCCGAAAATTCAAGTTGAAATTTTCAGCATATCTTCCGTTTTGAGGTCTTTAGAGTTTTTAAAGTATTTTTGGAAAGAAGTCCGCATTTGTGTGTATATACGTAAGTTCGTGGTAAGTTTTTTTTACAGACATAATTCATGTAAAACAATCGTTTCAAATTCGTGGAGGTGCCAATCGATCCGTATTTGCAATCAAACGAGCTGATAAGGTTTTGAGAAATTTCGGTTGGATGGTTTATTTGCTATGACTCTTCAAGGTCATTTTTGTCATACCCCATATCTCGCGACGCAAACATTGGATTTGCGTCTTTAAGGTGTCAATTTGTTGGAATTTCAAATAAGTTCAGTGCAGCCGCTTTTTTTAATTTAATAAAAGAACGGCAAAAAAAATTATTTTCCCACAAAAAATCTTTTATTTATTTTCCTTATCTGCCAATCATTGTTGTTCGAATTTAGATGTTTCAAGTTCTCATTAAATAAACCATCATAGTTTTTTTATACCATCAAAAAGCATTCATATAAAGACAATAAATAATGAATATGTACAATGAATAAAGGAGCGCCCATTAAATACGTTGTCAAATTCCTGGAGTTGATTTATTGTATGAGCTCGTAACATTTCAGTGACGTCTTCCTTTCTTTAACGTTAGATTTTCACTGTTTTACATATAATCAGACATCGAATGTTAACTGCATATTAAATGTTGCTTCACGATCAACTCCAAATGAAAAATTGGTTGCTAGTGCTTCTAAGATACATACATACATATGTATGAAATAGTACAGACACAAATAATCAACACTTGTCAAAATCAGATGCTCTGAAAAGTTCTCACCAAATAAAAAGTTTTCAGTAGCTTAGTAGTTTAGTTAGTAAGGGCTCGTTAAATTTCAATTGTATTTTTCACATACAATTAAACAACGATTTTTTACTGCATATTTAAACTTTTTCAAGATAAACTGCAAAATAAGAAATCATTATTGGTCTCATTAATGTAAAATTGTGAAAAAATACAGATTCAATGTCTATGCAGCATCCATGAAAAATTTGGGCACAACTTTTCAAAATGGCCATCACATTGTTTAAATAAAGTGCTATCTGCCAATTTGAATTTTTAATTGATAACTTTTTTTTCAAGAAATGAATAATATATAATATTTAATAACATCAAAAACTTCTGTTATAATAGACATAAGAATTCGCAATTGCCAAAAGATAGATCTATGAAAACATTTCTTAGTGTTTGGCGCAAAGTTAAATTCACCGTCTATCTACCGTGGATATGTCTTTGATCTTGTATTTTCATTCCTTGTTTCCAGTTTTTCTGATGCAACCATGAGACTGCTTTTGCAATCTAAAGGAACAGGAATACCTCGTCATGTATGTGGCTCGCCAGTTTCGATTGATGGAAGGATGTGTTTGCTGCTCAAACCTTCGTCAATACTTGGTCCTATTAAGGCTTGTCTCATCATTTCTACAATTTCCTGTTCAGGTGCAAACGACGTATTTTCATTCCTGGTTTCCAGTTTTTCTTATGCAACCATGAGCCTGCTTTTATAATCTAAAAGAACAGGAATACCTCGTCACGTATGTGGCTCGAAAGTTTCGATTGATGGAAGGATGTGTTTGCTGCTCAAACCTTCGTCAATACTTGGTCCTACTAAGGCTTGTCTCATCATTGCTACGATTTCCTGTTCCGGTGCAAACGACGACTTTTCAATGAATCTCCACACATGGTTGTTTTCATATTACGAAGATTATTTTGGTCATTATGTCTCCTGATTGCTTCGTTAGGATTGAAATCATCGTAAACATCCGAATAAGAAGGAGTCGGCCTGAAGATGTTGCGTCCGGTATCTATGAACTTCGTTTCGCAGTCAGGTTGGATCTCCGATTAGAGATCGTCAAAATTCAATTGAGGCACCCATTTGCTCATTTTGATTAGAAGAGCTTGTGGACAGAAAATAAAGTATTAAAAGTTAATGTAAATCGACTATTTAATTGAATAGTTTACCTGGCTTTTAAAATGTATGTTGGTTCCTGACCGCGTCCAAATAATGCTCAAAAAACAATGCAAGGGTTGAAAAAGCAGAACACCCTAAAATTCAGTAACAAATATTTATTCTGCATTCCACACTTTGGCGAGGTTTCTTCAATGCTATCTTCTCGAAATACCAATCGAGCGGGACTGTATTTACGTAGTTTCTTAACTAAATGGAAAAGTAACATTTTCGCAGATCATAGCGACCTTAATTTTTTTCAGCTACCCGCTTCATCCATCGGAAAATGGATTCTCGAATTAAGGCAAGGCCCTTGACTCGGAGATGTGGGTTTATAGGCTCGGCATCCGAGTCGGGGCGCTCGCTATTCTCCAGAAAAGTCACCATTTCTCGGCCAAAATTTACGAAGTATTGAGTAAATCGAGTTCTTTCTTGTTTGTAAGTGCGCAGGGCATAACTGATCTTGGCTAAATCGCGATCCCACTCGCGATGGTTTTCGAAAACATATGACCGAAGCATTCTCTTGATATTCTGGTTCCTTCATTCCGCGGGGTTATCCTGGCGATGGTCGAGCGTTGTAAACTTAGTACTCGCCCCATACCCTTCCACTAGCTCGTGGAATTTCTTATCTCGGAATTGAATCCCGGAATCGTGCACTACCCATTTCGGCACTCCAAACAGTAGATGTTCTACTAGCCGGCAGACTGTAGCGGCGGTTGCTGACCTCAAAGGAAAAACCAGAGAGAATTTGCTAACGTGATCGACCACCGTCAAAATGTGAGTATGCCCGCGGGTTGACCGTGTCATAGCCCCAACCAAATCCACACAAACCATTTCCCATGGGAGGCTAGCTTCTCCACATCGGATTATCATCGGATCTATCTTAGCTCTCCTCTCCACTTTAATGGCCTGACAAACTTTACATTTTTCGACGTAGCTTCTAACATCGATGGCCATCTTCGGCCAGTAGTAAAGCTAATGGCTCCTCTTCACAATGGCTCAAAATGGGCGACTACAATGGCCACCATGGTGGCCTTCATTGGTAATGGCCAGCATGAACGCTTCCACACAGTTTTATTTTGACGTTTCTTCATTATTAACGTGTCAACATCGTACATTAACTTATTCCTCTGAGATGGTGGAAATTGTTTCAATTTAATACCAAGAAGTTAGCCATAAACAATACATTCGTCGTCACATGCTTCTTTCTTTTTGTTACTGAGCATCTCATTGATTACAGTGAATGCAGTGTCCATTTTATCCCTAACAGCCTGCAATGCAGGGGGGTATTTGAGCGACATTTTCGTAACGGAATGGTTGGTTTCTGAATACATAGGCTATCTTTTTGTGTTGGTTAAGGGCTTTGTCTAGATGGTCAATGGAGAATTAGTTCGCCCAGGTTCTTGGAGAACTAATAATAATACTAGTTCGAACCTGCCAGAAATGCAGCGTTTTGGTCTTAGGTGTCTAATGACTGCTACAAAAACAAGGGAGGATTTCATGAACTACTTATATAATAAGAGAAATGAAGACTCTGGTGAATCAATTTAAAAATATCTAAATGTATATAAATATACCACATTCTTTTATGTATAATAACTGTTGTTTTACTTACTTCCTCTTCCGTATTGACAATGCTTTTACATTTGTATATATCCGATAGAAATATTTCCATAGCCTCGTAATACAGGGTGTTTTGTATTCGGTGGCATAAAATGACACCACGTATTCTTTGAAGTGTCGCGAGAAAAAAATCGTTTTGGAGGGGGTGATAAATCCGAAGGGGTTTCGAGATATAGGAGGGGGAAGTACCCCGCTCCATAACCACGACCTGGCCCATTTAAACTCTTATAACTGTCTGGTTCATGCATGCATGCCTTCCAAAAATAACGCGTTTGATAGCCTATTATAAAATCTTTTTAGACGTGTATAAAAACTTGCTCGCAGTAGTGCCAATTTGGCACAACAAAATTCGAAAGTGAAAACAACCTGAAAAATTTCGCTAATTTTCAGTTTCGCGACTATTTTAAACGCCAAAATCAAATGCTAACCTACAGCTACTATTTTTAAAGAAAGCGCTTATTGAGTGCTTCAATATTCCTAAAGAAAACTGTTGCCAATTTGCCTTTGTTTCCCTCGACCAACAAAAACTCAAATTTAGTGAAATACTTAAATTATATTCAATTGTGAAAAATATATCGAAGGGATGAAATTAACACTTTATTTTAAAAAATTTCAGTTATCACCATTTATTTGAACTTTTATGTCATCTCAGTAATTGTTCAAAATGTCTTCCTTGCGCAGAAATGTATGCAAACGCTCGTTTCTTGATTTCACTGACCACATCCATATGTACTAGTTGCTCTCTTATTTTTTCAGCAGCTGCGTCAATTCTCACATCTAATTCTGCAATAGATGAAACAGGTGTCTTGTACACTTCTTGTTTCATTGCACCCCACACATAAAAGTCGAGAACAGTGCACCACTCCGACCTATCCACCTTGTTGGATAGTTTGATGTAAGCCAATGGGTGATTCGATGGGCAGTATGACTCGGAGCACCATCGTGTTGATAGTACATCCTATTCAAATTGATAATAGGTAAGATCGGCAACTCATTTGTCAAAAAGTTCAAATAATCGACAGAACTGAGCCTATCGGGCAAACGGAATGGTCCAATTAGCCTTCGCCCCAGTACGCCTGCCCACATGTTTCTGCTGAATCTTCGCTGTGTAGCACCAGCTCGAGTTTCTCTGGGATTATCAGAAGACCACAGATGATGATTGCGCAAATTGTTGATACCATCCCTCGAAAAATGTGATTTGTCGGTCCATAAAATGTGAGAACTTTCCAAACGGTGGTCGCAGACATGCCCAACCGCAAGGCTAGCCTACGAGTTGAAATATCTGGTTCGTTGCGTACTATGGTTAGTATACGCTCCTCTTGATTGGCGTTCCTAGCAGTTCCTGATCAATTGCCTAAACGAGGCGGTTGGAAACTTCCATACTCTCGTAAGTTCCTGTGTATCCGTGCGTAAGTTCTGGTGTCCGGTACTCGTCGGGTCGGGTATCTTCTTTGATACTCCGCCTGGGCGCTTGTGGCATTGCCATCGCAAAATCCATATACAAAATGCATATCAGCGTATTCCTCATTTGGAAACGTCGTCATGATCAAATTTCACAACTCAACCTTATTCCTTGTAATCGGAGTATTGACTAAGTTTCGCAGCCTTTTTGAATATAATTTATAACCCATTATCAGGTACAAATCAGTAAATATAAATTTCGGTTTTTCACTAAGAGTCGGATTTTAATTATATCCGCCTAGAAACCTCTCAATATCAAAGCATATCCAACTTATGACATGACGAACAACACCCAAGCAGAAACCGTTCCTTTTTAACATTTTCTCAGGTAGATAATAAAATTTTATGATGTTTAGCTAATTAAGAGGGATTTCGAAAATTTTTAGTTTTCTATTTTCACGGGAAACAAGGGCAAATTGGCAACAGTTTTCTTTAGGAATATTGAAGCACTCAATAAGCGCTTTCTTTAAAAACAGTAGCTGCTGTAGGTTAGCATTTCATTTTGGTGTTTAAAATAGTCGCGAAACTGAAAATTAGCGAAATTTTTCAGGTTGTTTTCACTTTCGAATTTTGTTGTGCCAAATTGGCACTACTGCGAGCAAGTTTTTATACACGTCTAAAAAGATTTTATAATAGGCTATCAAACGCGTTATTTTTGGAAGGCATGCATGCATGAACCAGACAGTTATAAGAGTTTAAATGGGCCAGGTCGTGGTTATGGAGCGGGGTACTTCCCCCTCCTATATCTCGAAACCCCTTCGGATTTATCACCCCCTCCAAAACGATTTTTTTCTCGCGACACTTCAAAGAATACGTGGTGTCATTTTATGCCACCGAATACAAAACACCCTGTATATCCAGATAGGCTTATAAATTTCGTCCTCCCGTCCCACTACTTGTAGAGTCCTTTTTTAGATTACTCCGAAAAGCAGTTATAAGGGTTTCTTTTTTCTTTTTTAATTCATTGACAGGAATACCGATTCCATCAGCTATTAATTGCCAGCTATCGTTCACCCAGAAAATCAAAGTTGAGATTTATTTTAGGCAACCTGTATGCTGAACTCTCATAGAAAAAAGGACCTATATAGTTAACTTACTTTATTTTTATCCTTATGTAGCTTGCCCTTCGGGTTCCAAATACTAGGCTCTTTTCGATACATTTCAATAACTGAAACGTCTCTTCTGAACTCCACGTTATTAATTTTTTCTGATTTTCCATTATTAATAAAGGGACAACAATCTATTTATTATGAAGAACTTTCTTGATTATTTACTCACTGAATTCTGTATTAGCACAGCAGCAAGCAACAGGCACCGCTGATACACTGATAAGTGCGATAATAGTCGGCAAATGATGGCCCACTTTATGGACATGTCACCTAGCTCCAGCGCAGTTTAGCTGCGCATGCTTGCCTCCTTTGATGTGTGCACCGAAATGGCTCCCAAAGCCATCCTTGGCCATCGCCATCACCATCGTCCACGACTATCGGCCACTGCTGGCCATCACCCCTCTACACAATGGTAATGGCTTGTGGCAGTGGCCTACGATGGGCCATAGTGAAGAGGAGCCATATGCCACGCGACCCAGCGTTTGTTTTACGTCCATATGCCTTGCTCTAGGGTCATCATGGCAGTAATGTAGCACCCCTCCTCTCTCACCCTTCGGAATCACCCTCTTCCAGGCTTCGCCTCTTTCGAGATCAGGATAGTATCCCGATATCGGGATACTATGTAATAATAGCGTAGATCTAATTTTAATTTTTTTTCGCTTCGCCATTTGTACCAATGTCTATCTTAATCAGATGATTGCTTCAACGCAAATTTTCTTTGGATGGAGCTGGTAGAAAAAAATACATGTATTTGTGGTCTGTTGATATTATAGAGTGCCAATTAAAATCTGCAGATCTAACATACTTCACACCCAAAGTACGAAGGGAATCAACAGAAACTTTGGCATTAAGGTTTGTGGTGGCAGAGATCGTGAAAATATCATCCGCATTGTCTCCCACACTTTGTTCGCTCCTGCTGTTGAAGGTATTTTCATCAGCTTCAAATTGTGATGCAATGTCATCACTACCAGGAGAAGAGGAAGGATTTGCAGTGAATAGAGACACTTTATTTATTTCGCTGCCGCTGGCAATTGATGCTCTTGTATTTAGAGTGTCAATAACTTCTTCGGTCGCTTCCACTTTACCACTCGCTTCTATTTCGCCGTTTTCGTCCACCGTATTTATATTGATTCGCTGTCGTTTCGACAGAAATGTAACATGCTTTGAGAAACTTGCTCGTTTTGACGTTTGTGTTAAGCTATCTAAGTAGCGCCGGCGCGAATTATCCATAATTTTTCGAAAATAAGCCTTTAAGGCTACCTGCGTCACATTTGCATCACACCGACGCATTAGCTTCAAAAAAAATTTAAAGGTCAACACGAATTTGCTGAAGCTTTCTTCGTTATTCTCAGTTCTCGCGACTCCGGTCCATGACAATAGCGTGAAAAATTTTCTCGTAAAAATGGCATCGATGAATCTATAAAAGACATCAACACCAACCAGTCCGCACGTCAGACCACCAATTGGTGATAGCTTTGTAAACTGCAAATGAGAAAAATCTCAATTCGAAAAACAAAGTTTGAATTAAAAGAAAATATGCACACCGTCTCTTTAACGAAATTTTCATTCTTTAAATTTTCTTCGAAGGAAATTATTTCTTCGTGTGTGTTGATCATTTTGAATTCAGTCGCTTTCATGACCAAAGCGCTTCTTGATGCCACAGTTGACGTTGTTGAAAATTTTTCAATAAATTCCACGATTTAAAGTCGCATGTTTGCTTGCTCAAGCAGCATTTGTTCTTGCAGTGTGATGCAACGTTCCGAAGCGGTTTGGAGTCTGCAAACATTCTCAGACAATGCCTGAATTGAACTCATTATATTTATCTCCATATTGTCAGCGTACCCATCCGATTCCAACGTATGCAACGAGCCGTCATCGTTAAGAACGTACAACACCTGCTGGTTATTATCCGTCAGTGCACTAGGGTCATTTTGCATCGGTGCATGCTGTACTTCCACTTGATGTGGCTGCAGTGGCAGAAGTTGTTGCCCTAGTTGTGACTGCGCCTGCACGCTCATTTTATGGGTTTCTGGCGTTATTGAAATTGGTGTTTGAGCTATATATGGTGGATTCTGCTGCTCATCATGCACTCAATAGAGCTAATTACACATATCACACGTAAATAATTTATTTGAAATTTCGAAAAGAGCCATGAAGATAACCTTTACCAAATTGAAATTGAAACGATCATCATCTGCATTGATGTTTGTCGATACGCTATTATTCCGTCTGCTTCTCTTTGTAAGATGTGGTGCAATACAGGAAAATAAATTGCTCGTATCGCTGTGGTCAGACATAATCTTTATTTCTTGTATTGCCTCGGCGTATGTCGGAATGAAATTTCGTTTGACTATACAGTCAAATTCCATCCATCCATCTTCCGCTGTGCCTGAGCCCATCATATGGTTTTTCAACGCTATGATTTGTTTGAACTTGGGTGGCCACATCAATTTTCCATTTCTATCCCAAGCTCTCGGAACCGCTGAAAGTTGCGGCTTGCCCTTCTTGAATGCTTGCACCACTTTATAATAATTGAGTTTAGTGGCCATCTATGGAAAACAATATCAAAAACCAATTCGATCGCGTTTGAACTATAGCGTCAAATACACGGTACAACCGTTGGACAGATCTAGATTGTACCAACATCGGTCCAATATTTTGTTGCGTGCCCCGCATTCACTCACCTTTAATAATTCGCGGTACAGCCTATCGTCTGATTTAACGGTCTATATCTCTCCGCAGCACGGAACCTCACAAAAGTATGACCGTTCGCGGCTAACACTCTTTCCCAACTCTCCTACTCACAATTCACCGCGATCACACGTCGAAGCATTTTTGCTTCGTTTATTACCATATATGGTAATATGGCAAAATGTTTTCGGCCAATCAGAGGGCGACAGCATGCGAAGAGAACCGATTCGCGCTCGATCACTTGAACTCACCTCTCAAGAGAGATAGCGCGTGTGGGTGATTACTTAATTGGGATTTAGTACTGCCAATGCTGACTATTCGGCCGTGTACTGAGGGAAATTTAAATATATTCCGAATTTGGAAGAATTGAAAAAGGGAACTACAAAAATGAGAATTGATCCGCAACAATTTGAAGGTGGTGCCCACACTATACAATTTTCATGCAATTTTTCTGCAAAACAGATTTGGTTACATTTACTCATTGTCATTTGAAGTGCGTAGAACTATGTGTGACCGCGAACGGAAAACGCTTGTTCTAATATTTGGTGGTCTAACATTAAGTTTTACTGAAGCGAAAAAGCGGAAAAGATTGTGGGTGAAAAAATGGCTTTCTGAAAGAACCCTATATTCAGACTTATATTTTGTGAGACAGCTAAAGATAACGGAACCGGTGGATTATAGGCATTACTTACGAATGAACTCGGAACAGTTCAATTACATTCTGCAGCTGATAGAACCGAGCATCAGCAAACAGGGCACGCTGATGAGGACTTCAATATCAGCCGAGCAGCGACTAATAGTAACTTTAAGGTTTCTGGCTCCAGGTATAGATTATTGTGATCTTAGATACAATAGCAGAATATCTGCTCAAGCAATTTGTTAAATAGTTCCAGAAACTTGTAACGCGATTTTTATAGTACTAAAAACGAATTTTTTGAAGGTACACAAATGAGCCCCTTAAAACACAAGTGGTGTAACTCCAATTTTTCTTGTTTTGAGATATTAAAGGGTTTGCTACAAGTTCTATATAAAAATCATCATTGTACTTTTGGATATTTTTTTTCAATAAAACTCCATAAAAAGGTCATCTTTAACTGCTGTAAATGGTTTTAAGGTGTGATTGTAAACAAAAACAAAATCATTATCAATAAAACTCTGTTTTATTAAAATAATAATTTTTTTACTCATTGTCACTTTCTTCATCTTCTTCCTGAAGTGGGCCAACCTCTTCAGCATTCTCGTTAGTGACAAGCCTCTGGAAATAATTGTGGTGTATTGGAGGGATGTATGGCAGCAGGTCCATAATGTCTTTCCTTTTTTCTTTCGTAACAGGCCGAGCGCTTGTGTATAGCTTACCCTGATCAATGTTGCAAACGTTAACCGGTCGTCCTTTTTTCCCCGTTGGCATGAAATTCAAAGTTGAAAACAGCATCTCTTCAGATATAGTTTCCTTGAAAAGGATTTTAAATGGCTCACTCTTTTGGTAGCGTATCCATTGCATTTTTAGCTACGATACAGGATGGCCTTCACAGTCTTTCTTTCTTTTGCTGATTTTTTTCAGGATGTTTTCGACTGACAAAAAATCATCGATCGTCATAACTGTCACGTGAAAGGCTTTCTTTTTCCTCGACATAACAATAGTTCCGTGCCAGTCGTCAGGTGTACAAATTTGTTGCGACTTACTGAAGTTTTCAATCGATGCAAAGTCACAGTCATTGGGGAGGAATGAATGTCCACTTTGCATGCATTTTTGTTCAATTATTTCTACGTTGTTGTCTGGACTTTGGACATATTTCATTAATGTCATGGCAACTTTCCAATTCCGGTTTTGCCCTGTACATGTATCACTATACATAACCACATGTTTGGCTGCTGGGGCTCTAGATTCTATGTGTTTAATCAAACAGGATGAAATTTCTTGTGAACCTTTTGAACCATTAACTTCGTCCCAACAGTATATGAATCCCATTTTGGTCGAAAGTTCATGGCAGCCTAAATTTTATACGTACATATTACGTTTGTAGTAGGCCTGTTGACACACCAATTTAGGGAAAGGCAGAGACTTCTCCAAATCAAACGAGAATGCATTGTAGCTGTCATTGTTAGCTGATTTTTCAGCATCCGCTATCATGGAATCGCGAGCTTTTTCTGCCTCTCGTAAGTGAAGTTCATGGTCTTGCTTAAGCTGTCTTTTTTCTTCTTCATCTGTTGAGTATTTTAGTTTATTAGAAAAAACATCACACTTGACGCAAGTGTCTTTATGTGGGGCGTGAAATTACAAATTGAACTCGTTATTAAAGATTCTCCGATAGGTATGCTCCCTAACAGGCTGACGCCCTTGGCTTTCAGCATGCTCCTTGTACAGATTGTACATAAGTCTTATATTCAAGTTTTCAGATAAATATTTTCTGTTTGGGTTGTGTTTTCTCGTATAGTGAGATTTGTAAGCGGGAAAAGATGTAATGTGGTTTCTTACTTCTGCCATTTTTTCATCTGGGGCTTTGTTTCCAGGAACCTTCTTACCCCGTTTATCGTCCCCTGGAGGATGGCCAATTTTCACCTTCTGTAAGGCTCGTGTCATCCTTCCATCAGAGATTTTTAGGGTTTCTAAAAAGTACTTTTTACAAACCTGTTTGCTTTCCCCAGCAACATTTAAATAAAACTAATTAGAACTTTTTCGATTCTTCACACCGGTGGTTGGCCGCTGACGTTTTGGTACTACTTGTTTCACCAGACCACAAATGAGTGCATTTTGAGCAGAACGTGTCCCTATTTTCCAAAATGACTCAAATATTTTTTTTCGTGCTTGCTGTGTAATTTTATTAAAGCAATGTTTTCTGCATTTGCAATCGAGATTGCTAAATTGTTTCTCTGCAATGATCTTTCCCTTCCTAGTGATGTAAGAATTCCCAGAATTGCGTTTCCTCTTCCTTTCTTCACGTTTCCACTCCTTTCTTTGTCTTTTCCGGGTTCTTTTTGGCCTACCTTCTGCAGTTGCCTCTGCTTCACCACTATCAGGTGTATTGGGTCTCGCTTTTTCAGCAGATGCTTCATTGTCTTCATCTATGGAATCCGGATAAGACAATAAGATTTGTACAATGTCAAATATGCTATAAAAATGTTTTGATGACAATCTAGGTGGTCTGCCGACTTAGGCCTAAATGTTGACGGCAAAAATGGTGTAACTCCATTTCTAGGTTAGATGCATAACCTTACTCTATTGTAATTAAAAACGGGGTCTTATGAAATAACATCTAAACAACATATTTTTTGTGAATAAGGTGATATAATCAAATCATATCATTGCAGTAAATTATGATGGACAAACGAAATAAACAAAACTCTTACCTTCTTCACTGGATATGTCTGAGAATGATGGCAAATATTCATCTTCTGATCCATTGTCAGCCAAAATACTTAGTATTCCACAACTGTCATCTTCACTAGATTCCATTTTAACAAAAAGGATAAGTTATGTTTTGTTACTGTTAATAAAAACACTAGAGAGTAAATCCTTCCTTTACGAAAGTTACTGCAAAAATGGTGTACCTCCCAACTGCACCGGTTGTGCTGTCAACTAATAGGGGGCAGCATTGACTACACAAGTAAGTACTGCTATTTATTCGGTTGCTATGGGAACTAGTAGTTACACTGTTAGTGCATTAAATAGAACAAATTTTTCCCTACTCAGTAGCATGCCTAACTATAAAAAACGAAAATTGGAGTTACACCACTTGTGCTTTAAGGGGCTCAAATGAAAATGAATGAAATAAAGAAATATATCATTAAATATTTTTAATTTCTTAATTTAAAGTTCCCATCGTCTGAGGAGGAATGGAAAACCATAGCTGAAGGATTTCTTCAAAGATGGAATTTTAAGCATTGCCTTGGAGCCATCGACGGTAAGCATGTTCTCATAGAGAAGCCACCAGCGGATCATTCTTTTACAACTATAAAGGAACCTTCAGTGTCGTTTTATTTGCCGTTGTAAAGTTCAACTATGAATTCATATATATTCATGAAGGTACGAATGGAAGAATATCCGATGGAGGTATTTTACGGAAAACCGGGATTCTTGAAAATTGGAAAGACAAACTCTAAAATTGCCATCGGCTGCGAAATTACAGCATAGCGATTTCACATGTCCATATGCGTTTATTGGCGATGAAGCGTTTTCTCTCTCAGAAAATATTTGGAAGCCATATGCACAAGCTGCAATTGCAAAAGAGGAAAGAATATTTAATTATCGGCTAAGTAGGGTTCGCCGAGTAGTTGAAAACGCTTTTGGAATTTTAAGCAGTAAATTTAAAGTTTTCCAAAAGCCGATGAAAATGAAACTGCAAACTATAGATTCAGTCATTTTGGCTTGCTGTGCACTGCATAATTTTTTAAGATTGCAATCGACAAACTACATAACTCAAAAATGCGTAGATCGAGAAAATATTGAATTGATATTCTCGGGGACTGGCATGATTCCCCGACATTTTCACCACTTGAAAGAAACAATCCAGGACGACCGTCAATATCGGCTAAGGAAATACGAAACAAATTGAAAGATTATTACAATAATGAAGAAAGAGTATCGTTTCAAGAAAAAAATGTGCGGTTTAATTAGAAAGTAGTAAAAATAAATTTATTCGTTTACAACATTAATTCATTAAAACCAAAAGCTAAGTATACATGCATTTTTAATGAAAACTAAATAAGAGCATTTCACAAAGTTAAACCCTTCAATTAAATGCCAAATAATTTGACAAATGTGTCAACCTAGGCGTATTATTCAGCCGCCACTGGCGTAATATTTGTCTTCTGTGAAGCTTCCATTACAAACGTTTGTATATGCGACACATTTGAAGAGCATGGTTGACTTGCAGTGCTTACCACAAAAGTGGAATTGATGTTAAGCTGTTGCATTCTTCCAGAAATAAGGACGTCTTGCACAATTTTTTCTGCCAACAAGCGTTGATTTAATTCCATGCTCCTAAAATGTGCAGCAATTCTTTTACCAAGAATATCGCACTCGTCTTCTTCTTTTGGATCTTTCAACATGAAAGCATATGCAGCTTCTACAACAATTTTTGTTGTTGCTGCACAGTTCTCCTCCTTAGAGGCGTTGAATTGGAAATCGCAGATGACGGGCGAGAAGTGTCGGAGCTAATATTGTTTTCTGCTGCTGGTGAAAATAATTCCTGTGGATATTTTTATAGATAAAATCAAAAACCAAGCATATTTAACTATGTAGTATTTACTTCAGAAAACGTATCTTCTTCAACATTAGAATCTTCGCAAGATAATGAAGAAATGCTACTCCGCGCTGTTTCTCGATCTTTCAAGAACAGCAAGTATGGATAATACCACAATGTCGACTAGTACACATTTTCAGGAGAACTGCCCATAATTTTTCGAAAATAAGCCTTTAAGGCTACCTGCGTCACATTTGCATCACACCGACGCATTAGCTTCAAAAAAAATTTAAAGGTCAACACGAATTTGCTGAAGCTTTCTTCGTTATTCTCAGTTCTCGCGACTCCGGTCCATGACAATAGCGTGAAAAATTTTCTCGTAAAAATGGCATCGATGAATCTATAAAAGACATCAACACCAACCAGTCCGCACGTCAGACCACCAATTGGTGATAGCTTTGTAAACTGCAAATGAGAAAAATCTCAATTCGAAAAACAAAGTTTGAATTAAAAGAAAATATGCACACCGTCTCTTTAACGAAATTTTCATTCTTTAAATTTTCTTCGAAGGAAATTATTTCTTCGTGTGTGTTGATCATTTTGAATTCAGTCGCTTTCATGACCAAAGCGCTTCTTGATGCCACAGTTGACGTTGTTGAAAATTTTTCAATAAATTCCACGATTTAAAGTCGCATGTTTGCTTGCTCAAGCAGCATTTGTTCTTGCAGTGTGATGCAACGTTCCGAAGCGGTTTGGAGTCTGCAAACATTCTCAGACAATGCCTGAATTGAACTCATTATATTTATCTCCATATTGTCAGCGTACCCATCCGATTCCAACGTATGCAACGAGCCGTCATCGTTAAGAACGTACAACACCTGCTGGTTATTATCCGTCAGTGCACTAGGGTCATTTTGCATCGGTGCATGCTGTACTTCCACTTGATGTGGCTGCAGTGGCAGAAGTTGTTGCCCTAGTTGTGACTGCGCCTGCACGCTCATTTTATGGGTTTCTGGCGTTATTGAAATTGGTGTTTGAGCTATATATGGTGGATTCTGCTGCTCATCATGCACTCAATAGAGCTAATTACACATATCACACGTAAATAATTTATTTGAAATTTCGAAAAGAGCCATGAAGATAACCTTTACCAAATTGAAATTGAAACGATCATCATCTGCATTGATGTTTGTCGATACGCTATTATTCCGTCTGCTTCTCTTTGTAAGATGTGGTGCAATACAGGAAAATAAATTGCTCTCAGCATCGCTCGTATCGCTGTGGTCAGACATAATCTTTATTTCTTGTATTGCCTCGGCGTATGTCGGAATGAAATTTCGTTTGACTATACAGTCAAATTCCATCCATCCATCTTCCGCTGTGCCTGAGCCCATCATATGGTTTTTCAACGCTATGATTTGTTTGAACTTGGGTGGCCACATCAATTTTCCATTTCTATCCCAAGCTCTCGGAACCGCTGAAAGTTGCGGCTTGCCCTTCTTGAATGCTTGCACCACTTTATAATAATTGAGTTTAGTGGCCATCTATGGAAAACAATATCAAAAACCAATTCGATCGCGTTTGAACTATAGCGTCAAATACACGGTACAACCGTTGGACAGATCTAGATTGTACCAACATCGGTCCAATATTTTGTTGCGTGCCCCGCATTCACTCACCTTTAATAATTCGCGGTACAGCCTATCGTCTGATTTAACGGTCTATATCTCTCCGCAGCACGGAACCTCACAAAAGTATGACCGTTCGCGGCTAACACTCTTTCCCAACTCTCCTACTCACAATTCACCGCGATCACACGTCGAAGCATTTTTGCTTCGTTTATTACCATATATGGTAATATGGCAAAATGTTTTCGGCCAATCAGAGGGCGACAGCATGCGAAGAGAACCGATTCGCGCTCGATCACTTGAACTCACCTCTCAAGAGAGATAGCGCGTGTGGGTGATTACTTAATTGGGATTTAGTACTGCCAATGCTGACTATTCGGCCGTGTACTGAGGGAAATTTAAATATATTCCGAATTTGGAAGAATTGAAAAAGGGAACTACAAAAATGAGAATTGATCCGCAACAATTTGAAGGTGGTGCCCACACTATACAATTTTCATGCAATTTTTCTGCAAAACAGATTTGGTTACATTTACTCATTGTCATTTGAAGTGCGTAGAACTATGTGTGACCGCGAACGGAAAACGCTTGTTCTAATATTTGGTGGTCTAACATTAAGTTTTACTGAAGCGAAAAAGCGGAAAAGATTGTGGGTGAAAAAATGGCTTTCTGAAAGAACCCTATATTCAGACTTATATTTTGTGAGACAGCTAAAGATAACGGAACCGGTGGATTATAGGCATTACTTACGAATGAACTCGGAACAGTTCAATTACATTCTGCAGCTGATAGAACCGAGCATCAGCAAACAGGGCACGCTGATGAGGACTTCAATATCAGCCGAGCAGCGACTAATAGTAACTTTAAGGTTTCTGGCTCCAGGTATAGATTATTGTGATCTTAGATACAATAGCAGAATATCTGCTCAAGCAATTTGTTAAATAGTTCCAGAAACTTGTAACGCGATTTTTATAGTACTAAAAACGAATTTTTTGAAGGTACACAAATGAGCCCCTTAAAACACAAGTGGTGTAACTCCAATTTTTCTTGTTTTGAGATATTAAAGGGTTTGCTACAAGTTCTATATAAAAATCATCATTGTACTTTTGGATATTTTTTTTCAATAAAACTCCATAAAAAGGTCATCTTTAACTGCTGTAAATGGTTTTAAGGTGTGATTGTAAACAAAAACAAAATCATTATCAATAAAACTCTGTTTTATTAAAATAATAATTTTTTTACTCATTGTCACTTTCTTCATCTTCTTCCTGAAGTGGGCCAACCTCTTCAGCATTCTCGTTAGTGACAAGCCTCTGGAAATAATTGTGGTGTATTGGAGGGATGTATGGCAGCAGGTCCATAATGTCTTTCCTTTTTTCTTTCGTAACAGGCCGAGCGCTTGTGTATAGCTTACCCTGATCAATGTTGCAAACGTTAACCGGTCGTCCTTTTTTCCCCGTTGGCATGAAATTCAAAGTTGAAAACAGCATCTCTTCAGATATAGTTTCCTTGAAAAGGATTTTAAATGGCTCACTCTTTTGGTAGCGTATCCATTGCATTTTTAGCTACGATACAGGATGGCCTTCACAGTCTTTCTTTCTTTTGCTGATTTTTTTCAGGATGTTTTCGACTGACAAAAAATCATCGATCGTCATAACTGTCACGTGAAAGGCTTTCTTTTTCCTCGACATAACAATAGTTCCGTGCCAGTCGTCAGGTGTACAAATTTGTTGCGACTTACTGAAGTTTTCAATCGATGCAAAGTCACAGTCATTGGGGAGGAATGAATGTCCACTTTGCATGCATTTTTGTTCAATTATTTCTACGTTGTTGTCTGGACTTTGGACATATTTCATTAATGTCATGGCAACTTTCCAATTCCGGTTTTGCCCTGTACATGTATCACTATACATAACCACATGTTTGGCTGCTGGGGCTCTAGATTCTATGTGTTTAATCAAACAGGATGAAATTTCTTGTGAACCTTTTGAACCATTAACTTCGTCCCAACAGTATATGAATCCCATTTTGGTCGAAAGTTCATGGCAGCCTAAATTTTATACGTACATATTACGTTTGTAGTAGGCCTGTTGACACACCAATTTAGGGAAAGGCAGAGACTTCTCCAAATCAAACGAGAATGCATTGTAGCTGTCATTGTTAGCTGATTTTTCAGCATCCGCTATCATGGAATCGCGAGCTTTTTCTGCCTCTCGTAAGTGAAGTTCATGGTCTTGCTTAAGCTGTCTTTTTTCTTCTTCATCTGTTGAGTATTTTAGTTTATTAGAAAAAACATCACACTTGACGCAAGTGTCTTTATGTGGGGCGTGAAATTACAAATTGAACTCGTTATTAAAGATTCTCCGATAGGTATGCTCCCTAACAGGCTGACGCCCTTGGCTTTCAGCATGCTCCTTGTACAGATTGTACATAAGTCTTATATTCAAGTTTTCAGATAAATATTTTCTGTTTGGGTTGTGTTTTCTCGTATAGTGAGATTTGTAAGCGGGAAAAGATGTAATGTGGTTTCTTACTTCTGCCATTTTTTCATCTGGGGCTTTGTTTCCAGGAACCTTCTTACCCCGTTTATCGTCCCCTGGAGGATGGCCAATTTTCACCTTCTGTAAGGCTCGTGTCATCCTTCCATCAGAGATTTTTAGGGTTTCTAAAAAGTACTTTTTACAAACCTGTTTGCTTTCCCCAGCAACATTTAAATAAAACTTATTAGAACTTTTTCGATTCTTCACACCGGTGGTTGGCCGCTGACGTTTTGGTACTACTTGTTTCACCAGACCACAAATGAGTGCATTTTGAGCAGAACGTGTCCCTATTTTCCAAAATGACTCAAATATTTTTTTTCGTGCTTGCTGTGTAATTTTATTAAAGCAATGTTTTCTGCATTTGCAATCGAGATTGCTAAATTGTTTCTCTGCAATGATCTTTCCCTTCCTAGTGATGTAAGAATTCCCAGAATTGCGTTTCCTCTTCCTTTCTTCACGTTTCCACTCCTTTCTTTGTCTTTTCCGGGTTCTTTTTGGCCTACCTTCTGCAGTTGCCTCTGCTTCACCACTATCAGGTGTATTGGGTCTCGCTTTTTCAGCAGATGCTTCATTGTCTTCATCTATGGAATCCGGATAAGACAATAAGATTTGTACAATGTCAAATATGCTATAAAAATGTTTTGATGACAATCTAGGTGGTCTGCCGACTTAGGCCTAAATGTTGACGGCAAAAATGGTGTAACTCCATTTCTAGGTTAGATGCATAACCTTACTCTATTGTAATTAAAAACGGGGTCTTATGAAATAACATCTAAACAACATATTTTTTGTGAATAAGGTGATATAATCAAATCATATCATTGCAGTAAATTATGATGGACAAACGAAATAAACAAAACTCTTACCTTCTTCACTGGATATGTCTGAGAATGATGGCAAATATTCATCTTCTGATCCATTGTCAGCCAAAATACTTAGTATTCCACAACTGTCATCTTCACTAGATTCCATTTTAACAAAAAGGATAAGTTATGTTTTGTTACTGTTAATAAAAACACTAGAGAGTAAATCCTTCCTTTACGAAAGTTACTGCAAAAATGGTGTACCTCCCAACTGCACCGGTTGTGCTGTCAACTAATAGGGGGCAGCATTGACTACACAAGTAAGTACTGCTATTTATTCGGTTGCTATGGGAACTAGTAGTTACACTGTTAGTGCATTAAATAGAACAAATTTTTCCCTACTCAGTAGCATGCCTAACTATAAAAAACGAAAATTGGAGTTACACCACTTGTGCTTTAAGGGGCTCAAATGAAAATGAATGAAATAAAGAAATATATCATTAAATATTTTTAATTTCTTAATTTAAAGTTCCCATCGTCTGAGGAGGAATGGAAAACCATAGCTGAAGGATTTCTTCAAAGTTGGAATTTTAAGCATTGCCTTGGAGCCATCGACGGTAAGCATGTTCTCATAGAGAAGCCACCAGCGGATCATTCTTTTACAACTATAAAGGAACCTTCAGTGTCGTTTTATTTGCCGTTGTAAAGTTCAACTATGAATTCATATATATTCATGAAGGTACGAATGGAAGAATATCCGATGGAGGTATTTTACGGAAAACCGGGATTCTTGAAAATTGGAAAGACAAACTCTAAAATTGCCATCGGCTGCGAAATTACAGCATAGCGATTTCACATGTCCATATGCGTTTATTGGCGATGAAGCGTTTTCTCTCTCAGAAAATATTTGGAAGCCATATGCACAAGCTGCAATTGCAAAAGAGGAAAGAATATTTAATTATCGGCTAAGTAGGGTTCGCCGAGTAGTTGAAAACGCTTTTGGAATTTTAAGCAGTAAATTTAAAGTTTTCCAAAAGCCGATGAAAATGAAACTGCAAACTATAGATTCAGTCATTTTGGCTTGCTGTGCACTGCATAATTTTTTAAGATTGCAATCGACAAACTACATAACTCAAAAATGCGTAGATCGAGAAAATATTGAATTGATATTCTCGGGGACTGGCATGATTCCCCGACATTTTCACCACTTGAAAGAAACAATCCAGGACGACCGTCAATATCGGCTAAGGAAATACGAAACAAATTGAAAGATTATTACAATAATGAAGAAAGAGTATCGTTTCAAGAAAAAAATGTGCGGTTTAATTAGAAAGTAGTAAAAATAAATTTATTCGTTTACAACATTAATTCATTAAAACCAAAAGCTAAGTATACATGCATTTTTAATGAAAACTAAATAAGAGCATTTCACAAAGTTAAACCCTTCAATTAAATGCCAAATAATTTGACAAATGTGTCAACCTAGGCGTATTATTCAGCCGCCACTGGCGTAATATTTGTCTTCTGTGAAGCTTCCATTACAAACGTTTGTATATGCGACACATTTGAAGAGCATGGTTGACTTGCAGTGCTTACCACAAAAGTGGAATTGATGTTAAGCTGTTGCATTCTTCCAGAAATAAGGACGTCTTGCACAATTTTTTCTGCCAACAAGCGTTGATTTAATTCCATGCTCCTAAAATGTGCAGCAATTCTTTTACCAAGAATATCGCACTCGTCTTCTTCTTTTGGATCTTTCAACATGAAAGCATATGCAGCTTCTACAACAATTTTTGTTGTTGCTGCACAGTTCTCCTCCTTAGAGGCGTTGAATTGGAAATCGCAGATGACGGGCGAGAAGTGTCGGAGCTAATATTGTTTTCTGCTGCTGGTGAAAATAATTCCTGTGGATATTTTTATAGATAAAATCAAAAACCAAGCATATTTAACTATGTAGTATTTACTTCAGAAAACGTATCTTCTTCAACATTAGAATCTTCGCAAGATAATGAAGAAATGCTACTCCGCGCTGTTTCTCGATCTTTCAAGAACAGCAAGTATGGATAATACCACAATGTCGACTAGTACACATTTTCAGGAGAACTGCCCGTTTTTTGGAGTTTAGGACTTTTTTAAACTTCCTGCTAAATGTGGTCCTTAAATTCGCAATTTGCTTGCGAACATAAGTTTTATCCGCTAAAGGATCTATTTCCTTGCACTTTTCACTTAAACTGCTCAGCGCTTCCTCGCGAAGGTACTTATTGCTATATTCTTTCACTTCAATATTCCATAAGCACGGATAGTCTCTATATTTTTCAATAAATTCTATCCAGAATTCTTTGTTTTTCACTGACACCATGGTCGTCTGTTCGTCAAAACCATGCGATGATTGTACAATGATCGCATCGTCTATTTGACGCTTATTATCAATTAAAACTATACAAACACATATTTTCACAATTTTACCCACTTAACCCTCAGGTTATTATTATATGACGCGTAACAATAAATCTCTAGAACGTAAAGTGCGCAATGAATTCTGCCGAATGACAGTCTCAGACATATACTCGCCAAGCTATTGCTTTCGATTCACAAACTATAGCTTCCTTTGACAGGCTACAGTTTCGCTTGACAAGCAACGGCCGAACTTAATAGGCAACAGCTTTCCTTGACAGGCTAGTACGAAGCCTCAATTTATTCGGATTCAATGCTTCTACCGACATGTTACAGATTGGTCGAATGGATAGCGCACTGGACTTCCATGTGACGAAACGCGGGTTCAATTCCGAGATTAGTAAAAAAGGTAAACTTTAATTTCTCATTGTTCGTATATATGATAATAATAGTAAGCATTAATAAATAATTACAGGGAAGCAAATACGGTCGCAGCATTAGAAGAAAATGAAAGATTGGTGACTACATACATTATTAATTTTGGTCATTTTTTCAAACTTCGGTAAGGGGTTATCGAGGCCTCTCTTCCGAAATAGCATAAGGCCTCTTAATAAAAGTAATAGCCTGTTGCTATTGCCTCCCCATGAAAGACAATACCAACATATGGAAGCAATTTCGACTTCTGCCAGGAAGCAAGAATACCTTCGATAAGGCCTACCCGAACTTTTGCGTTAGGCTATTGCTTCTGACGGGAAGCTGCTTCATGGTCTTATGGAGGTTACAAGATGGGCAAAATTGAGGGGAAAATTGCGCCAAATAAGTTTATCGTAAGTTATCGAAGCGAGAACGAGGTAGGAGAAATAGCCTCGGTAGTACCTTATGCAGGGTAGATTGCTAGTTGGGATAATTAAATAACACGGATTTCTATCTCTGTATGACCTTTATTTGGTGCTTGCTTACAAAGTACTGCCTTCTTAACGGCTAAAAATCTATTTACAGGTTCACAAAATTTGCCTGTTACAAATACACAGGCAATAATTGTCTGCTGGAAAATATATATATATCTAAAAAGACTAAATACATGACATGTCATAAACATTGATTTGGATTTTCCTTATAGCCTAAACATTTTGAAGGACACAAACCATCGCATGTCATAAACGTTGATTTGGATTTTCCTTATAGCCTAAACATTTTGAAGGACATAAACCATCGCATGTCATAAACGTTGAGTATCGTTTTATGATGGATGGTGTGCATAGCATGTGTAAAAATGCTAGGATAATGAGGGTTCACGACTGGTGCCATAACTGGGTTATGTGCTTCTACAGCACACCGTCATGAACGCGCCAGGCTGCGTACTGGTAGCTATTGTTGGTGACTTTAATCTTCGTACCAGGTATCTGACGCTTTTACGTTAGTTACCAATGCTGCGATCGGAACAATATCTTATGCCTTTTTGGGGTTACTTGTTGTCCCCGTGATACTGACGATGAATCCCAGGAATTTTACTTCTTTTTGAAAGAATTCGGATTTGTGAAAATTTATTTTCATGTTTGCATAAGTTGACATATGCATGGTGCGAAATATTGATTGCACCACTAACTGAGTTAACTATGAAAGGTCGTAGCCTTAGCTTGGTTAGCAATAGGATTACGAATAAGTTGTCTCTGGATACAATTTTTATTGTAACACGCAACTTTGACTACACAAGAAAATCCACTTCAGTGAAATTTTGGATCGGTTCACTTATGTGGCGAACGTGTCGCGGGACAGTTCACAGTTAAGCAGTTAATTAGTTTGTATAATAACAAGGTCTTAAAAAGGAAAACTCTTCTTTTTATTTAAATTAAAAAGTCAATGCGTTGTTTTTAAAAAGACTTTTATTATCCTATGATTTCCGTTCGGAGGCTAATACAATACTACTCTAGTTTCTTACAATTCTATTCCTATTTATCACTTAATTCCTAACTGGAAACAAAAGAACCAAGCGAACAAATTGATATTATGCATAAAGAGTTAATTGATTCCGTGCCTAATGGGTAAACAATCTATCCTATTGCGATCGGTTCGTTTTGTCCAGCATACATCTTACTTCAGGCGATACGTAACTCGTGTCGTCCGAAGCGAGATGTGTGGACGTTTGGTTATGTGAACTGTCGTCGCACGAGGATGATTGCTCAGCTCATTTGGACAATATCTCGCCTGTTGAGATCCATGGACAATATCTCGCCTGTTGAGATCCAGCAGTGAATCATTACGGCACTGGCTTGAAGCCATTTTCAAAGCATGCCTGGCTTACATTCCACAGCGGTGGAAAGATGCTAAAGTAGTCTGCATACTTAAAGCGGGCAAGACATCCCAGTATCAGCCTCGCCTCTTTTCTTCACTATTGACCTCGATGTTACAATATTCACAAAACATTTTTAAAGAAAAACAATTCACTTCGTGTTATTTCACTGAGCTCAAAATCAAAACTTTCCTAAATTGAAATGCTACAGTTTCTTTTATATGGCAGAGAAAACATCCGGTCGCATGTTTCGATTATGGTTTTTAATATAACACCAAGAATATTAAAATTTCCTAATCAGGAACTAACATTCTTATCGCAGCCAACTATTTCAAATGGTCTTCATACATTCCTAGAGAACAGTGACGGCTCGTGACACAAATTTTTGGGTCGGCCGAAAAGGAAGCTCTAATTTGTCAAATTAATTTTTTGGTGCTTGTTGTAAAGAAATTAGTGTGCATGTATTTCTGTCCAAAAAACAATTATCTAATCTTCGTGCGAAACCAAAAAATTAAATTGTCCAGCAAGAACCACGAGAAGGTTTAGAGCATTCTCGCCAGGAAGGGAAGGGAATGGCCAGGAGGGTATTGGAAGGATTGATAAAAATGACAACAATAAAAATCATAAGAACATGCCAAGTACGAGCTGTGACTAAAAGGATGGTTGTACGGGTGGAAGAAATTGTAAAAAATAAAGCATTGTAATTCATACTATAACTTAGAATATTCAATTATAAATAAGCTTTTTCTTTAAAATATAAATAAATGAATAAATACGTACACAAATCCTAAGCATTACCGATAGAATATTAACGAGAGAACTGAACTACAAACTAGTTAACATAAAATAAATCTTCAAGATCAAAAAACAAACGTTAAAGCTGGTTACTAAAAGCATATAAAAAGCAATGGACATTTTTATTCAATTTCTATAAAATAATTCAATTCTACGGTTTTTAGTTGCCGCGAAATCATCGATTATTTCATCGTAAAAACTATCACTTTTCATCAATTCTTTGACCAATTTTCGTTCAATTGCTAATAACGACAAACTATTTATACGCGATTGGGTCATAGTATTTCTATTGTAAGTTTTTATTCGTTTCAAAGTTGAAAAACTTCTTTCGGCTGAAGCAGATGTTGGCGGGAGTGATACAATTAAACAAAAAAATCTATAAACTTCCGGAACATCATCGATGATTTCGTTGTCATAAATAAATTTAACCATGTCATCAACTTTATTGCTGTTTCCAAATATTGCTTTATCTGAGTATAAAACTTGCAACTCTCTTTTCAATTTTTCACTGTCAAAAAATTGACCGTAAACGCTATTTAAAACATTAAACTGTTTTTCGGGAAATTTTTGATAGTATGAATCAAATTTAGAGTGGTTAATTAACTCTAAAAAACTAAGGGATGAAATATCTTTGAACCGTAATTCAACTTGATTGATTAGCAGGTCTAATATTTCGTAATATAACCTTTTTTTGGAAAGCTGATGATCTTCGATGTCACCTGTTTTGCGGCGTTTAACAGACGGGGGTAAAACATTAGAAATTAGTTCTATTTCAGAATAAATATTTGTAAAATAAGATTCATCATTCCTGAAACTTTGAAGAGTAGACAAAAGAGCGGCAATTCTGGCATTGCAGTATGCAATATCAGATAACTTATTCTGGAGTATGGAAAAAACCAGATCTGTGTGAGAAAAAAACAGATTGAAAGTATTAATCAAAAATAAAAAATAAAAATCGATAAGTAATCTTTTGAAACCGATGGATTCCCGTATAGATATGTCATCCCATTCATCACAATTTTCCACAATTTGACTGAAAACGTCAATCAAACTATCTCTATTGCAAAACAAAGTATGCACAATACGGGACTTGAAATTCCAACGAGTTTCTGCATTTGAAGGCAATCTTTTCCTGCAAATCGAATCTAAGAGACTAGTACGCTTAGTGGATTTTGAAAAGAAAGCTGAAAATCCCGATACATTTGAGAAAAATATTCTACACTCCTGAATTTTTTTACATGAATCTTGAAGCACTAAATTCATCTTGTGTGCATAACAATGAATAAACAATGCTTGAGGAGCAATTGCTTTAATTTGAGATTGCAATCCATTAATTTCACCAGCCATAACCGCGGCTCCGTCGTAAGTCTGCCCGATCAATTTTTTTTCAATATTGAATAGCCCGAATTGTTCAACCAGAACATTATAAATGTCATTTGCACGGCGACCTTTACTGATATTAAAGAAACCAAGAAACCGTTCTGTTATTTGACCCTTAAAGACAAATCGAAAAATAACGGACATTTGAGAAAAACAACTAATATCAGTAGTTTCGTCTACTTCCCAAGAAAAGCAACTTGCGCTGTTAATTTGACTGCTGATTTGATTATTTACTACTTTTATTATGGCTTCAATCAATTCATTTTGAATCGTCTTTGACAGTCCTGTAAAAACCGATGATTGAGAAGAATCTATAAATTTATTAAAATCGGAATCTAAGTTCGAAGCGAATTTGGCTAATTCTTTAAAATTTCCTTGATTGTCAGATTCTGCCGTCTCATCATTGCCTCTGAATGCCATTTCCTGCGTTGAGAGAAAAATTATCATGTTTATCAAATGCCTCATCATTTTTCGATTTTCTCGCACGTTTTCATTATATTTACTGATACCGTCTCGACGAGCGGTATCCAAAGCATTCGCGATGTTTAATTTACCGAGTAATTTATATTTCAAAGCCGAGTGGGTATGTTCTTTCGAGTTTTGGTGCTTATTTAGTGCGCGGTGATTATCTTTTAAATTATCATACCCCGTAGTACTGAATGGGTTAGTTGTATCCGAAAATAAAATGCAACACCAGCAAAACACTTTATTACGATCTTCACTACCAGTTAGCCAAGAAAATTTATCGTAAAGTCGAACGGAAAACGTACGGTTATGTCCAGCTTTTTTTTGGATCATATTTCCCATTTTCGGTCGTGGAATTTGTAAATTTTTAACAAAATGTTTTTCTTCATAAGACATGTAGTTAAATTTATTTATTAAAAGATGATTTATTAAATCACCTTTTCTACTTGCACATTCTCTAACACTTTCCAAAACCATCTCCATTGCGCACTTCACAATTATAAAAATCTTTAAAGAAATTTTAATTCAAATTTTTCTACTCTAGCAATTAAAAACAACTACCAAAAGCAGCAATAAAAACAACTACGAAAAACACACTCTTCTGAGCAAAACACAGAATTAATTTATCTAATTAAATAAGTTACAATATGGAAGAGAAGACCACCACCGTTCTACTATCAAAACACTATCTACTATAACAAACTCGTACTTGACGTTTTTCTTCATCCCAGTAAAAAAAATCTATTTCCATTGCTATTTTTTTCATATTCCCCCTGAATGCGGCTGGCCGCCGAGTCTCTTGTATTCTCTCATATGTACACGGGGTGTGAAATTCGATTCGAAACACCCAAATAAATGGTTAGTATGGAAAAGAACATTCGAATGGAGGCTATCTGACAAGTGTTGAGTGACCAAGACTGTGCTCGGATGCGGCAAATTTTCTTTGGCCGCAATTTCATTCGTTGCTTTCTTGATTCTCGCTTGTGCTTGCTATGTATGTATGTTTGCTGGGTGCGATGCGGCCGCCGTTTCGGTGGGTGGATGATGCATTGTACTCATATGTATGTACATATGCTTGTATGAAATATTTTAAATTAGGACTATTGACCGGCCGTCGTATTATGTTGCGTATATCAACTAGGATTGAAATGTGTTATTCGTTTACATTATGCTGCTTCAATTTTATTTCATTTGTAGCCCAGGACTGTATATTCGGCTAATGAAAAACTAAAGATTGGATGACGTAAATATAGGTAGGAGCAGGCAACGTGTAGTAGTTAAGTCCTTAAAATTAAATGTTTATCCTTTTTTTATCATTGATAATAATTTCCTGCTTACGATGATTTTCTTGGTACGGCCGGGTCGACCTTGCCGCCCCTGACGAGCCGCCACTGCTAGAGAAAACATCCGGTCGCATGTTTCGATTATCGTAAATAGAAAAACCTCCACAATTTTCCTGTAATGCCTACCACCACACCCACACACATACACACACACAGTGCTTTCCCCTATGAAATTTAAGACGACAAAATTTGATAATAGTTTTATTATTTATTTTATTTATTTATATTTATATTTATATATATGTATATATATTTTAACATTATATTTTTACACTTAAATATCTAACCTACGTAATTTCTCATTAATTCTTTGTACAGTTAATTGACTTATAAAATATTCACTATCGACATTCAAACTACTTAAAAACTCGCTTAAGATTATTAGAATAAAAAATACCTTCTTATTACTATTTGTTTTGAAACACATGAAAGACCATCCAAAACTCTTCTCGTGGTAGAGGTCCACGTCATGGCATTCTAACCTCTCCTCAATGTATGTTCCCGTCGCCTCATGCACGTCGGTGTTGTACACCAGCTTTGGTCTGACGCCTGGAAATATAAAAAACCAAAAAAAAATTTTTTTTAATTAACAATATGATAAAAGTTTTTTTAAAAACTTACCTTTGAGTACAACATAATACTCATCTTCAAACCTGTTGTAAACGCAATGAATGTATTCATTGCTGAATACAACTTCCGTCACTACCCTTTCCTCCTCGAATAATACGTTTTCCATCTCTCGATTCATAATTCGTTTCGATTCAAAATTCGTTTGCAATTAATTTTAATTCAATAAACACAGTTTCTTTTATATCAAAAAGTTTACACTCTGCACTATTCATTTCAGAGTTTTTTCACACTTATCAATAAATTCTATCAAAACTAGCAACCCACAATATACAATTCTATAATCATTTAATTTTACTTACCATATCAAAAATTATCACCACGAGAATTCGCGTTTAAAACGGCACAATAACATGGATATTATTTTCTTTTTACATCTCTTGTTTTTAACATAACATCCGGTCGCATGTTTCGATTATGGTTTTTAATATAACACCAAGAATATTAAAATTTTCCTAATCAGGAACTAACATTCTTATCGCAGCTAACTATTTCAAATGGTCTTCATACATTCCCTTATTATCAGCCGTTCGTTCTCAAAAAAATTCTTACACGCTATTCAAATCCCAACGTCTAACCATTGCAAATAACCTTCACTCAATCTCTTATCAACAGCCGTTCGTACGCTAGAATATTAAAATTTCCTAATCAAGATCTAACTTGTATTTTTAGCATGTCTCTTTCTTATCTCAGCCAACACGTTTGGACTAGTTTCTAACATATGTGCATCGCACGGCCAAGATATTTTCGTTATCGAATTTCTAATTTTGAAATGTCTGTAAAAATATTCGAATCCTATAAAAGAGATTACGCAATCGGCAGCAATAAAAGTTCACCTCCGCAAGCGATAAGAAATGAAGCCAGCTGCTATTTTAAAACACATCATTCTTATCTCACCTATTCATCAGCATGACTCACCGCGGATGGGAAACACCCTTGACCTTTGACCCTTGACCTTGACTTCTTATCACACCTATTCATCAGCATGACTCACCGCAGTTGGGAAACACCTGACCGTGTGAAGCAACCTTGACCCCGACCTTCACCTGGGACCGTGGGAAAAAGGTGGGGACCGTGGGAAAAAGTGAATTAGAACCCCTATATTCTAACTACTGTTCTTGCCACAGAGCAGAAAATAATTAATGTTATTTTGCTTCCAAGGTATTGCTTCCTCATTCGTAGTCAAAAATTAACGAATAACAAGTATCGGTACTCAAATGTAGATCAATATGCAATACAAAATTCACCAAGAGTTGATCTTCCAGAGGAAACTCAAACAAATGCATATTCATAATAATTTCTTGGAATTGCCCATCGATAGAAGGCACAAATGTTTCTACTTCGAGTTGGAGAGTCAAGCGAACAGAGAAATTTGACTTACAGAGTCTATAAAGTTGTCATGTTGCTTCTTCGAAATATAGTCTGCTAGATTTGAAGTTCGAATTATAGAGCGTGATATGTATGAATAATACATCGTAGGGAAACCATATTTAGTTCGAGTTATAGCATCTAAATTATTCGTGCTATATAGTTTTTGTACCTCAATGGAAGGGAACGTCTTATTTCTTTGTCTTAGAGAGGATTTCGGCTTATCGAGGTTCCACTGTATATACAAACAATTTTGTTCTGTTCTTGTTTTCTTTATTCAAAGCCGTATTATGGAAATAAACATGCGATTTTGTGGGTTTTTTGTTGTGAAATTTGATCATTCTTCACTTCCTTCTTCGTTTTCTTTTCCATTATTGCCACTGGAACAAATGTTATTTCCTTTCGAATGCTGTTGACAAACTGGATCGGAGCATTTCACGCAGAAGAATCGGGTTTTGCGTTTCGTCTTGCCGATATGAGAACAAAGCTTGCATAGTTTTTTCTTATCGAGCGTTGATGGTCCGGCTTGCATATCATATGCGGGTAGGGACACGATATCGAATAGAAAGTATCGATACTGTACTCATGAGTAGTATCGAAAAAAATATCGTACTCGTGAAAGAATCGAGACAAAAAGTATCGATACTTCAAAGTATCGAGTACTTTCCTTAAGGCCTTATGCGCATACGTCAGGACATCAAAGTCAGTGTCAGGAGCAGATTGATGTGATGCGGTTTTTCTTGCTTTGTGATATGATATGGACCGATAACTTTTTTTAACTCTGCATTGTATCCAAATAAATTGATACTGATTGTTTGGTTTAATTCTTCAAATTTGCCAATATTCTGCACCTGTAGTGAAAACTTGAGTCCCCGAAAATTCAACACTATGCCGTTTTGAAGATATATAACGCTGTCAGCAATGTCATCAATTCGGTATGATGTAGTTCTCTGTGAATTATGATCTGTCGGACACATTGCGGAGATTATGCACCATTTAAAACAATAACTGTCGCGGTTCATAATATTAATGCAAGCACGCTTATTCGATAAATATTTTGGTAAGGGAATATAACTTGTTTCTCTCAATGGTTTAAAATCATTTATATTTAACTCACAGTGAGTGATTCTAATAAGAGCCCATCCACTGTCTTTCTCCTGGAATTCCTCCATTTTGTTTTGAACTTCATTAGCCATATTATCGAAAACTAATTTCAATTCACTTTTTTGGATTATCGCTTGCATTTTTGTATGGAACGACTTCATGCTTATCATGCAATCGTTGTCATCATCATCCATTTTAACGAATTCAGCAAAGAAATCAATGTTGAATTTGAGTGTCACGCGTTCATCTAGTACACTCATCAGATAATTCACTAACGGATCTTCCATCCTTTTTAAAAACTCAGCCGAATTCAAAAGACCTTCATCTTTGTTTTCAAAAACAAGAGTTTCCATTCGCTGTCCAAAACAATTTTTTACCCTTTTAAAATGTTCGTTGTGGGGTTCTGTAGATTTTTTTTATGATCATTGGTTCGCACATGATAGTTCCAACAAACACTATTGACCTCGATATTACAATATTCACAAAACATTTTTAAAGAAAAACAATTCACTTCGTGTTATTTCACTGAGCTCAAAATCAAAACTTTCCTAAATTGAGATGCTACAGTTTCTTTTATATGGCAGAGAAAACATCCGGTCGCATGTTTCGATTATGGTTTTTTAATATAACACCAAGAATATTAAAATTTCCTAATCAGGAACTAACATTCTTATCGCAGCCAACTATTTCAAATGGTCTTCATACATTCCTAGAGAAAACATCCGGTCGCATGTTTCGATTATCGTAAATAGAAAAACCTCCACAATTTTCCTGTAATGCCTACCACCACACCCACACACATACACACACACAGTGCTTTCCCCTATGAAATTTAAGACGACAAAATTTGATAATAGTTTTTTTATTTATTTTATTTATTTATATTTATATTTATATATATGTATATATATTTTAACATTATACTTTTACACTTAAATATCTAACCTACGTAATTTCTCATTAATTCTTTGTACAGTTAATTGACTTATAAAATATTCACTATCGACATTCAAACTACTTAAAAACTCGCTTAAGATTATTAGAATAAAAAATACCTTCTTATTACTATTTGTTTTGAAACACATGAAAGACCATCCAAAACTCTTCTCGTGGTAGAGGTCCACGTCATGGCATTCTAACCTCTCCTCAATGTATGTTCCCGCCGCCTCATGCACGTCGGTGTTGTACACCAGCTTTGGTCCGACGCACAGTGTGTCGTCCTGAACAAGCTAGGTGGACAAAATTATTTTTCGACATTGTTGAATTTATATCGATTGGTTTGGTAATATTACAAGAATATAAGGCATCGTGGTTAATAATACGCTTTATTTTTGAGGATCGCCATAAAAAAAATGTAAAATTCAGAACAAAATTAATTTTATTTGAAAATATAAAAATACAAAATACTAATAAATGACAAAATAACTTAAATAACCTAAAAGCCAATACAAGTATTAAATAAATACACTGTGTTTTTCGGAAATACAAATTGAATACGAAGTAATAATAAAAGAAAATAATAGCATTCTATAACTAATCTTCGTCCTCGGAGTCGTCCGAGGTATCAGGCAACTGATAGTCTATCTCATTTTGAGTCGCAGGCGCTGGTTGCGAACGTGGAAGAGGTGGAGGCTCTATTATAGGAGCTATAATCAGCTTTAAGACTTCAGGACATAAGTTACTCGTCTTCTTGTTAGGAACTTGTCGGAGTCTATTTATCAGAGGATCCGATGTTATAAGCAACATTGAAAGTAAGTCTCTATTCGTGGCAATACGTGAACGCTTTCTGGTGTTATACTCCAGGAACCTACGACAATCTTTGTTCCTAGCTTCCTGGGCTTCTTCCAAAAGCTGCCCAATTTGAACGATTGCAGTTTTAATGACTGCTTATATGAATGCCTTGTAGATTTAGAGTCTACGTAATAGGCTAATGCCTCGTCACCACTTAATTGTCTAGCACTCTCTGAAAAACTGATATTTTCAAAACTTACGGAAGCACTTGGGAATTCTGAACTTTTCCTAATTTGCCTGATCACTGTGGCAATGTTCCTATTTCCTGTCGAACGCACAGCTACTTCCACCGCAGTCATCAATTCCCCAACGCTACGCAATTGAACTAGGTCTTCAACTCGACGTTTTCTCGTTTTGAATGATGCCTCCTTGAACTACTTTCTAGGTCTTCCAGAATGAGTAGCAACTTGAAATGATGTAGAAGGTCGCGGTATAGTACAACACACACGGAAATTAATGTCTTCATCTTCTAACCAGCTCTTATACTTAGTCAAGAAACGCGCCTTTGACTTTCCTGCAGCAACCCATTTGGCAGCAAATTTTGACGAATAGCTGGTCAATTTAATTTTGATATTTCTTTGTAAGTCCACATTAATATCATTTAAATTAAATTTAGTCGAAAGAAACTCGAAAGCTCGAATGTTTTTTCAGCCTTTTCATGTTTGAGCCATTCTTCAAAAAACTAAGTTTTTGAAATAGAAAACATGTGCTCTGCAAAATATCAAAAAAAAGGTTGTACTCAATTGTGCTGGCTATTATACACATTTTTGCCAGCAGAAAAGGTGCAGCTAGGATATATATAAAATTTAGCCTGGATACATGTGTGTACATATTATTTACAGACTTTGAAAGTTGTAAAACGACGAAAAATAGCAAGTATTTTTCATGTATCTTCAAAAAATTTTTTCATATTGTTTTACTAGCTGAGATCATTTTATTAATTTAAGAACTGTAGTACTTACCTTCCAAATTACGATCCATCACTAAAAACTTCCACACAAATACTCATTGCCACAGTTCGATGTTTTCCAAAGTATCGCCAAAATATAACTGACCTTTTATTCCATTTCACTTACATCATTAGTTTACTTTTCATCCTTATGACTCATCACTGTGCAGTCTAGGACATACAAAATCTTGCAATAAGGTATTTAGGGGTGTTGTGCACCTTACTTAATCACCCATTAGTGAGAATTTGGAAATGACTTTTGTCCACCTAGATTGTACGGATGGCACACTGTGCGACGCCTGGAAATATAAAAAACCAAAAAAAAAATTTTTTATTTAACAATATGATAAAAGTTTTTTTAAAAACTTTCCTTTGAGTACAACATAATACTCATCTTCAAACCTGTTGTAAACGCAATGAATGTATTCATTGCTGAATACAACTTCCGTCACTACCCTTTCCTCCTCGAATAATACGTTTTCCATCTCTCGATTCATAATTCGTTTCGATTCAAAATTCGTTTGCAATTAATTTTAATTCAATAAACACAGTTTCTTTTATATCAAAAAGTTTACACTCTGCACTATTCATTTCAGAGTTTTTTCACACTTATCAATAAATTCTATCAAAACTAGCAACCCACAATATACAATTCTATAATCATTTAATTTTACTTACCATATCAAAAATTATCACCACGAGAATTCGCGTTTAAAACGGCACAATAACATGGATATTATTTTCTTTTTACATCTCTTGTTTTTAACATAACATCCGGTCGCATGTTTCGATTATGGTTTTTAATATAACACCAAGAATATTAAAATTTTCCTAATCAGGAACTAACATTCTTATCGCAGCTAACTATTTCAAATGGTCTACATACATTCCCATTTTATCAGCCGTTCGTTCGCAAAAAAATTCTTACACGCTATTCAAATCCCAACGTCTAACCATTGCAAATAGCCTTCACTCAATCTCTTATCAACAGCCGTTCGTACGCTAGAATATTAAAATTTCCTAATCAAGATCTAACTTGTATTTTTAGCATGTCTCTTTCTTATCTCAGCCAACACGTTTGGACTAGTTTCTAACATATGTGCATCGCACGGCCAAGATATTTTCGTTATCGAATTTCTAATTTTGAAATGTCTGTAAAAATATTCGAATCCTATAAAAGCGATTACGCAACCGGCAGCAATAAAAGTTCACCTCCGCAAGCGATAAGAAATGAAGCCAGCTGCTATTTTAAAACACATCATTCTTATCTCACCTATTCATCAGCATGACTCACCGCGGATGGGAAACACCCTTGACCTTTGACCCTTGACCTTGACTTCTTATCACACCTATTTATCAGCATGACTCACCGCAGTTGGGAAACACCTGACCGTGGGAAACACCTGACCGTGGGAAACAACCTTGACCCCGACCTTCATCTGGGACCGTGGGGAAAAGGTGGGGACCGTGGGAAAAAATTGGGGACCGTGGGAAAAAGTGAATTAGAACCCCTATATTGTAACTACTGTTCTTGCCACAGAGCAGAAAATAATTAATGTTATTTTGCTTCCAAGGTATTGCTTCCTCATTCGTAGTCAAAAATTAACGAATAACAAGTATCGGTACTCAAATGTAGATCAATATGCAATACAAAATTCACCAAGAGTTGATCTTCCAGAGGAAACTCAAACAAATGCATATTCATAATAATTTCTTGGAATTGCCCATCGATAGAAGGCACAAATGTTTCTACTTCGAGTTGGAGAGTCAAGCGAACAGAGAAATTTGACTTACAGAGTCTATAAAGTTGTCATGTTGCTTCTTCGAAATATAGTCTGCTAGATTTGAAGTTCGAATTATAGAGCGTGATATGTATGAATAATACATCGTAGGGAAACCATATTTAGTTCGAGTTATAGCATCTAAATTATTCGTGCTATATAGTTTTTGTACCTCAATGGAAGGGAACGTCTTATTTCTTTGTCTTAGAGAGGATTTCGGCTTATCGAGGTTCCACTGTATATACAAACAATTTTGTTCTGTTCTTGTTTTCTTTATTCAAAGCCGTATTATGGAAATAAACATGCGATTTTGTGGGTTTTTTGTTGTGAAATTTGATCATTCTTCACTTCCTTCTTCGTTTTCTTCTCCATTATTGCCACTGGAACAAATGTAATTTCCTTTCGAATGCTGTTGACAAACTGGATCGGAGCATTTCACGCAGAAGAATCGGGTTTTGCGTTTCGTCTTGCCGATATGAGAACAAAGCTTGCATAGTTTTTTCTTATCGAGCGTTGATGGTCCGGCTTGCATATCATATGCGGGTAGGGACACGATATCGAATAGAAAGTATCGATACTGTACTCATGAGTAGTATCGAAAAAAATATCGTACTCGTGAAAGAATCGAGACAAAAAGTATCGATACTTCAAAGTATCGAGTACTTTCCTTAAGGCCTTATGCGCATACGTCAGGACATCAAAGTCAGTGTCAGGAGCAGATTGATGTGATGCGGTTTTTCTTGCTTTGTGATATGATATGGACCGATAACTTTTTTAAACTCTGCATTGTATCCAAATAAATTGATACTGATTGTTTGGTTTAATTCTTCAAATTTGCCAATATTCTGCACCTGTAGTGAAAACTTGAGTCCCCGAAAATTCAACACTATGCCGTTTTGAAGATATATAACGCTGTCAGCAATGTCATCAATTCGGTATGATGTAGTTCTCTGTGAATTATGATCTGTCGGACACATTGCGGAGATTATGCACCATTTAAAACAATAACTGTCGCGGTTCATAATATTAATGCAAGCACGCTTATTCGATAAATATTTTGGTAAGGGAATATAACTTGTTTCTCTCAATGGTTTAAAATCATTTATATTTAACTCACAGTGAGTGATTCTAATAAGAGCCCATCCACTGTCTTTCTCCTGGAATTCCTCCATTTTGTTTTGAACTTCATTAGCCATATTATCGAAAACTAATTTCAATTCACTTTTTTGGGTTATCGCTTGCATTTTTGTATGGAACGACTTCATGCTTATCATGCAATCGTTGTCATCATCATCCATTTTAACGAATTCAGCAAAGAAATCAATGTTGAATTTGAGTGTCACGCGTTCATCTAGTACACTCATCAGATAATTCACTAACGGATCTTCCATCCTTTTTAAAAACTCAGCCGAATTCAAAAGACCTTCATCTTTGTTTTCAAAAACAAGAGTTTCCATTCGCTGTCCAAAACAATTTTTTACCCTTTTAAAATGTTCGTTGAGGGGTTCTGTAGATTTTTTTTATGATCATTGGTTCGCACATGATAGTTCCAACAAACACTATTGACCTCGATATTACAATATTCACAAAACATTTTTAAAGAAAAACAATTCACTTCGTGTTATTTCACTGAGCTCAAAATCAAAACTTTCCTAAATTGAGATGCTACAGTTTCTTTTATATGGCAGAGAAAACATCCGGTCGCATGTTTCGATTATGGTTTTTTAATATAACACCAAGAATATTAAAATTTCCTAATCAGGAACTAACATTCTTATCGCAGCCAACTATTTCAAATGGTCTTCATACATTCCTAGAGAAAACATCCGGTCGCATGTTTCGATTATCGTAAATAGAAAAACCTCCACAATTTTCCTGTAATGCCTACCACCACACCCACACACATACACACACACAGTGCTTTCCCCTATGAAATTTAAGACGACAAAATTTGATAATAGTTTTTTTATTTATTTTATTTATTTATATTTATATTTATATATATGTATATATATTTTAACATTATACTTTTACACTTAAATATCTAACCTACGTAATTTCTCATTAATTCTTTGTACAGTTAATTGACTTATAAAATATTCACTATCGACATTCAAACTACTTAAAAACTCGCTTAAGATTATTAGAATAAAAAATACCTTCTTATTACTATTTGTTTTGAAACACATGAAAGACCATCCAAAACTCTTCTCGTGGTAGAGGTCCACGTCATGGCATTCTAACCTCTCCTCAATGTATGTTCCCGCCGCCTCATGCACGTCGGTGTTGTACACCAGCTTTGGTCCGACGCACAGTGTGTCGTCCTGAACAAGCTAGGTGGACAAAATTATTTTTCGACATTGTTGAATTTATATCGATTGGTTTGGTAATATTACAAGAATATAAGGCATCGTGGTTAATAATACGCTTTATTTTTGAGGATCGCCATAAAAAAAATGTAAAATTCAGAACAAAATTAATTTTATTTGAAAATATAAAAATACAAAATACTAATAAATGACAAAATAACTTAAATAACCTAAAAGCCAATACAAGTATTAAATAAATACACTGTGTTTTTCGGAAATACAAATTGAATACGAAGTAATAATAAAAGAAAATAATAGCATTCTATAACTAATCTTCGTCCTCGGAGTCGTCCGAGGTATCAGGCAACTGATAGTCTATCTCATTTTGAGTCGCAGGCGCTGGTTGCGAACGTGGAAGAGGTGGAGGCTCTATTATAGGAGCTATAATCAGCTTTAAGACTTCAGGACATAAGTTACTCGTCTTCTTGTTAGGAACTTGTCGGAGTCTATTTATCAGAGGATCCGATGTTATAAGCAACATTGAAAGTAAGTCTCTATTCGTGGCAATACGTGAACGCTTTCTGGTGTTATACTCCAGGAACCTACGACAATCTTTGTTCCTAGCTTCCTGGGCTTCTTCCAAAAGCTGCCCAATTTGAACGATTGCAGTTTTAATGACTGCTTATATGAATGCCTTGTAGATTTAGAGTCTACGTAATAGGCTAATGCCTCGTCACCACTTAATTGTCTAGCACTCTCTGAAAAACTGATATTTTCAAAACTTACGGAAGCACTTGGGAATTCTGAACTTTTCCTAATTTGCCTGATCACTGTGGCAATGTTCCTATTTCCTGTCGAACGCACAGCTACTTCCACCGCAGTCATCAATTCCCCAACGCTACGCAATTGAACTAGGTCTTCAACTCGACGTTTTCTCGTTTTGAATGATGCCTCCTTGAACTACTTTCTAGGTCTTCCAGAATGAGTAGCAACTTGAAATGATGTAGAAGGTCGCGGTATAGTACAACACACACGGAAATTAATGTCTTCATCTTCTAACCAGCTCTTATACTTAGTCAAGAAACGCGCCTTTGACTTTCCTGCAGCAACCCATTTGGCAGCAAATTTTGACGAATAGCTGGTCAATTTAATTTTGATATTTCTTTGTAAGTCCACATTAATATCATTTAAATTAAATTTAGTCGAAAGAAACTCGAAAGCTCGAATGTTTTTTCAGCCTTTTCATGTTTGAGCCATTCTTCAAAAAACTAAGTTTTTGAAATAGAAAACATGTGCTCTGCAAAATATCAAAAAAAAGGTTGTACTCAATTGTGCTGGCTATTATACACATTTTTGCCAGCAGAAAAGGTGCAGCTAGGATATATATAAAATTTAGCCTGGATACATGTGTGTACATATTATTTACAGACTTTGAAAGTTGTAAAACGATGAAAAATAGCAAGTATTTTTCATGTATCTTCAAAAAATTTTTTCATATTGTTTTACTAGCTGAGATCATTTTATTAATTTAAGAACTGTAGTACTTACCTTCCAAATTACGATCCATCACTAAAAACTTCCACACAAATACTCATTGCCACAGTTCGATGTTTTCCAAAGTATCGCCAAAATATAACTGACCTTTTATTCCATTTCACTTACATCATTAGTTTACTTTTCATCCTTATGACTCATCACTGTGCAGTCTAGGACATACAAAATCTTGCAATAAGGTATTTAGGGGTGTTGTGCACCTTACTTAATCACCCATTAGTGAGAATTTGGAAATGACTTTTGTCCACCTAGATTGTACGGATGGCACACTGTGCGACGCCTGGAAATATAAAAAACCAAAAAAAAATTTTTTTATTTAACAATATGATAAAAGTTTTTTTAAAAACTTTCCTTTGAGTACAACATAATACTCATCTTCAAACCTGTTGTAAACGCAATGAATGTATTCATTGCTGAATACAACTTCCGTCACTACCCTTTCCTCCTCGAATAATACGTTTTCCATCTCTCGATTCATAATTCGTTTCGATTCAAAATTCGTTTGCAATTAATTTTAATTCAATAAACACAGTTTCTTTTATATCAAAAAGTTTACACTCTGCACTATTCATTTCAGAGTTTTTTCACACTTATCAATAAATTCTATCAAAACTAGCAACCCACAATATACAATTCTATAATCATTTAATTTTACTTACCATATCAAAAATTATCACCACGAGAATTCGCGTTTAAAACGGCACAATAACATGGATATTATTTTCTTTTTACATCTCTTGTTTTTAACATAACATCCGGTCGCATGTTTCGATTATGGTTTTTAATATAACACCAAGAATATTAAAATTTTCCTAATCAGGAACTAACATTCTTATCGCAGCTAACTATTTCAAATGGTCTACATACATTCCCATTTTATCAGCCGTTCGTTCGCAAAAAAATTCTTACACGCTATTCAAATCCCAACGTCTAACCATTGCAAATAGCCTTCACTCAATCTCTTATCAACAGCCGTTCGTACGCTAGAATATTAAAATTTCCTAATCAAGATCTAACTTGTATTTTTAGCATGTCTCTTTCTTATCTCAGCCAACACGTTTGGACTAGTTTCTAACATATGTGCATCGCACGGCCAAGATATTTTCGTTATCTAATTTCTAATTTTGAAATGTCTGTAAAAATATTCGAATCCTATAAAAGAGATTACGCAACCGGCAGCAATAAAAGTTCACCTCCGCAAGCGATAAGAAATGAAGCCAGCTGCTATTTTAAAACACATCATTCTTATCTCACCTATTCATCAGCATGACTCACCGCGGATGGGAAACACCCTTGACCTTTGACCCTTGACCTTGACTTCTTATCACACCTATTCATCAGCATGACTCACCGCAGTTAGGAAACACCTGACCGTGGGAAACACCTGACCGTGGGAAACAACCTTGACCCCGACCTTCATCTGGGACCGTGGGGAAAAGGTGGGGACCGTGGGAAAAAATTGGGGACCGTGGGAAAAAGTGAATTAGAACCCCTATATTCTAACTACTGTTCTTGCCACAGAGCAGAAAATAATTAATGTTATTTTGCTTCCAAGGTATTGCTTCCTCATTCGTAGTCAAAAATTAACGAATAACAAGTATCGGTACTCAAATGTAGATCAATATGGAATACAAAATTCACCAAGAGTTGATCTTCCAGAGGAAACTCAAACAAATGCATATTCATAATAATTTCTTGGAATTGCCCATCGATAGAAGGCACAAATGTTTCTACTTCGAGTTGGAGAGTCAAGCGAACAGAGAAATTTGATTTACAGAGTCTATAAAGTTGTCATGTTGCTTCTTCGAAATATAGTCTGCTAGATTTGAAGTTCGAATTATAGAGCGTGATATGTATGAATATACATCGTAGGGAAACCATATTTAGTTCGAGTTATAGCATCTAAATTATTCGTGCTATATAGTTTTTGTACCTCAATGGAAGGGAACGTCTTATTTCTTTGTTTTAGAGAGGATTTCGGCTTATCGAGGTTCCACTGTATATACAAACAATTTTGTTCTGTTCTTGTTTTCTTTATTCAAAGCCGTATTATGGAAATAAACATGCGATTTTGTGGGTTTTTTGTTGTGAAATTTGATCATTCTTCACTTCCTTCTTCGTTTTCTTCTCCATTATTGCCACTGGAACAAATGTAATTTCCTTTCGAATGCTGTTGACAAACTGGATCGGAGCATTTCACGCAGAAGAATCGGGTTTTGCGTTTCGTCTTGCCGATATGAGAACAAAGCTTGCATAGTTTTTTCTTATCGAGCGTTGATGGTCCGGCTTGCATATCATATGCGGGTAGGGACACGATATCGAATAGAAAGTATCGATACTGTACTCATGAGTAGTATCGAAAAAAATATCGTACTCGTGAAAGAATCGAGACAAAAAGTATCGATACTTCAAAGTATCGAGTACTTTCCTTAAGGCCTTATGCGCATACGTCAGGACATCAAAGTCAGTGTCAGGAGCAGATTGATGTGATGCGGTTTTTCTTGCTTTGTGATATGATATGGACCGATAACTTTTTTTAACTCTGCATTGTATCCAAATAAATTGATACTGATTGTTTGGTTTAATTCTTCAAATTTGCCAATATTCTGCACCTGTAGTGAAAACTTGAGTCCCCGAAAATTCAACACTATGCCGTTTTGAAGATATATAACGCTGTCAGCAATGTCATCAATTCGGTATGATGTAGTTCTCTGTGAATTATGATCTGTCGGACACATTGCGGAGATTATGCACCATTTAAAACAATAACTGTCGCGGTTCATAATATTAATGCAAGCACGCTTATTCGATAAATATTTTGGTAAGGGAATATAACTTGTTTCTCTCAATGGTTTAAAATCATTTATATTTAACTCACAGTGAGTGATTCTAATAAGAGCCCATCCACTGTCTTTCTCCTGGAATTCCTCCATTTTGTTTTGAACTTCATTAGCCATATTATCGAAAGCTAATTTCAATTCACTTTTTTGAATTATCGCTTGCATTTTTGTATGGAACGACTTCATGCTTATCATGCAATCGTTGTCATCATCATTCATTTTAACGAATTCAGCAAAGAGTTCAATGTTGAATTTGAGTGTCACGCGTTCATCTAGTGCCTTCATCAGATAATTCACTAACGGATCTTCCATCCTCTTTAAAAACTCAGCCGAATTCAAAAGACCTTCATCTTTGTTTTCAAAAACAAGAGTTTCCATTCGCTGTCCAAAACAATTTTTTACCCTTTTAAAATGTTCGTTGAGGGGTTCTGTAGATTTTTTTTATGATCATTGGTTCGCACATGATAGTTCCAACAAACACTATTGACCTCGATATTACAATATTCACAAAACATTTTTAAAGAAAAACAATTCACTTCGTGTTATTTCACTGAGCTCAAAATCAAAACTTTCCTAAATTGAGATGCTACAGTTTCTTTTATATGGCAGAGAAAACATCCGGTCGCATGTTTCGATTATGGTTTTTTAATATAACACCAAGAATATTAAAATTTCCTAATCAGGAACTACATTCTTATCGCAGCCAACTATTTCAAATGGTCTTCATACATTCCTAGAGAAAACATCCGGTCGCATGTTTCGATTATCGTAAATAGAAAAACCACCACAATTTTCCTGTAATGCCTACCACCACACCCACACACATACACACACACAGTGCTTTCCCCTATGAAATTTAAGAAGACAAAATCTGATAATATAGTTTTCTTATTTATTTTATTTATGTATATTTATATATATGTATATATATTTTAACATTATATTTTTACACTTAAATATCTAACCTACGTAATTTCTCATTAATTCTTTGTACAGTTAATTGACTTATAAAATATTCACTATCGACATTCAAACTACTTAAAAACTCGCTTAAGATTATTAGAATAAAAAATACCTTCTTCTTATTACTATTTGTTTTGAAACACATGAAAGACGATCCAAAACTCTTCTCGTGGTAGAGGTCCACGTCATGGCATTCTAACCTCTCCTCAATGTAAGTTCCCGCCGCGTCATGCACGTCGGTGTTGTACACCAGCTTTGGTCCGACGCCTGGAAATATAAAAAAACCAAAAAAAAATTTTTTTAATTAACAATATGATAAAAGTTTTTTTAAAAACTTACCTTTGAGTACAACATAATACTCATTTTCAAACCTGTTGTAAACGCCCTGAATGTATTCATTGCTGAATACAACTTCCGTCACTACCCTTTCCTCCTCGAATAATACGTTTTCCATCTCTCGATTCATAATTCGTTTCGATTCAAAATTCGTTTGCAATTAATTTTAATTCAATAAACACAGTTTCTTTTATATCAAAAAGTTTACACTCTGCACTATTCATATCAGAGTTTTTTCACACTTATCAATAAATTCCATCAAAACTAGCAACCCACAATATACAATTCTATAATCATTTAATTTTACTTACCATATCAAAAATTATCACCACGAGAATTCGCGTTTAAAACGGCACAATAACATGGATATTATTTTCTTTTTACATCTCTTGTTTTTAACATAACATCCGGTCGCATGTTTCGATTATGGTTTCTAATATAACACCAAGAATATTAAAATTTTCCTAATCAGGAACTAACATTCTTATCGCAGCTAACTATTTCAAATGGTCTTCATACATTCCCTTATTATCAGCCGTTCGTTCTCAAAAGAATTCTTACACGCTATTCAAATCCCAACGTCTAACCATTGCAAATAGCCTTCACTCAATCTCTTATCAACAGCCGTTCGTACGCTAGAATATTAAAATTTCCTAATCAAGATCTAACTTGTATTTTTAGCATGTCTCTTTCTTATCTCAGCCAACACGTTTGGACTAGTTTCTAACATATGTGCATCGCACGGCCAAGATATTTTCGTTATCGAATTTCTAATTTTGAAATGTCTGTAAAAATATTCGAATCCTATAAAAGAGATTACGCAACCGGCAGCAATAAAAGTTCACCTCCGCAAGCGATAAGAAATGAAGCCAGCTGCTATTTTAAAACACATCATTCTTATCTCACCTATTCATCAGCATGACTCACCGCGGATGGGAAACACCCTTGACCTTTGACCCTTGACCTTGACTTCTTATCACACCTATTCATCAGCATGACTCACCGCAGTTAGGAAACACCTGACCGTGGGAAACACCTGACCGTGGGAAGCAACCTTGACCCCGACCTTCACCTGGGACCGTGGGGAAAAGGTGGGGACCGTGGGAAAAAATTGTGGACGGTGGGAAAAAGTGAATTAGAACCCCTATATTCTAACTACTGTTCTTGCCACAGAGCAGAAAATAATTAAGTTTATTTTGCTTCCAAGGTATTGCTTACTCATTCGTAGTCAAAAATTAACGAATAACAAGTATCGGTACTCAAATGTAGATCAATATGCAATACAAAATTCACCAAGAGTTGATCTTCCAGAGGAAACTCAAACAAATGCATATTCATAATAATTTCTTGGAATTGCCCATCGATAGAAGGCACAAATGTTTCTACTTCGAGTTGGAGAGTCAAGCGAACAGAGAAATTTGACTTACAGAGTCTATAAAGTTGTCATGTTGCTTCTTCGAAATATAGTCTGCTAGATTTGAAGTTCGAATTATAGAGCGTGATATGTATGAATAATACATCGTAGGGAAACCATATTTAGTTCGAGTTATAGCATCTAAATTATTCGTGCTATATAGTTTTTGTACCTCAATGGAAGGGAACGTCTTATTTCTTTGTTTTAGAGAGGATTTCGGCTTATCGAGGTTCCACTGTATATACAAACAATTTTGTTCTGTTCTTGTTTTCTTTATTCAAAGCCGTATTATGGAAATAAACATGCGATTTTGTGGGTTTTTTGTTGTGAAATTTGATCATTCTTCACTTCCTTCTTCGTTTTCTTCTCCATTATTGCCACTGGAACAAATGTAATTTCCTTTCGAATGCTGTTGACAAACTGGATCGGAGCATTTCACGCAGAAGAATCGGGTTTTGCGTTTCGTCTTGCCGATAGGAGAACAAAGCTTGCATAGTTTTTTCTTATCGAGCGTTGATGGTCCGGCTTGCATATCATATGCGGGTAGGGACACGATATCGAATAGAAAGTATCGATACTGTACTCATGAGTAGTATCGAAAAAAATATCGTACTCGTGAAAGAATCGAGACAAAAAGTATCGATACTTCAAAGTATCGAGTACTTTCCTTAAGGCCTTATGCGCATACGTCAGGACATCAAAGTCAGTGTCAGGAGCAGATTGATGTGATGCGGTTTTTCTTGCTTTGTGATATGATATGGACCGATAACTTTTTTTAACTCTGCATTGTATCCAAATAAATTGATACTGATTGTTTGGTTTAATTCTTCAAATTTGCCAATATTCTGCACCTGTAGTGAAAACTTGAGTCCCCGAAAATTCAACACTATGCCGTTTTGAAGATATATAACGCTGTCAGCAATGTCATCAATTCGGTATGATGTAGTTCTCTGTGAATTATGATCTGTCGGACACATTGCGGAGATTATGCACCATTTAAAACAATAACTGTCGCGGTTCATAATATTAATGCAAGCACGCTTATTCGATAAATATTTTGGTAAGGGAATATAACTTGTTTCTCTCAATGGTTTAAAATCATTTATATTTAACTCACAGTGAGTGATTCTAATAAGAGCCCATCCACTGTCTTTCTCCTGGAATTCCTCCATTTTGTTTTGAACTTCATTAGCCATATTATCGAAAGCTAATTTCAATTCACTTTTTTGAATTATCGCTTGCATTTTTGTATGGAACGACTTCATGCTTATCATGCAATCGTTGTCATCATCATCCATTTTAACGAATTCAGCAAAGAGTTCAATGTTGAATTTGAGTGTCACGCGTTCATCTAGTGCCTTCATCAGATAATTCACTAACGGATCTTCCATCCTCTTTAAAAACTCAGCTGAATTCAAAAGACCTTCATCTTTGTTTTCAAAAACAAGAGTTTCCATTCGCTGTCCAAAACAATTTTTTACCCTTTTAAAATGTTCGTTGAGGGGTTCTGTAGATTTTTTTTATGATCATTGGTTCGCACATGATAGTTCCAACAAACACTATTGACCTCGATATTACAATATTCACAAAACATTTTTAAAGAAAAACAATTCACTTCGTGTTATTTCACTGAGCTCAAAATCAAAACTTTCCTAAATTGAGATGCTACAGTTTCTTTTATATGGCAGAGAAAACATCCGGTCGCATGTTTCGATTATGGTTTTTTAATATAACACCAAGAATATTAAAATTTCCTAATCAGGAACTACATTCTTATCGCAGCCAACTATTTCAAATGGTCTTCATACATTCCTAGAGAAAACATCCGGTCGCATGTTTCGATTATCGTAAATAGAAAAACCACCACAATTTTCCTGTAATGCCTACCACCACACCCACACACATACACACACACAGTGCTTTCCCCTATGAAATTTAAGAAGACAAAATCTGATAATATAGTTTTCTTATTTATTTTATTTATGTATATTTATATATATGTATATATATTTTAACATTATATTTTTACACTTAAATATCTAACCTACGTAATTTCTCATTAATTCTTTGTACAGTTAATTGACTTATAAAATATTCACTATCGACATTCAAACTACTTAAAAACTCACTTAAGATTATTAGAATAAAAAATACCTTCTTCTTATTACTATTTGTTTTGAAACACATGAAAGACGATCCAAAACTCTTCTCGTGGTAGAGGTCCACGTCATGGCATTCTAACCTCTCCTCAATGTAAGTTCCCGCCGCCTCATGCACGTCGGTGTTGTACACCAGCTTTGGTCCGACGCCTGGAAATATAAAAAAACCAAAAAAAAATTTTTTTAATTAACAATATGATAAAAGTTTTTTTAAAAACTTACCTTTGAGTACAACATAATACTCATTTTCAAACCTGTTGTAAACGCCCTGAATGTATTCATTGCTGAATACAACTTCCGTCACTACCCTTTCCTCCTCGAATAATACGTTTTCCATCTCTCGATTCATAATTCGTTTCGATTCAAAATTCGTTTGCAATTAATTTTAATTCAATAAACACAGTTTCTTTTATATCAAAAAGTTTACACTCTGCACTATTCATATCAGAGTTTTTTCACACTTATCAATAAATTCCATCAAAACTAGCAACCCACAATATACAATTCTATAATCATTTAATTTTACTTACCATATCAAAAATTATCACCACGAGAATTCGCGTTTAAAACGGCACAATAACATGGATATTATTTTCTTTTTACATCTCTTGTTTTTAACATAACATCCGGTCGCATGTTTCGATTATGGTTTCTAATATAACACCAAGAATATTAAAATTTTCCTAATCAGGAACTAACATTCTTATCGCAGCTAACTATTTCAAATGGTCTTCATACATTCCCTTATTATCAGCCGTTCGTTCTCAAAAAAATTCTTACACGCTATTCAAATCCCAACGTCTAACCATTGCAAATAGCCTTCACTCAATCTCTTATCAACAGCCGTTCGTACGCTAGAATATTAAAATTTCCTAATCAAGATCTAACTTGTATTTTTAGCATGTCTCTTTCTTATCTCAGCCAACACGTTTGGACTAGTTTCTAACATATGTGCATCGCACGGCCAAGATATTTTCGTTATCGAATTTCTAATTTTGAAATGTCTGTAAAAATATTCGAATCCTATAAAAGAGATTACGCAACCGGCAGCAATAAAAGTTCACCTCCGCAAGCGATAAGAAATGAAGCCAGCTGCTATTTTAAAACACATCATTCTTATCTCACCTATTCATCAGCATGACTCACCGCGGATGGGAAACACCCTTGACCTTTGACCCTTGACCTTGACTTCTTATCACACCTATTCATCAGCATGACTCACCGCAGTTAGGAAACACCTGACCGTGGGAAACACCTGACCGTGGGAAGCAACCTTGACCCCGACCTTCACCTGGGACCGTGGGGAAAAGGTGGGGACCGTGGGAAAAAATTGTGGACGGTGGGAAAAAGTGAATTAGAACCCCTATATTCTAACTACTGTTCTTGCCACAGAGCAGAAAATAATTAAGTTTATTTTGCTTCCAAGGTATTGCTTACTCATTCGTAGTCAAAAATTAACGAATAACAAGTATCGGTACTCAAATGTAGATCAATATGCAATACAAAATTCACCAAGAGTTGATCTTCCAGAGGAAACTCAAACAAATGCATATTCATAATAATTTCTTGGAATTGCCCATCGATAGAAGGCACAAATGTTTCTACTTCGAGTTGGAGAGTCAAGCGAACAGAGAAATTTGACTTACAGAGTCTATAAAGTTGTCATGTTGCTTCTTCGAAATATAGTCTGCTAGATTTGAAGTTCGAATTATAGAGCGTGATATGTATGAATAATACATCGTAGGGAAACCATATTTAGTTCGAGTTATAGCATCTAAATTATTCGTGCTGTATAGTTTTTGTACCTCAATGGAAGGGAACGTCTTATTTCTTTGTCTTAGAGAGGATTTCGGCTTATCGAGGTTCCACTGAATATACAAACAATTTTGTTCTGTTCTTGTTTTCTTTATTCAAAGCCGTATTATGGAAATAAAGCTTGCATAGTTTTTTCTTATCGAGCGTTGATGGTCCGGCTTGCATATCATATGCGGGTAGGGACACGATATCGAATAGAAAGTATCGATACTGTACTCATGAGTAGTATGGAAAAAAATATCGTACTCGTGAAAGAATCGAGACAAAAAGTATCGATACTTCAAAGTATCGAGTACTTTCCTTAGGGCCTAATGCGCATACGTCAGGACATCAAAGTCAGTGTCAGTCGATAAGTAACGTCAGTTTAGCTGCAGTAGAACAGAACATTAAAAAACAAATGGTACATAAATTTAATACAATAATAAAAAACAACTGTAAATTCACAATTTAAAAAGTTATTTATTTATTTATTCATTACTTTAGGCACACATTAAAGTTCCCATTCCTCCTCCGTACAGTCGCTTGGAAATATAAGTTTATCGAGCCGCTTTGGCGAAAAGCGGTTTCGGATTTTTGTTATGGTACTTCCTGCTTTAGAAAATAATCGTTCTGAGGGCACTGACATCGCAGGAATTGATAAATATTCTCGTGCCAACTTGTATAATTTTGGGAAAAAAACTTCCATATCTTCACATTGTTTCAAAGGATCTAAGGAAAGTGGTGAAACCTGTGCAGATAAGTAATGGCTTATTTCATCCTTATTTTCAAACTGTAATGAAGATGACGAACTTGTTTTGTTTCGATTTTTTAGTATGAGCAAACTTCTTATGGTGACTCCAGAAATCGTATGTTGTTTCGACTGGAGTATCGCTATCAGGTTCAGTGACGATAATACTAGGAGTGGTAGTAGTAAATCGTTTAAGTAAAGAAATTGCCTTTGTACAAGCTGTGGCATCCTGAAAGTGAATATTCTTGAATCTTGGAGCCAGTAAACATGAGATTGCAATCAAACGATTGTCTTCAATATGATCGAATCTGCGTTCTATCTGTTTGATTATTTCTTTTTTTTACTGTATTTATTACACCACCATCGGTATTATCATCACCACCTACAGCCACAGGTATATCATTAATCTGCGCCTTCAAGCAGTTTACCATCGGTATTATTTTACTTATGGTCACATACTGTTCACCCGATAGCTCTTTGGTTACATATTCCAGAGGTTTTAAAAGACAAATCAATGTTTTTATATTCTGCAGTGGTGGTGGTGGTGCTTTAGTATTTAACATCAAAATTTGATGAACCATCGGCGCTAATTCAATGTATCTCTGGAGCATATAATGGACAGAATTCCAACGAGTCTTAACATCTTAAATCAATTTAGAGGTTGAGAGCCATTTTGCTTTTGACGTAAAGAGTCGCTGAAAATTACACTGCTCTTGAAAAATTTGACAACGTCTCGTTCTTCGCTTACTAATTAACTGAAATCATTGACTGACATTGCAGATTCAGCGATAAGATTGATTGTATGAGCAAAACAAGGCAAATGTTTGTTTTTTCCAGAAATTTAGCTATGCCTGCTTTCATATTCGAGCCGTTGTCCATAACTACTCGCACAGTAGAGCTTGTCTTTTGCTGACAGACTTCAGGAGGAAAAGTCACCCTCTCGGTCCTGGACTAAAATACGCATGGAGATGCGGTCTGCTGACCGACATCAATGGGAGTTTGTTGTCCCCACGTAATCATGGACTAAAAACGGCGATCAATCCGGAGCAACTGGGGGCTCAATTGAAGAGGTTGTGTCTGTGCTTCCTCGAAATCTTACCAGGGGTATACTGGTACTTAGGGATCCGGGGACCCAGGGAACTTGTCCCTGCTGGTGTCGGTGAGGAGCCTGTGGAGGCTGAAACTTAGGGGTTGTGGTTGTGGTTGCACACCCATTAGCGGGTACTTTCATTATAATACAGTTTGAGACCGAATAATTCGGCTACCCTTCTGAATTGTGGTGCATTGGCGTGCTGTTGCGTTTACGAGAGGGGTGCCGTTGCCCAAAAAGCGGTATGGATGATTGATAGGTCTGAATCCAAACCAAGGGTTACGAAGAAGTCTCAGTATGCTTTGAATTATATCTGGTACCTGTATTCGGAAAAGCAGTACCCATACTCGTTATGGTCTATTGACTAGTACGCTTATCGAGGCGTTGGTACTTGTTACAATTAGTACCCAGACGTAAGGACGTCAGTGTCTTAATAGTTAATTCTGGGGAAGGCACTTAAATTCTTGACTTCATCTATCCATAACTACTGCAGTTATTTTATCTAGGCTGATGTGTGTACCTGCACAAATTTCTTTTAATTTTTTCAGCTATATAGTCACCAGTATGCCGTTGATCCAATACAACGGTAGCTATGCAACGCGATACAAGCCTATCATCGTGCAAATATTGAGCACAACCCCCTACATAACTGGTAACAGTCATCATTTCACTCCAAATATCACAGGTTAATGCCACGTGAGCTACATTGTCAAATATGTTTTTAATTTTAAAATGCATAATACTGTAAAAACCATCGAATTGTGCTTTAAGTGTATCAACGCTTAAAATTTTAAATGATGGACAAGCTTGATGCATCAATTTTTTAAACCCACGCCCTTTCACAATGTCAAACGATCTTTTATCAACGCAAATAAAATAAAGCAAACATTTGCAGAGCTTCAAATAATCCTTTCCGCTATCGGAATAAGAATATTTTCGTTCCATTGATTGTACGATTGAAAGTTGCCTTATTTTTGAAACGCATGATTCTTCAAGCTCACTGTCGTAGATTGGAGCTCTCTCGACATCAGATGGTGAAGGAGTTGTTAGAAATGTATCCAATTCAGATGATTTCGATGACTTTTTATTAATCGTCGTTTGTTTCTTTTCATCTCCTTTCCCACTAAAAAAATTATAACATAATTAGTTTCATGCCACTAACCAGTTTCTCAATGTGAAACGGGCATCACTAAGCCAAATATTTTTACTGTTATACTAATGTTCCACCTGCGACTTCACCCATAACGTGAAAGTGATTTAAGCGTGAAAATTTAACATATATAGAATTACTTTCACATTTATTTATAACTAGCAAATTCTGGCGGTTTCGTTCGCGTGGAACGTTTTTCACATTTTACGCAGGAATAAATGCTTCCGGGATAAAAAGTAGCCTATATTTTTCTCTGAATAGTTCTCTATCTATCAGCGTAAGTCTCGTTAAAATTATACATAAAACAGGGAGACAGAAAATTTAATAACGCATGTTTGAGAAATATGGGTTTATTTTAGGTTATATTTACAAAGAAGCATAAAATTATAAAAAAATTACCTTGACGCATTAGGTTTAGGATGTTTCTTTAGAAGTTTCTTCATGTTTGACGTATTCCCAGACGTTTTTATGGTTTTGAAACAAATCTTGCATTTCACTTAGTTGTTGTTAATCTTAACAAAATACTGCCAAACTTCACTCTTACTAGGCGGCATTCTTCTAATCACTCAAATATCGAAACAAAGCACAAAATAATAGTGAGTACTCTTAGTTTACACTTTAATAAATCAAATAATAGTCACGCACAATAATGAATGATCAACCGCATTAATATAGCAGAAAAACAAGACGCGAAACGAACGCAAAGAAAGAAATGAAACAATATTTTAGAACAACGAACGACGACGACGAACGGAGTGAGTGTGTGATTGTCTGTTTTTGCTGTAGAGAAATAAGTGCAAAGAGGGGAAATCGAAAAAGTTCGTTCGGTATACGTCAAAACAGTCGGACAACACGAACGCGTAAAGTGTAGCTCTGTGCAGCCTTTACGGATCGACATGTTTGTTTCGCCAGTAGAATCTTCTTGAATGCAAAGTACGTTATGTGACTATATTACATGATCAATACGATGGTACTACACGAACACGAATGTCATGAACGGAAAAAATACTCTACCTTAATTCATAACTTTGATTAGGACTTCGATCTGTTCCATAACCTCTACACATTAGCTTCCAATACTTGCACGTTCTTTGCACTTTTCACATTTCCTCAAAAGGAGGTGCCATCAGTGCAATAATAGTACAGATGCACGTGCAACACAAACGCCCCAAAAAAGTGTGACCTGGTCCATACGAACGCGAAAAAGTAAGAATCTTACACTCACTGTTTGGTCAACAAAAACGCGCCTACTGATTAGTGAAGTGGAACTGAACTGTGAACGGAACAAACGATTTCGAACTCAATGTAATGTTTTAGAAGGTTCAGCACGATTGAACTACATCATAAACATGAGCCGTAACGTAACCCTTAAGACGAAGTTTTAAATGGGTAATTTCTTAGATTTATTCGATACGATACCTGTCAAAAAGTACTCATTGAGTAAAACTATCGAGTACAAAGTATCGGTATCGAAAGGAAACGTAATCGATACTACAAAGTATCAATTCTTTTTTCGTGTCCCTATATGCGGGTATTGGGTTACTAAAAAAAGATTCAATTGCCGAAAGTGTTGAAAATTGCGCCATGACGACAGCGTTGTCCATTCTATTTTCAATATTAGCCGTAACCAATGATTTTGATAGTTTGACAGGAAACTTTCGCCGTGCATACGATCGGGTCAAATTATCAATATCCTTGCAAATGGAATAAGCAGCCAATGCCATCACATCCAACATATTACAGAAGAAAGCAAAAGTCCATCGCTTTGTTGACCGTTTACAAGACAAATGTGTTACCATTTGGTCCATACAATCGACGCCAGCTTTTGTGGAATTATAGAACAAAATTGCTTCTGGTTTCTTTGCTTCACTATCATCACAATATTTAGTGTAGTGCATAGTCGAAAGTAGGATTACAGCTTTATTTTTTTTTGGTACATAGCTGCATATCGAAACCAAGTTATCGTGAAAACCAAAAAGAGTTGAAAATATTTCACGAGAAGAACTCTTTCGCATTTCTTCTGGTACATATCTTTTGTTCGATCGAATTGTGCCAACAAAGGCAAGACCGATACTTGCAAGCCGCTTAGCTCCTTCCAAAGGTGTGAAAAAGTTATCGGCAACAATAGTGCGGCCGGTATTTGCATACCGATTTGAGAGCTGAAGCAAAACATTTCCTCCTTGATTGATTTCACGTTCCTCTCCATCTTCTCGGCCGGTGTATAATTTTCTTGCAACGGATATTTGGTTTTTGAGTCGCAAGCCCACCAAATTTTTATCCCATATTTTGCTGGCTTTGATGGAATGTACTGTGTAAATTTGGTCCGACCGCGATATGAGAAAAGCTGTTCGTCAACGGTGATATTTTCATACGGTTCATAATTTCGAGCCAAATTTTCGTTCAAAAAATTCCAAATATCACGAATTGGTGCGGCTTTGTCGGTTTGTTGACGGAATTCACGAGTTCGACTGCTATCAAAATGGATATATCTTCTCAAAGCAAGAAATCGTTTATGCGACATGGCTGCTCGAAAAATCGGTAATGAATTTTTGCTTACTTTTGTGCAAAACGCCAGCGGCCAAAAGTAAACCAAAATATGCATCTAATTCAGTGCTGATGAGCTCCTTCCACACTCTTGGCTTTTTGTTACAAGTTACCGTATTTCATTTATCAATGGCTTCCTGGGCATAACGATTCGTTTCGGTGATGATGATGAACGAAATGTTTGGTGTAAAAAATCGCTTGAAAACCTCAATTGGAACCGAGCATTGTGACTTTGATCCACCACGAAAACGCATGATGTTGTGATGACGTTAACGACAAACAGCTTTCGGCTCATTTTTTTTCATGCTATTCATTTGGATCTATGTTGCGGCATGGTCAAATAGATCATCGAACTGTTTGTAATAGAAATATACATTGGGCACTTAGCCATAAAGTAATAAATTAAGTTAGTATGTAAGTATATCAAGAGTTTCTAAAAATGTATAAAAGAAGAATGAAAATATACATCGGGAGAATCTGCTTTCCAGACTTAGACGCGCGGAGACATAATTACGCGACGCTGCACCATAGTAGCGAGGTCGAAGCCTCTCTGCAATCTTTATACGCGATAAGGTAAATCGTTGCGTTTAGTTATTGCCTTTAGAAAATATCGGCTAAGAGGCATGTTCTCCACGCCATATTATCTGCGGTTCGACCACTTGCTTAGGTTTGCGTATTAGGGATATCCACTGTTCCCCTAACTTAAACTCTTGATACTTATAGCGATAGAAGTTGCCTCCAATACGTTTCCAACACCACAATTAGAATCTTTGTTTTACGGTAGTTAATGTTTTAAATGTTCACAGTTTTATTTTTATTATATGATTTAAATGATAAAGACAAAACTTTTTATCGAATTAATGTTCCATGATGGAATTTCTTATTTGATGTCCCGTTTCATTTGTGTCCTATGATGGGTCAATGTCTTCGATCGGTATTTCGACACTGTCAATTTCAACGTCAGGGACATTGAAGTTTAAGCATATGTTGTCAAGAGAACAACATGCATTGACAATTGAGGTTGCCTTTTCGGGTTTGTAATGGGGGTTTCTGTCGACGTGTAAGCAACGGAATCGCGACTTTAGCACTCCAATAGTCCTCTCGACGATGTTGCGTGTTTTCGAGTGCACAGTGTTAAAATTCGCCTCTCATGACCCGCTTGCGGCTGATCGATATGGCGTTAGTAGGCTAAAGGGTATCCCGCATCACCTATATGATTTGCGTCAAAGTCGGATCGAAATAATTATTCATTTTATCCTTACCTAAAAACCAACTATTCGGTTCGTTTGCTGCCACCAACCTTCCCTTAGTGCGACTCAGATTCCATACGAAAGAGTCATGTGTTGACTCTCCGTACCTTGCATCAAAACATCATATGCGCATGTTATGGTCACAAATCTGTTTAAAAATATAAGTTGTACTTTGTTGCTTGTGTCTACTGTTGAGAAAACTTACAATCATTGCATTTACGCTGAAATATCCTTTTCTATTCCGGTATATATGTTGATAAGTTTTTTGTAGTGGTACAATCGCGATATGCGTCCCGTCAATTCACCCTTTTACGCCAGGGAAGCCGGTTCTTTCAAAGAAGAATACCCGTGCCATTTGTTCTCTGCCTCTGTCATCCGGGCTGTAATGAGCTTGGGGCATAAATATTGCTCCATAAGTTTTAAAAACTCCTTCAGGACAATCGAAATGGTTGGCTGCGCCATTCCCAACTCGAAGTCACTACCAACTCCACTTTGGTAACTTCCTTCCGCAAAAAATGTCAAAGCGGCTGCCACTTTCAAAATTGAAGGTATTCCATTAGATTGAATTCGGCCTTTAAACTTGCTCGCCAGTTCATTGAGGACATTCACAAATGCATCCTTATTCAATCTGAATTTATATAGCCCAGACAAATTAAGCAAAAAAGAAAAAAAAATATAGTAAATGAATTTTTTTATAAATCTAATATTCATGAATTACGAAGGTGTTCCATTTATTTTAAGTCATTTACTTACTGATTTTCTGGATTATTCAAAGGATATGCGCGATCCCGTAGCATCTTCCTTGTTACCTTTGCTGCATACACATCTTCCTCGTCGTCAAAAAACATATCGATGCAGCTCATCATTTTGAAATATTTGAATTTTGAATTTCGACAGCTACCACGTGTGCCGACAATCTGCCAAATAGACTCTAAACCCAATGAAGTTTGATGCACATTCAAAATAGTATATGATTTTCATTGTTTAGTATGGCAGCATTGTTTTGGTCTGTCGAGTGAATATATTCGAGTGTTGTAATAGCCACTTTCGAATTACTCGACCATTTGTGTGAGTCGACTTTGTCATTCGAATCGAGTGTCGTAATAGACCCGATAATCTTCATCTTGATCGTTGTCATTATCAAAAAATGGATCGGGTGCATCCTGTTGTTCTTCTTCAAATGAACATTCCAATTGATTTGAGAGTGCTGCTGCTTATCTCGTTTGAAATTCTGCTTCCAAACTTTGTCTACGAAATCGCGTATTATAAACATATTCAACTTGATCTTCCATTTTTGTGAACAAATAAAATAAATTGCCGCGTAAAATATACTTTTTAGCACTACGTGTTTTGTTATAATGCACGACTGAAGACAACTAAATACAAAAAGAATCAATTAACAAAGAGACGCAAAGAATTGGAGGGAAAATACACACAAACGCGTGTGTACTAGTGCATAGAGCCAACGAAACGAAGAAACAAAGAGAAAAGAACGAAAAATAACGCTGCTATGTGCACATGGACACCGTATAGACGTATGTGTATGCTGCGCTTAATCGTCTAAATGCTCGCGAATGAGTGAACAGCAAAATAACTGCGTTTATATGTGTAAATCATTCATTCACATTTGTACATTCCATATATTTCCATAGGAAATATATGGGTGGTCTGGCCAGACCGCAGTGGTACGAATGTGATATGACAACCAATATGTTCTTATAACTTTCCTTTTGCAGTATGGATCCTTATAATTTTTTGTTAAATGAAAGAGGACAAAAAGTTAGCTAAAGTCATAAAATTTCAAGTACCTAGTTCAATTAGAAGTATGTTATAATTATAGTCAAATTTGAAAATGGTCTGGCTGGACCACGGTGCCAAACGAAGGGTAAATTATCCAATTTTACGACTTTATTCGAGATATATATTTTTAGCACAAAAACTCGTATTTGCCGACGATGACATTGTTGGTTGACTTGCAGTTTCCCATATTGCCCATGCTTTCTTCATCTTAACTGTACTTTTTAACTCTTTCAGCTGGATTGCAATTACCCGTATCTGTTTTGCTAGTTGCTCACTATACTCCTTGTTTTTAGCACAAGACAATAGTAGCTACAACTTTGCCTTCTCCCGCTTTAGATTTATCGAGGTTCCTACTCAGGGTCGCTTCCCAATCGTTTTTGTTCTTGGTTGTGGGATGACCCTCTTCTCGTGACCCGTGAATGGTAGTACTGCTTCGTCTGACTGCCGGTACAATCTGTCGATGTACTCATCGATCTTAAACTGATCGTCCTCCGTCAGCAGATGTTCTATGTTCGTGTGGTCTGCAGGATCGCCATGTAATAATGAAGACCCTTCCATAATTTTGCTGGAAGAAAACTGTATTAATTCCTTAAAATAACAATTGAACTATTTTTAATCCCTTGATAGCTAAAGATACTACCCTTCTGAATTCACTATCAGGGTCTATCGCAATAAAATGCAATATTGCTCTTCACGCATTGGTTTTCAAACAATTAGCGTGTTAGTGTGTCCAAAGGTATGGGTGACTATCACTACATCAATGCTGCTTTTATATCTCAAGCTTACATGTACACCATGGGTTTCTTATTTACTAAAATCAATAGCTGTTACTTATATTCAACATGTAACCTATTTACTATTTTCCATGTGTTAACTGTTTTCATGAACGAAAAATGACCTGAATGAATGTTCACACTGCAATTTTGCAATTTGAGCGTTCGTCCAAGGGTCAGTCATTCACGGAACAAAAAACGTGAAAAAGCTAAAAACATCTTTTAAGGGTTGATTTAAAAAAAAATTTAAGTAATCGTAACATCATTGAACTAAAACTGAACTTAGACTAATAATAAGCTGATCTTTCCATGCAACATTATTGCTGATCATTATTTCTGTCGATCCCATGAATTTCGCGAGCATTGCAGCGCGAGTTGTATTACTTTTAAGTATGAATTGCAAAACATATATTTACCAAACTTGGTTTTTAAATGAAACACTATATTTAACTTCAACAATAACAACTGATCTGTATTTATTTATGAATGTCAATAGACTTGACTGATTAATAACAGACCGAACTTCTGAACAACGTTGACGATTGAATAATAACTGCTATGATCTAGATGACCGATACGTATTTATATGTTAGAAGACAAAGAACTCAAAATTGCATACTTGCAATTTTGTCTGAAATTGGATATGAAAAGCTATATCAGCATTTTAATAAAAGATGTATCAGCATACACAATGAGTAATTTGGCGGAACTATGAACCATAATGAAGTTATGATATTGGATTGTTTATGTTAACTACTGATGTTGACTTTAGCAAACGGATGTTTAGAAGAAACAGAAGCTGTACCTCGTATGTTGCTTGCTCCAGCAAAACGTGCCAGGTGCCCAGCTGAATCGATTTGCTGACTCGATGGGTGGTGTTAACTAACATACTACTATGCAAGGCGAAGCGAGCCACACTTTCAATGTTTACTGTTCTTGTTTTTTCATTTCTGATATGTGATATTCATAAATCTGATAGCAGGTTGATCAGGCACTTCTGATCACACTACACTAGAATTTTCGTAGCACTATCGTTCGCTGCATAAATAGATACACATATCATATACAAAATAAATACACTTGCAGCCATTAAATTCACACCACTTACAATTCATTTCATAAAATTAAATAAAAGCGAGTGTATTTTATGAATGGAATGATGTTTGTCATAATATTGACGAGAATCTGTTGAAAAGTTCGACAGAATGTAATCTGCTTACTGGGAAGAAATGAAGATAAAAATTAAAGTATTAACTTTTGTGCCATATTGATATATATTTATTTATAAAATTTATCAAGAAATTCTCCGATGATTTGGTTTATTTTTATTTATGTTATTATTTTATTTATGCTATTATTTTATTTATTTATTTTGGCCAGTGCAAGGCAATCACATGTTATAGAATATAAAATTACAACAAATACTTAACCCTAAAATACATGCTGCACTCTACATTAATTTACACAGTTGTAAGCACGTCACAATGTAGGGATGGATAATGAAGGGCTAAATAAATGCAGGATTTAAAATTGAACTTGGTGATGGCGGGGGAGTAGTGTTTGCTCAAAGTGTTAAAAATCTTACAGCACCTATTAACAGGTTCATTATCTGCATACTTAGTAAGATGCTGGTATTCGGTAAGTAAACGTGTATTATACTTAGGACACACATAGGGTATTCATACCATGGTATTGGAATACTGCATAATATACCATCTGTGTGTCACTGAATACCACCATAATACTACATGAAATTCATTATATACCACCATCGAACCTAGTATTGAAATTCGATAAAAATTCCTGGTTTCCATATACGCAAAACCCAGTAAGGACACTTTCTCCCTAATTAAAGCGCAAAGTTGTGACGGGGGGAAAAAGAAATAAAGATGACAGAAAATTTCCGAACACTTTATGAAATTTTGACAAGTCTGAATCTTGGAGGTTATCGGAGTGTAGAAACCTTTTGCTGCGAGCATTTTCGACAACGCGTCGACATTTAGAAAGTCGATAATTGAATAAATTGCGCCAACCTTTGTAATTGAAATAGTCACTTTCTTCATGCCTATGTGTATTAACTTCTATATGGCATCCATCTCCAGCACCGAAATACGTAGAATTTCCTCTACTTTCTCTTGCGTTGGAAGATATACCTGCAAAAAATATTTTTGCATTACATTCAATTGTGTACAAAATTACAATTGTGTACAAAATTCTGAAGCTATCTCTCCAACTGTCGTTCTTCCTACGCCAAACAAACTTGCTTGCAGTGCTACAGCGATTCTTTTTCCAAGAGGGATTGTAGACCGCCATGTTTTGTCCATTCTTACTAAGACCGACATGAACACAAAACAATGAACTCAAAAGTACTCCTGTTAACTCTAAATATATTCTTGAAATCCTCACTGCTCTTCTGAGGTGCCTCTTCCTCTCAATATTTGGATTTTTTTACCCGTAAAAGAATTCCTTACTACGTTTCTCAAAACTTATCTTTTTCACTTACTTTTTCCCAGTTCACCCTTCTTACGGTTTTTCTGTTATTTAATAGCAACAGGCTTATGTAGTACATACACTTCTTTTTGCTTTTGATAGCCAACACTTTTAGTTTATCATTTTGCATTTCTAATGCTTGAATACTTAAAAGATTATTCTTATGTACTAGCATGACTTTTATCCAAATCACTTTCAATGACAAACGTCAAACTATACCATGAACGTGCTGTGTATCACGAGTTTTATATCAGCTGGTAAAGTGACGTTCGTAGTTTTGATACCATGGTATCAATACCACATGTGTGTCCATAGTATTACGCGTACTTCTTGCAGGCACATTAAGCTTTATTTTGTTCGTCAAATACTCCACATTAATGTGGCCCCTAATCACGTCAAAGGCGGAACAAGAGGACAACACTGTTCTTCTGGCTTTAAGAGTCGACAAATCTAGAAGCTCCAATCTAACTACATAAGGAGGCAAGCGTTTTTTTGCTCCTCGGTTTATTTTCTGCTACATTCCGCGCCAATACATGTCATAGATGCTCTGTGGGTTCCAAATCGGGTAATTTCCATGGCCAGTGTAGTCTTAAAATCCCCAGATCAGAAAACATATCGTGAAGCTAGAAAAAAAGAAGAAATTCAATCGTTTTTTTAGTTTTTCAATACAAAATAGTCATTCAGTAGTTTGTAGGTCATACTGCACTTACCGGTTTCGCATGGTAGTAGGGGCAGAATCGTCTTGGAAAATAGTTTCGTCAGTAGACAAAACATGCTATTTAATGATTAAATATGGTGTGAATCCTTTTATTCATTATGAGAAATGCAACTGAAACATGTGTATTCACATTTTGAATGTTGTTGACTTACTGGATTGGTGCACTTCGAACAGAAAAAACGAGTTTTACGACGCAGCTAATCATCTTGTAAACAAAGTCTGCAGTCTCTCTTTTGACTGCACCGCTTGCAGGAGTATGCAAATAATTTTAAGGAATATTTACTGCTCTACCGAAAAACGATCCAAAAGCCAAACGACAAGTTCGATGTTTGATGACATTAGAATTATTCATCTGGTTTTCGATGTTTGGTAGAGCCAATGCTTTGGTAAGCGTATATCAAAAGTTGCGTCTCGCATCATTTCTATGGAGACCATCGATTTCCTTACAAATCATGAAAGCAGCCAGTCCCATAACATCCAACATGTTGCAAAAGAAAGCAAATTTCCATCGTCTGGTTGGTCGTTATTTGAAAAATGGGTAACCATTTGGTCCATGCATGTTTTTTTAAAAAAATGTCTTTTATTTCACAGATCGGAATTCACCAAATACAATAATACATTAATAATGCTAGAAATAGTAACTAAAAAATACAGAAGAAAGTAAATCTAATGACTTTGACTTTTAAGATTAGCGCGCAAATTATGATTATCAGAATACCTTGAATGCTAGGAATTAATATTTTCCGAAAAATATAGAAAAGCCTTATAGTAATTTAGATGTTTCAAAGGTAAAATATTTAATTCTTTAAACAAAGTAAAACTAGTGGTTCTACGAGATACTTTAGAGATTATGCGGATGCAGTGTTTCTGTTTTATTAACAATGGTTGTAATTTATACTGTTTTGCAGTTTCGAATGGAAAAGTGCATGGTAGACAAGGGTTAGCGTAGATAACGGACAGTAAAGACTTAAATGGTACATATTTCTGATTAAATTATCCAAGTATTCTTTGATATAGCCAGTATGTAATTTCCAATTCCTCATACTATCCTCAATTATACCTAAGTATTTGAATTCATTTGTGATTTCAATGGAGAAGCAATCTGCCGCGCAATATTCCATATTATTACATAAGAAGTTCTAGGACAGTGCTTCCAAATTTATTAATTTAAACTTTCTGCATACCGGTGAATGATATCGCAACATCAAATCATTATAACTGTTATGTGTTCCAATGCCTTAGGATCTCCAAATCATGTCTAAATTCAATGAAGTTATTTTGCCAAGAAAAGGTTACGTGAAAAGAGAATTAATGTATACCAAGAATAAGATAGGACCTAGGACAGTGCCTTGGGGGACGCCCTTAGAGTTCATTTTAGGCGAACTCAATGTCTGATTCACTCTGACGTACTGAAAACCGCTGTTCAAATACGAAGCAAACCAATTGTATATGTTGCCTCTAAAGCCGGCATTAGACAATTTTAAGAGTAAAATGTCATGATTAACCAAGTCAAATGCTTTGGTTATATGGATAAAGAGAGTCGAAGGAACTTTACAATCATTTATGCTAGTGTAGATTTCATTACAGAATTTCAGTAAGGCCTGCTCTGTGGATTTTCCTTTCCTGAACCCAAATTGGTATATGTGGTAGATTTCTTTTGAGGCTGGTAAAGGAAAATTTTCTTGAATTTCATGGTTATTTACATCCATAGGTTCTGGGGGAGATTGGCGATATTTAACGTTTCGGCTATCATTCCAATGATTTTGAGCGGAAGGCTCATGAAAGGGATTGTTTTGTCTGGTTCTTTGGTTATTGCTAAAGTATTAGTTATCATTTCGAGAATGATCGTAGCGTTGATTCCGGTTAATATCGTTCTGCCTTCACCATTGTCTACCTCGATTGTCATTGCTTTTTTGACCGTATCGTCTATCGCGGCTATTAGATTGTTGGGTGTCCCTATTTTGATTCGAATTATTACTTGACCGGCTACTTGATTGGTTGTGAGGTTCATAATAAGCATAGTTAGCGTGGAAGAGGATATCTAACGCTTCTTCAAAACTATCAGGGTCTCGGCAGAACAGTATGGACCTCATGCTTTTAAAAATATTAAGAGCTATTGTCCTGTTATTGGCTGCGCAAGCATTTGCTTCATTGTCAGGACCCAATACGTTAAGTGTTTTATTATTTAACCTGTGTAACTTGGTTTTTATTTCGTTATGGGAATTTACGGCGTTTGTTTTGAAGGACACTGACCGCATTGCGTGGAAAAGTTCTTCAATACTCAACCTATCTCCAAAGTTATTGGTAAGAAGTGTTTTTATTTCGGCCCATGAAACTGCGTGACAATTTATCTCGATTGTTACGCGGGCTTTTCCTTTTAGCTTGCTTTTGATAATGTCCGAAAATAATGTTTGCGCTAATGCGTTGAAATTTTGCAAAGAAGGGTAGATTCGATCTATCAAACTAACGAAATTTTGCAATTCTTTCGGATATCCATTATGTTCTGGTAATTTATATAGGAATTTTAAGGGATCTACATTGAGAGCAGCCATACCCGTAAAACTTTAAAAGTTGCTACGCGAAAACAAGTCAAGATTATTTCAACACCGCTCACAATTTTCCACCCTGATTTACACTTTTCTTTACACTTATTTTATGTTATGACACTGTATTTATTAATATAAATCTTATACTAAATTTAGAAAAAAAATTAAGTTTGCGTCACAAGAAGACACAAGAAGAGAAAAGAAAAAAATTCTTGAATGTTTCCAGGAAATACATTGTTATAATTAGAAATCTGACCTTGTGGATGTTGGAGCCTGAGGTTTTCGTTAAATTCGATATCTGATCTGCTTCCAGTTGATGTATCAGGATCCGGTTGAGCATTAACTTATCCTTTTGGTAAGATTGATGTCCAGTTAGCTTCCAATTAGTGTGTTTGAACCCAGTTGAGCATTAAATTCTCCTTTTTGGTGAAATTGGTATCCAGCTTGATTCCAATTAATATATCCTTATGTTCTTCTTTTGATCAAATCAACCACTCGCGGTTCGAGGATACTCTATGCGTATTCATACGGGCGATATTGATAAAACCGATTTCCGTTTTGTCCGCACTGACTTTGTGACACAATAAGTATTTATTTTCACATTAACACTTTACGGATACATACGAGTATCTCATCCTCGTCGCGATCTTACCGTTCTCCAGTAAATCTCTAAACACATTACATATAAACCTCTGAAATACGGAACGGGCGTTCTTAAGCCCGAAGAGCATCTTCAAATATTCATATTGTCCATCAGACGTCACGAAAGAGGTGTATTGAACCGAGGTCGGGCCATGCGCACATGATGAAATCCATTCTTCAAATCTAAGGTGGAAAAATACATTTTCCCTCTAGGTACTCGATACAGTCCTCGATCAGAGGAAGCGGATAATTATCCCGGACTGTAACTTTATTCAGGCTGCGGTAATCCACACATATTCTAAGTTCATCACTTTTCTTCTTGACCAACACAATGGCTGAAGCATAAGGTAATTGACTGGGCCGAATTATTTCTTTGGACATAAGATCATCTACAATTTTACGCACTTCGGTCCGCTCATAAAAAGATAAACGCCGAGGCGGGCAGTGGAAAGGGGCATCATTGGTGAGGCAGATCTTCATTTCATATTCCACTGAGGGGCACGCATCGCCCACCCGTGCGTAATAATTACTTTAAATGCCATCAAGCAGCGCTCGGTGACGCTCTTTTGTTAGTAGCAAACTAACATCAAGTTCCTCTTCGACTGGGTGGACGGAAGACTGAAGAGGCCAGAAGGGGTCTGCAGTATCAGAGAGGCTGACTACGAAACTGAGATCAAGTTTTGGGATTGCCAAAACCTGGTCTCCGGGGTCACCATCAAAAACTTGCTCACGGCAGTTCTCATCGGCGGGAAGTAAAGTGTGAGGCATAAGTTTATTCACATCGGCAGGCTTCTGTTTATTTAAGCTATCGATTTTTGATACAGAACTAGGACAAAAGTTTTTAAGGAGTACAAAAGTTTTCTTCAAACCTAATTCTAAGTTAAACTCTAAGGACATCTCGACCCAGCACCAAGGGTATCTGCATATCAGCGTCAGGCAATACCAACAGTGAGATTCTCCTGGTGGCTGAGTGGTACTTAAGGCGGCGGTTCACTATACCGTAAATACATATAGTGGCGTTTCCTAATCCTCGGTACTTCGTGGGCCTAAGGGAAAAAAGGGAAAAATACCCGGTAATTTGTGAGCGTCGGCCATTAACGGAAGCATGAACAACACTCACCTTATTAATTATAGACGTTGTTGGCGTCGGGTATTCATCATCATCGGAATCCAGGCTGGACGGGGCATCTTTGATTAAGTGCAGACTTGCGTTCCTTCGTTTGGCTACCGGAAGTGGTGGACGGGCAGCAATTCTCTTCGAATTCGGGCATTCCTTGTGTTGGTGTCCCATCTTCCAACACTTGAAGCACGATCCAGGGGGTCTCTTCTCATCTGGACACTGTGACTGGTAGTGGCCCATTCGCGAGCAATTGTAACATCGGAGCTGCTCGTTGGGGCTACTGGCAGGCTTCGGCGGTATAGATTGGGCAGCAAACATCGGTGGCTGATATCGGACTTCGGGCCTCAGGCGATTCCTAAGAGCAGCAGACGGTGTTTCCCGCGAACGGAAGAGGCGTCTTTCGTGTAACTCCAGTGACTGCTTCAGATCCTTCAGGGTTCGGGCACTCAGCAGCAAGCATGTTTCGGCAGCGGGCAACTTCAAGCCGTCGATGACGAAGCTTATCAGCTCGATCTCCGTCACACGGCTGCATCTGGCAATCATCTGCATCTCTAACACATAACGCTGCAGTGTCTCAGTCCGAAGATCCCAATGCCTCTGCTGTAGTTGACGGTAGACTTCTTGGGTTGGGCAGCTTCGACCAAACTCCTCAATTAACTCTGATTTCAGCTGGTCATAAGTGGTCGCTCCTGTCGTCTTCAAAAAGACGGCAGCAGTGCCTGCTAATTTGCGCCTCAAACTCATAAGTTTGGCTCTTTCGCTCTGTCGGCTCATCTCCAGAGCTGCTTCAAGGTCCGTTATGAACGTTATTACGTCGTAGCCGTCATCTCCCGTGAATCGGCTCACGACTACTTGGACATCGGTGACTTCATACCTTCCCTCAGTTGAGCCAACATCCAGTTGTTCTAATTCCTTAATTGCCCTCTTCCGTTCCAATATTTGCCTCTTTTTTTCAAGGAGTTCTATTTCCTTGTCTGCAGCTTGTATCTCGCGACTCAATTGGACAGCACCAGCAGCTCTACTGTTATCAGGGTCCTTTTTCTTCGGGGCGTCGGTGGCAGCAGCGGCAAAAGTTTCCGCGGCAACTGCAAGGGCATCAGTGTTTTGCAGCATCTCTGCTGCATTCTTACTCGTTGGTCGTTTAGACATTTTCGGGCTGGTCAGCAGTGATGGCGTCTGCTGTTCGAACTCGTCGACAGCGGCAGCGTCTATTCGGGCTGATCGGCGGCGTCTCTGGTCGGCAGCGGAGTCTCTTCGGGCTGGTCAGCAGTGAATGCGTCTGCTGGTCAAACTCGTCGACAGTGGCAGCGTCTATTCGGGCTGATCGGCGGCGTCGCTGGTCGGCAGCGGAGTCTCTTCGGGCTGGTCAGCAGTGATGGCGTCTGATATTCAGACTGGTCGGCAGCGGAAGCGTCTGTTCAGATTTGTTGGCAGCGGTGGCGTCGTTTGTTCAGACTGGCTTGTTTAACGTTGGGCGTACCCTACATCTGAGTTGTAATCTCCAATCTTTATTCTTGGCACTACTCTACCTTACCTTATCCTATTCTCTGACTGACTACTCTCGTTCGCACACGTTCTCGATCGGACATAACCTCTTTCTTAATACTGACTTAACTCTAACACGTTTCTCTGACATCTGTCAGCATGCCTCCGTTCAATGCTGTCAACGGTCGCTTCGGATCCGCGAGCTATTACAAAGCGTTGCAGCCAAGCTGCAAACCGAAAGTCTACTCTAGATTAGAAACTAAGAAGTCAAAATTCTTCCTCATGCTACGAATATTTTGATGTATGATCGAAAAATCACAAGCTTTAGGGCACTCGTTGAGTCCGCATGTGTAAGAGGGGTCGCTTTCAACTGAAATATTAGAAGATTGGCTGTCTGCAATATATGAAAAGCTACGATCAAAGGTTTGAATACTGCTGGAGGTATTGTTTAGCATCGATGAAAACTAATTAAAACTTCAGAAGATCTTCATTCTTCTTAATGACACAGACTTTATCGCCCTCTTCCTTCCTAACAAGAATTTTACCTCTGCTGACCCACACAAACTTAATCTTACTTTGACTTTTTAAAGATCTAGCCATCTTTAGCAATGACCTATTATAATACGTTAACGCATCATTTACGTAAATTTTTGTACTGTGGTTATCATTAAAGATGGTGGAGTCTAAAAATATTTTATTTCGCTTAAAATCGGACACTATCTTATTTTTATTCGACCACGAACTAACTTTACTCGAACAACATTTCCATTTATTCTATAGCATGTTTCGATCATATTGTTTACTGTATCCGCACTGGCATCATGTGAAAACACTTTTAACACCTGTTTCATTGCTACAACACCCACAATGTCCACAAAATTTTCGAGATATTTTTGCTCGAGGAGATTGACCCTCCCTTCGAGATGTGCAATTTGAGTGGAGAGCAATTGGTTGTTGGATTCCAGTATATTAATTTTCTCCAGGGCGCTCTCATTAGTTTTTCGGAGCGTAACAAGCTCATTGTAAAGTGTCTGCATTGTGATGTACATGTGCGGCGTGCAACCGTCAGCTGGATCAGTTACTTTGAAAGCTCCTGATTCTGCGTTCGGATGAAGAGTACCTTCACTTATTGATGTTCCCGTAGATGGAATGCTGGCGATTACCTCTATATCATTTGAGTTTCGGGCGACTGCCCTGGGTGATAAAGATAGTACTAGCATACTCTTCCTTCTTTCGAGTGAGCAAGAGCAGCAACGAAAATTACTTTTATTTTTGTCCAAATACTCGATATCTTGCGGACCCATCTTTACACACTTTCCATGGAAAAAAGATTTACAGTCCACACACTGTATTTGATTGTCAGATCTTTCCACTTTTTGTTTACACGTATTACACTTCATGTTGTAAATATAAAAGCAACTTTTGTAGCACTAAGTACAAGATTATTAATACACGCGATCGAATTGTTTCACGAGTAGGATATCAAGTGACTCTCCCCAACACCTGACCTGATTGAAGTGATTTTTATTTTTATTATAAAAAATAATTGCTTCCGACTTCTGTGCTTCACCTTCACACTGTTTGGAATAATGCACGGTTGAAAGCAAATTTATTACTTTGTTCTTTTTTGGTATATAGCTAAAAAGCGAAACCAGGTTTTCGTGGAAACCAAAAAGAGTTGAAAGCACAGGGCGTTGAGGATTGATCTTCATATCTTGAGGAAGACATCTTTTGTTGAATCGGATGGTCCCGACTTATGCGAGCCCACGTTTAGATAGACGCTTGGTTCCTTCCAATGTTGTGAAAAACTGATCAACCACAAATGTTCGACCACTGTTACTGTACCCGCTTGCGAGTTGTAGCAATACATTTTCGCCCTGAATCCCTTCACGCTCTTCTCCTTCATCTCTGCCTGTGTATTAATTACCCTGCAAAGGATACTTTGTCTTTGAATCACAAGCCCACCAGATTTTGATGCCATATTTTGCTGGTTTTGATAGGATATACTGTGTGAATTTAGTTCTGCCGCGATATGGAAACAGTTGTTTAGCAACTGTTATATTTTCATGCGGTTCAAAGTTTTTTGCTAGGCTTTTATTCAAAAAATACCATATATCGCGAATAGGAGCAGCTTTATCGAATCTTCGGCAAAATTCACGTGAACGACCATCATCAAAACGGATATATCGTGCCAATAAAAGTAAACGCCTATACGACATGGCTGCTCGAAAAATTGGCAGAGCATCTGAACGCCATAAAAGTGATGAATCTTGCGTATTATTGTGTAAAACACCAGCAGCGAAAAGTATACCAATAAAACATCAAGCTCATCGCTAGTCAAATCACTCCAAACTCTTGGTTATGGTTCAGGATTTTCATCATTCCATTTTTGAGCTGCATCTCTTCCATATCGATTTGTTTCGATAATAATTATGTACGAAATATTGGATGAAAAAAAATTCTTGAATACATCTATTGGAGTAGCATTTTGCAGCTTAGGTCCTGGTTTAAGACGCATAATATTATATTGACGCATACGAATGGTTACAATTTCATCTTTTTTCCATTCTGTGCCGTCTTTACCGTAGAAACAGCTATCAACTCGTCCTCAATATCCGATGCATCATCTTCTGGCAAATAATCCACATCTCTTGCGTCATCATCGATATTGCTTGGATCATCGTTTTCATGCTCATCACTATTTCCATTTACAATGTCACTTATCAAAGCTGCTGATAATCGTGTACGAAAATCAGCAATGATGTTTCTGGCACGTAATCGCGTATTGTAAAAAAATTCCACTTCATCACTCATTATGACCAAAGGAAACAATCAAAAAAACAAGTAACAAATCGGCGCGTGAAATATATTTCGGTGCACTAGCGTGTTTTGCATTCACCTTTTAGTAGTCAACTGACGGGCGAAATAGCGAAAACACAGTAAAGAAACGAAATAACCAATACATGTGTGTATATAGTATATACATATTTGTATATACGGTATAAAAGATAGCACTTAAGTGCATTTGTTTCTGTGTGTTATTTTCATGCTATATAATATATAAATATTAGTATCTTTAAAATATACTAACTAGTATTTTCATGTACAAAACTGAAAATAAGCAGCGCATTAGTAAATTTACGCCATAATGTACACATGTTTGGGTGTGAATACATCCTTGCGTGTGTGCTAAGTGAACAAACAAAGTTTGAAAAAACACAATTACAATAAAAATAGATATAAGCAAGGGAAAACGAGAAAAATGTATCATATTTCAGATGCTCCCATATAAAATATATATTGGAGTCTAGCCAGGTACCATTCGTCGGTCCGAAGGTGCATTTTTTACAAATCCTTATTTCGTCCGTTTAAAGGACTTTTTCTTAATTTTCATAGTCATAGATCGATAGCGAACACAATGCTAGGAAGCTACCTGGAAGCACAATTCTCTATCTCAATTAGACATACATAAAATTAACGTCTAAAAACGAAAAAGGTCTGTCCAGACCCGTTTGACGAACGGAGGGTTAATGAAAGTTAGCTGGCCTGACATATTCGAAGCCGAATTTGTAGCTCTTGATGGCAGAAGTTGTACCATGAGTTGATCGAGCATTCCAATCACTGAATGTTTTCTTTTTTGCGGTCTTATAGGGAAAATATATTTCGAGTCAGTGCAGAAAAGTCTATAAATCCGAAAAAAGAATCTAACAATCAAGTGTCGCTCATTGCCATTTCTTCAGAAAAGCAGCAGAAATCTATTGACAGCAGCAAAAGTGAAAACTGGTGGCCTCCACCTGCATCTCCGATCTCCAAAGAAATTTGATGTTGAAATGTTTTTCCAGCGCCATCGAAGCCCCGGATCCGATCAAGCCACGCCACGCTGATTGGCGATGGATTGGAGAGCATGTTCTTATAATCTCTTTCTCGAGTTTGGAGTGACCTATTGACATTCATCGGAGTTGGTGGTTTAGGATGGGTGGACGATTTTCTGCAGGTGGGCTGCTTGGAGCATTATTACTTTGTTCCTATCCGACTCGTTCAATTGACGATTATAAACATGAGTTTTATTGGCATTAGAACGCAAGAGACACGTGAGGACCAACTGCATGATTTTCTGGATACCTAAATTCCAGATCTGTCTGCGTCACCTCTTTCAGCTGTTTGCTCATTGTGGGTGTAGGTGAAATACGTGAGATTGTGGTCTCCACAATTTTAGGCCAAATAATCGGCTTCCGATGGCAAACCTCCATTGTAAAAGTCACGGAGCATTTCAGTGGGTAGAAAAATTTTAAGTTTAATGAGTAGTATGCCTTTATGTGAGCTTAAATTTAAGTTTCTGGGGTCGCAGCTTCAATCCTCTTGGCACCACCTTGAGAACAAAAAAAATGTGGGACGGCCCCATATCTTGGAAAGCACCGCTCCCACAAAAAAGTTGAATATGACAAACTTGCGTAAAACTCAATTTGCAGTAAGTTGTAGATACATCATTTTCACGTGCTGTCAATATTAAAAGAGTTACACGCCAAAACCTTAAAGAGGGGATCATTTTTCGCGCGCCACAACTTCTTTGTTTTCCTTATTACCGCGAAATTCGTTCGAAAATAACTTTTAGACAGTTTTATCACCAAACGTTTGCGGTATTGCTTGTTTCGATCACTGTACCATGTCGGGAGTTATTGTGTCCCAAAGGCGGCAAGTCATAGGAAAAAAGGATTTTCACACCTGTTTATCTGGTCCTGAAATGGTTTTTTTCTAAGACTTGTCCCCCTTCGAGACACATATGTTGATGGATAATCAACATATTCGATTAACTCCTGTTCTATTTCTATGTTCTCCTTAGTTGCATTTGTCATTACTTTTGTCTTAGTTGGATTCATCGATGCTTTTCTGCTTTCCTTATCTAGTTGCTGTAAGATAATTTGTAGTATGCCTGGTTTCTCTGCGAAAATCACAATGTCGTCAGCGAATCTTAGGTGGTTTAAGTTCAATCCATTTCTATTTATTCCGAAATCTTGCCAGTGTATGTTGCGGAAGATATTTTCTAACACGGCTGTGACAAGTTTTGGTAAAATCGGATCACCCTACCTGACGCCTCTCTGGATTTTAAACTCTTCTCCTTGCTGTTCGAGTTGGACCTTTGCTGTGGAGTTGCTATAAATTTATTCTATAATATTAATATATTTACTTTCTACTCCTTGTTTTTTTAGTGTTTTCCAGATATAATTGTGTTTCAGAGAGTCGAAGGCATTGTAGTCGACAAATGCCATGTAATAGTGTTGGCCGTATTCATTGAGTTTTTCTATGACCATTTTGACCACATGGATATGGTCTATGGTAGAATAATCCGGGCGAAATCCTCCTTGTTCTCTTGGCTGGTTCTCTTCTAGGTTTTTATTTATTCGGCCGAATATTATTTTTGAGAAAACTTTGTAAACATTAGACTTATAGGTCTATAGTTCTTAATATCATTTTTGTTTCCCTTTTTATGTAGCAGGACGATAGTGGACTCTGTCTACTGAGTTGGTATTTGTTCAGCCTTTAGTAATTCATTAAATAAATTTGTCACAGGTTTGGACATTACGGTTAGGGTATCTTTCAGTATCTCATTCGGTTTTCTGCGTTTTTATAGCTCTAATTACTTCTGTTTCTAGTATGCATGATATTTCTTCTTCATGAGTATCCTTTTTTAAGTCTGCCACTATTATTTTGTCTGTCTCAGTGAATAGACTTTTGTAGAATTCTGTCGCTACATTAGCTATCGATAATCGTTTTGTTGTGACTGTTTCGTTTTTCTTTGTACTCTTGATTTTCATGTTAGGTATCCATTGTGTGTATTCTTTTAGTTGTTTTAGCCCCTTTTGGACTCCACCTGTTTTCTCTATTTGTTGTCTTAATACATTCAGTCACTCTATCTTTATGTGGTTTCGTATTGATGTTTGGATTTGTTTGCTTATGTGTGTCTCATCATATCGAATGCATTTTTCCTGTTATCTTTTGTTGTTGATGTGTTTTTGACCAATTTTTGGATCTGTGCCTGATTTTCTGGTGAAGTTGACTGATCCCTCTTTCTCTTTTTTCTATTTTGATTTCCCGCTTTAATAATCAATTGATCGTATTTTATGTACGCAAAATTTCCTTTTGCACGTTCTTCTATAAGTTTTGGCTTTAGTTCTTTTCGCTTTTCTGGTATCTACTTCTTTCGGAAAATCTTCGGTGACGTATACCTCTTTTAAATTTCTCTTTATTTTCAGTATCTCACACTTTTCCAGATGTTTCCAGCAATAAGAATAGATAGGAATAGGATTTCACTTTATTTTCTTTGTGAATGCCGATACGGTGAATCTTTGATACATGCCTTTGTTCCAATGAAACTTTTAAATTTTCTTTTAGAATTTGAAATGTGTGAAAATGTTCCGAAGAGGATTTTTCTTTTTCTTCTTCTTCCAAACTAAAGAGCAAAATGTTTTTTTTTCTTTTCCTTCTCTAGATATTCTATTTTGTGTTCCAACTTTTCTATTTTGATTTTCATAATTTTATTACCTTCTATCAGCGGTTCCAGTTTTTCATTCATTTTTTCAAATATAATACTCGTTTGTTTTTCAGCTCCATTTTCATTTTGTCGAAAAGTATTTGAAATTGTCCCTCCATTCCAGCACTTATGTTTCTCGAATGGTAATAGCACCGCAGCGTTGTGGCACCACCGCTGCGCGATTACTGCTTATTTGGTGTGCGCTTGACTCTCTCTGACTTACACTCAGCAGTCACTGTCACTCACTAACTTTTCAAATAACCTTAGTTATGACGATGCAAATTATTATTGTTTTGTTTAAATGTTTTAATGCTTGTTTTCACTATTTATTTTTGTTCACCACTGTGTTTTGTATCACTAAATATTCTTGTTTACAAGCAGTGTTTCATAATTATTTTTGGCGGACAGGTTGCAAGGTGATGTTTACTGTTTGACAAACACAGACTGACAGATTCCTGTATAGCCTTCATCTTAATAAGGTATACTTTTGGATGGAAAAATATTCAGATCTTCAATAGTTAGACGCATGTCACAATCTTAATAGCAGCAGAAGCCAAGTGTAGCGAAGTGGCTCAGAAGTTAACCGCACTTTTAATTCAATAGCTCGATTTCACAACATTTAATACAACAATTAGAATGGATAAAAAATTTACCATTACCATGGATAGAATTTTTACCAAGATGATACTCTTATTCATTAACTCATTCACCGGCAGAACAGAATTTTTAATATTGTATAGGAAGCCAAAATTGTTGGAGTGATCAGTTAACCGCTTAAAGCTGTTGATGTGGGAAAGGTACAAGGGACATCCATCCTCACAGCGATTTCTTTAGCTTCGTCTATAAAATTTTCGTACTTGGAATCAGTTCTAAGTTCTATCAAAAAAGTTTTAGTGGAGCTCAGTATAGATAAAGCGGCAGATAAACAAACATTGAGACTTTGTAAGCATTTACTTGATACGTTAATTTTTTCCAAGACTGAGTACCAAATAAGATATAGTGGTGATCGGAGTAGCTGGCTACAAAAGCAACGATAATGTTATCTAGGTGCGTTTGATTTGCGTCCTGAAATTGGCTTCAAATAAAGCCATATGTACGCGTAGACAAGGGCAAGTGAAATGCACTTTTATTCATGGAACTGTAAGTGTTACGTGTGAGGTGTGTCCAACACAATCCCAAATACACGCAGAAAACTGTTAAACATGGTGGCGGACTTGCAAATGGGATGGGACCAATAATCAAAAGTCACCGATTTACATTCGCCTGCAAAATGATGTCGCAAGTCACACCAAATGCAGAACGCCTGCAGATATATTCCTAACGTACGCACATTGAATAAGGCCATAGTTTTAAATTTATGAAACATTCCGTATATTTTACAACCTTACATTAGGTACAACAATTAATAAAAAAAATAACTTAAACGCAATTGCAAAATATGTACAAAATTAAAAAAAAATTCACCTTAAAATTATGTAAACGAAAAACATTTCATTATTATTATAATATTTTTATCTTAAACATGAAGTAAATACAACAACCTTAAATTATGTACAAAATTTACAAAATAACTTAAAAACATTGCAAAATATTAACAAAATTTACATAAAAAAAACTTTTTTCATAAAACTATGTAACTGAAAAACAATTCAAAATATTTTCAAAATTATACAATAAATTCATTTTTACTTAAAGTATTGGGCATATGTACAAACAACAATGCAAACAATTTAAATTATGTACAAAAGGTAAAAACAAAAGTTTAATGCAATATACCCAGAAGAACAACAAATTGGGCACCGTGGTGCAAGTTGCATCCACGGCACCAAACATTGGGCACAATAAAAGTGCCCGCAAACAGTTCCGTACACAAGGTAGGCCACCTCCGTGCACACGCTGCACAGTAACCCGGCGATTGGTGCCGCCACAACAGCCACCGCTGCTGGCTCCGGTTCGGCCTGTTGCGCCGGCACTGCTTCAGCTGCAATATGCGCCTGCTGCTGCGGCGGCTCCAGCATTACTACATTGTCGACCTGTTGGTCAGGCAGCGGCGGCGCATCTATGAACAAATATTGGATGGATTATTGCATGGGTGTCCAACCGGTCGATCGCGATCGACCGGTCGATCGCAAGCCAATATTTAGTCGATCCCGAAAATCATCATGAATTTTAATATAATAGTAAAATGAAAATGTAAAATAAAACTCTACTATAAGAGTAAAATGGACCCCGAAAGTTGAACCAGATGGCTGGAATTAACTAATGGCGAAAATAAAGGAGACCGCCGTCGCATATTGTTTAAGAACGGTTCTCAGGATTGCTAATTTTACAAGCATCTCGAAAATGCACCTCTTTGAACAATAAACGGCAGATTTATAGTAATAGCACCACTCAAATATTACAATAGCAAAGCAAATTTAAGTAATGCTGGGTATTGATGGGAATATAGCAGCTGTGCCCATTGTTTTGAAGGAGTTTGCCGCATGCCAAGAATTTTTATCTATATACATATCTATTGTTTGATTGGCCGTACGATTTCATGTTAAAATTGCTAATCCATAACTGTGCTGTGAACCTGTTGTGGACAAAGTTTAATTTTTCGTTTCATCAAAAATCAAATAAATCCACCATTGTTTAAAAAAACATTTTGATATTAAAAATGAGTGCTGTGAAGAAATCAAAATTGTATCATTTTAATAATGATTGGGAAGAGGAATTTTTTTTCACAATGAATAATAACAAGTGTTTGTGCCTAATATGCAATGTGGTAATTTCTCTACCAAAAAAAAAGGAAATCTAAATCGACATTATAGTACTGTGCATGAACATTACAATCGTCATTATCCTCTAAATTCAAAAATACGGACGGAACACGTACAAAAATTGAAGACTACACTCCACTAGCAACAATCATTTTTTGAAAAAGTTTGCGACAAATCCACATCCGCAACAGTGACCTCTTCACGTGTGACACATATGTTGGCGAAACACAAGAAACCCGTTACTGATGGTGAACAAGCATTATGCGCAAAATTCATAACCTTGGATCAAGTGATGAAAACCGCCATAAAAATCATCAATTCCATCACAAACAAACCGTTGCAGAGAAGAAAATTTAGGTTACTAGTAGAGGAATTTGAAAAACATCACTCTGATTTGCTGTTGCATAATGAAATAAGATGGCTAAGTAAAGGACTAGTCCTCGCTCGATTTCGAGAATTATTACCCGAAATAAAACATTTTCCACTCGAGAGAAATGATGACAGGTCAAGCTATCTACAAAACAAGAAATGGCTTTAACAACTGGCGTTTTTAACGGATTTAAAGTCGAAGTTAAATGAAATTAATTGAGAATTACAAGGGAGATCCAAAACCATCATAGATATGATTTCATCGGTGCATTCTTTCAAAATAAAATTGAAGCTATGGATTTCTAAGCTGAAGAAAAAGGATATCTCTTTATTCAGCCATTTGAAAGATGAGATTGGTGAAAATGTTGATATGTACGATTATGAGGAGTATGCTGTTGTATTGAAGAGAATATCGGAAGAATTCGAAAAAAGATTTGCTGATTTTAAAAATTTGAACACAGTTTGCAGCTTCATATCCTCCCCACTGGATATAAATGAAAATTTAATCGAAGATCTTGCTAAAAATAAAGCCATTTTATTTTCAATGGATAGCTCTGACGTAATTAATTAATTGTAATTAATTGGGCTAATAAACGATGTTACATTGGTCAATTTCAAAACTGATATATGGAAAATATTGAATCCAAATAAATATTCGTCTTTGATAGATGTTTATTTGCGTGTTTCATCATGCTTCGGAAGTACTTATTTGTGTGAATCCGCATTTGCTCACATGAATTACATAAAATCTAAATATCGGTCACGTTTGACAGATAATCATCTTGTATGCGATTTGCATCAAGTAATTATCGGCCAAATTGTTTGGAGATTGGCAAACATGAACAATGTCAAATATCTCATTAGATATTTTTTGTATTATTTTCAATTTTTGTATAATTTTGTTAGTAGGTAAAAATGTAATGTAAAAATTTAATGTAAAAAATGTAATATAAAAATGTAATGTAAAAATTTAATGTAAAAATGTGATGTAAAAATATAATGTAAATAAAAATGTAAATTGTATAATTTTTATTTTTTTTGTTTCATAAAACATTAAATAAAATGTCGAAAAGACATAAATAATAATATTGCATCATTTTTAGGGTATTTCAAAATAATTGAAATACCCTATTAAAATCGATTTGGTGTCTGTCTGTCTAGGATTGGTTTGCAAAAAATCACTAATATGCGCGTATATGAGTCGATGAACAACAAATATGTTTCCCACAAAATAGATGCATAGAAATGCATGCTTTGAAGGTCATGATTTCTGGAAGATTTGGTGGTTTTTGAACAACTAGATAGCTTGAAATACGTTCTAAAGCCGGAGCACTCTTCGGCATACTCCTACTTATTATTATACATATAACGATATTCCAGCTTCAAAGTGTACAGTTCAACTTTTAAGAATTATATAAAATACCAATTAAATTGTCTATAAGAATCTTATTAGAAGTCGATCCCAAGGAAATTTAAAATATAAAAGTAGCTCCCAGTGATCAAAAGGTTGGACACCCTTGGATTATTGGATGCATATCCTTTTAAACGTATATGTGAAACTTACCATCGCCAACGGCGCACTAAATATCCTCGAGGTCACTTAAAAACTTCAACAATAACTCGTTTACCGCGCGTTTTGCGTTTTCCATAATTATCTAATTAATTATTATATTATCAAAAGCGAACCGAACACCACGTACTCAGAAGATTAATGGGACACTTGGGCATCTTTTGTTTTCGCGCGTAAGCATTTGTTTCGTTTCGAAAATCGAAATTTTGACGAGACATTAACATGATTTTCATTTGTTACTAACTAATGAAAATCGGAGTTTGCCTTACATTGGACGAAGATGAACGCGGGCTTTGGATTCGAATTTTCAAATTGACAATAAAATGTGAATATAAATATTACTTAATTCGCTAATGTAGGTGCTACAGCCACAAAAAAAATGGGTGTCAGGTGCAAACAATCGGAAATCCCAAATATCGGGTCAGAAAACTTTTAAATGTGGATGCGGCCTGCAGTTGTTTGCATAATAGTTATAGTTGGATTGCAGGTATGCATTCGAACGTGGGAAGGTTTCCTAGAGTACGAAAAAAATTTGAGTTCTAGTGGTTGCAACGGACCTTGATTATAGCAATGCTCTTGTTGATAATTTTTGGGTTCGTAATACTATTACTTGCAACATGTTTGCCGGCATATATTGGCCCTATATAAACAGTAAGCAGCAAAATTATCTGGTAAGTTTGTAAGGAGCTCATGTGTAGATTCGAAAATTTAGTGATAAATGTAGGGTATCCGCTTGATGTAACAAATAATAACGAAACAGCACGACACAGCCATTAACTGATTTCTGGTGCCCTTCAGAACGCTCCAAAGCAATAATAAAGGAATGTGGAGGACCACATGCCGAACGATTTAAATGCGTAAGAGAAATAACATTAGAAGTAGTTAAGGTGCGATTGTCCTCAATAGGTATGCTATTTGAAGACAAATATTACACACCGTTATATTTTGTCACGCAATCCGATTTGGACTCCGTCCTTCTAAGATGCACTTTTTTGTAGTATTCTCTATCGACAGTTTTAAAAAAGATAAAAATTTAACCGGCATATGAAACATTTATGATCGGGGCTTCCATCTTCGTGGAATTCCATTAAATATAGAAGATTTTAGTTGTCGGTGAAATTTGATGCGCATCAATAAATTTCTAACGTATCCTTTAAGTTCTTAAATTCTACGTATTAAATCATCCTGAAGCCAAGATTACAACCTTTGCCGAAATAAAATACAAAATGCATTGCAAACATGAATTGTAGTTGCATGAAATTGTGTAGTGGCAACTCTGACTTGGATGTCCATATCGTAGAGATTCGAAGCGATGTGCACTTTTAAAATCTGCAGAACAGTCGCCCATATACTCCATTCACACAATCGAATTCCATGTCGGGCTTCGATATGGAAGTTATCACATTGCACACACAGGTAATTTCGCAACTTCCATGCGCACTCAAGGTGGTGACCTAGATTAATTATTGCTAAGGTGGTAACTTTAATTTAGTATATAAGTAATAATAATGTTTAAGCTCGTTTAATTAGTTACGGTAACCCTCCATACATTATTCAATAACTCTTCAAGTGTTGATTATCGGCGCACAAGCGATTTGTCCTTTTTTTCTTATATTCATAAATCACTTTGTTTATGAATTTCAAAAACACTTTGTTTACATAAATTTCAAAAACCTTATCCGCATCTCGGATTTCAAAACTCTAGAACGATCGAAAATTTCCTGTATCATCGAAATTTACGATCCTTCGTAGACTTTAAAGACCATAATTTATGTATTATAATATTTCATTGCTTTTGGGTTTAGAAGATAAGATAGATATATAAGAAATGGATTCGAATAAATCGGTGCCTTTTGCGATTGAGTTGTCAGACTAGCCAGGTCACAAAGGGACCTCGTTTTATTGAATTCATTTTGTAACGAGTTCTGTTCTTGTTTTATTTAGTTACGTGAAACACTTTTCACACTTTAATCAACTGTTTTATTTGTTAGGTCTTCTACTTTCGACGGTCACTTCCAAAGTGAGTGTATCGTCGGCCTGCTCAAAATCCTTAGCCTACTACCATATAAATGGTTTTCTTATATAAGTATATACATATTTCGTCCTGAACCTATCTCATTTTAATTGTTTTATTGCTTACATGCTGAACCCTTAACCTATCCTATTTTAATGTTTTTACTGCTGCGTACAAATGACGCTCAAGGTCTTAGATAGTGTTTATGTTATTTTCGTCCCAAGCCACTTTCTCGGAATTGTGGTCTTTGCGAGGAAAATAACATAAATGTGCGGAAAGGAACCAGATGCGTGGTGAGTCAGATGTTCTGACTTAACTGTTTGAAAGAAACACGTTAAATTCAAAAGTATTCGTGGTTTTACTTCACTAACAAGGAGAAGTCGTAACTGGCGCCCGAGCAAATTAAGAATTGTTCCCTTAAGAACACAATTCCGGCCGGAATAAAAGATCTGTTCCCGTGAGAACACGGATCTGCCCGAGCAAATTAGGAAGCTGTTCCCGTGAGAACACAGTCGTCTACAAAGTTTGAGGATATTAACGATTCTACGTGAAAGTGTTCGTGAAACAACAACTTTTATGAAATCGCCTGCACATCGAAGTTCCTGACAGTGAGGAAAGAGAATCTTGCGAAGCAGTTTCATAATGACCAGATCCCGTACCGCCGACAATTACCTTTTTTATGTAAGTCAAATATTTTCTTGTAACATTGGAATTAAACCATTGAACCAAAATAAGAAGTTAATTAAGTATTTACATTGTTTTTGAACGAATAGTGATTTGAAATAATATATATTAATTAAAAGTAAATTTCATCAAGTATTACTATTGATTTAAGTAGCTATCGCATGAAATTGTCAAGATTTGTGTAAACCAACTTGATTGTTGCGAAAGTGAATGCGGTTTTCATACAAGTGAAGACTGTGTGTGAAATTTTTATGGATCTATTAACGTTAAAGTTAATCTTTTGTGTGACAAACAGTTTATCCTTTCGCGGCATTTTAGCTATACTGGAGTGAATTCAAGATACCTTGAGAGAGATTAAGGGACCCGTAAATTCGCAAATCGAACTAGCAAAACGATTAGAATTTCGAATTATTGCTCTCGAGGAAAATTTTAAGTCCCAAACCTCTAATCCTTCGGTACCATCGGATACAACGATCCCCACAATCGAACAAGATTTGGATAGCATAAAAAAACTTCCCGATTGTGTGAGGGACCTCCAAACTTTCGACGGAAACTCTGTGCAGTATATTTCATGGGTGCACAGTGTCGAAATGATCCTTGACGATTACAAAATCGTTCGACAGAAACCCATATACAGGGCGATACTCCGACACATTCGGCAAAAGATAGGGGTGCCGCCGATTCCGCCCTTATCTCCTACAACATCTTTGACGAAGACTGGCCTTGTATTAAAAAATGCCTTTCTCTCCATGACGCGGACAAGCGAGACGTTCGCACCCTGGAACACCAATTGCATTCTATGGTCCAGAGGAATAAAACAATCGATGAGTTCTATGCAGCCGTGAACCATCAACTCTCATTAATAATAAACAAAATTAAAATAGAGGACCGTTCCTCTGAGACTATCTCGGCATTAACCGAGAATTATCGGAATAGGGCATTAGACGTCTTTATTAGAGGCCTGAACGAAGACATCTCGAGAATGCTGGTAATAAAGAAACCTCAAACACTTCCGGAAGCCTATGCTTCACGTCTTGAGATTCAAAACCTCAATTTTAGGAATTTTCAGATTCATAACAGGAATACAAGTAATGTAATCTCAGCTCCTGCAAATCAATTTTTCAGCCCAAAATTCGAACCTCACAAACAAAGACTACCAGTGAACGATCGGTAATGAATGTAACGAGATGGCAGGATCGCCCTGTAATGAAGCTGGGTCGGATAATGAATGTAACGTGTGTAGAGTATGCGATGAGATCACTGTTGTCTCATCGTGCTGGCCAAGTGTAGAGCGTCTTCTTTTATACTCCTCTAAAGATATAAACTTCTTCTCACTAGAAAGAAGTTATGCTCAGATAGGATGACAATATTTACGCGAGAAGGACCTACCGGCATTCCGAAGATTGCCACATGTTTGGCGCAGTTCAAAAGAACAGGCGGCCGATATTTCTATTAAACGTAGTTGCCGAAATTTAAGGCAACTTTTAATCTGCCGAACTTTCCAAGGCAGACTTTGCTTGAATGTTCCTTCCAAACACTTTGCCGATATGAAGGCAAGGGTTGCTAATTAAAACAAGCAACTTCGTCTGGCTATGGAACGATTCTGTTTTCTGCTAGACTCGTTCCTTCCTTTTATTTACAAAAATTACTTTACATTCAATTTGCTTATTCTATAAAATTCTTACTCTAGTTTTAAATCTACTTACCATAACCAATCGTTCCCACGGAATTTGTTGCTTATAATATTGCTTGCTTGCAATGACCCAATAGCACATTTGCTTACTCTGGGCTCAATGCTCTACTAAAAGTTTCTCACGGTACGCGGGTTCGAGAATGTGATTATTAGAGAGCTTACTGAAATTTTCGTAGGGCATTACAAAAGTTTGAGTATGCTGTCACAAAAGCTCGTTTGGGACATAGTTGTGTATTGGCTAGCTCCGGGTTTGGAACTGGGAATACACTACAGAAATCAAATATATAATTACCAAAATAAGTTTCGGTACCAACCTAACACAAGTGTTCCACCACCCAGACCAACTCAGCCTAAACCACCAGTTCCGATAGATATAGACAAATCTATTCAGACCCGTCAGGTTGACTATATTAACAGACCATCTCAGTTTCCACAGAACAAGCGTTCAAATGATTCTTCGAATTATCCTAGGAAATCACAACGATTATTCAATCTCGAGTTAGATGAAGAATCTGAAGAAACCCATGGCAATCAATTTGAGAATGACTATGGTCTAGAATGGCAAAACCAACTAGACGAAGATCACTCTAACGTAGTTGATGATTCTGAGGAAAATCATATAAATTTTATGATGGACGCCTCTCTAGCGTACCATGCATAGAATATACCATTCGGGATGGTAAGGTGCTAAAATTTCTTGTGGACACTGGTGCCAACAAGAATTTCATCTCCCCCAAAATCGCCTTTAACGCCAAACCTGTAAGATGTCCCTTTAATATTCGATCTGCCGCTGGGCAAATATCTATAACTGAAAAAGTTATTGGCCCTTTTTTTAAATGCATAGGTAATGGCACAATTTTAGATTTCTTTGTTTTACCGGGACTGACCTGAGTCTGTCATTCGATGGCATCATTGGGGACGACACTTTGAAGGAACTAGAGGCTCTTATAGATAGAAAACATAACTTACTCGTTATCAAACCTAACATAAAAATTCCTCTTAAAGCAAAGGAATCAAAGCAGGTGAACAACATTGAGCACGTTGACTGCGAACATTTGACTAGTCAAACGAAAAGGAATTTAAAACACCTACTTGATAAATTGATGACTGAAACTGAAGAAACACATTTGAAAAATTTAGAAATCGTTCTCAATCAACTAAGAAGCGCAAATTTAAAAGTAAACATTTCAAAATCAAAATTTTTAAAGACGCAAGTTGAATTTCTGGGATATATTATCGCCCAGGAAGGAATTCTACCTGATCCTGAAAAGATATCAGCAATCAGTAGAATTAAACCCCCCACAAATTTAAAGAGCTTGAAATCCTTCCTTGGTCTGGCGTCTTACTATAAAAAAATTATAAGAGATTTTGCCAAAATCGCGAGACCGTTGACTATTCTAACGAGAGGCGAGAACGCTCAAATAAGAGCCAACCAGTCGAAGAAAAAGAAGAATAAACTGGAAAAGCTTGAATTACAGACGTTCAACGATTTGAAGACGCTTCTTACTTCTTCCGAAATACTAATTTTCCCTGATTTCGGAAAACCATTTGTGCTCACAACAGATGCGTCCAATACTGCGATTGGAGCAATTTTATCGCAAGGCGAGATTGGTAAAGATCGACCCATTACCTACATCTCCAGATCTCTTAACAGGACTGAGGAAAATTACGCGACCAACGAAAAGGAGATGTTGGCGATTGTCTGGGCACTGGATAAACTAAGATCATATCTTTATGGCGCAAAGAAGATCAAAATTTTAACCGATCATCAGCCATTAACTTTCGCCTTGAGTAATAGCAATCATAACGCTAAGCTCAAACGTTGGAAGGCAAGGATTGAGGAGTTCAATTATGAACTAATATACAGACCAGGGAAAACTAACGTAGTACCTGATGCACTCTCCAGATTACCAATCGAAGCTCACATGCTAACATCAGACTCAGGAACAGCACATAGTGCTGAGGAAGATAACACTGATCTCATTCCACACTGCGAGGCCCCGTTAAATGTATTTCGAAATCAAATATTTTTTTCTGAAGGAAAAGAAGTGAGCGCTTACGAACAACCGCATCCCTCTTTTCAAAGGCATTATATTCGTTTGAAGCAAATTAACGAAGAGACTATTATCCAGACGTTGAAAGATAAACTTAATCCCAACATAATCAATGGCATTAAAATTCCGGAGCAATTCATTCAGCTACTTCAGCAAATCTTCTAAAAACATTTTTCTAAATTCAAGATTCGCATCACTCAAAGAATGGTTCAGGATATTACCAATGAGGAAAACAAGTTCGAGATAATACAGGAAGAGCATCGCCGAGCGCACAGGAATTATAGAGAAAACAAACAGCAAATACTCGAAAAATATTATTTCCCAAAAATGTGTAAGCTAATTAAATCCTACACTAGAACATGCGATGTCTGTAATACTAGCAAATATGATCGCCATCCACTGAAGCCAGAATTACAGGAAACACCTGTACCCCGGTATCCAACCGATATTTTACATATTGACATTTTAGAAATTGGTGGCGAGAAATACATCTCTTGTATTGAGAAATTTAGTAAATTCGCAAAATTATTTCACATAAAAAATAAAGCTGTTTTACATCTTCGGGATAAACTTATTAAAGCAATCCCTTACTTTTCCGCCCCGAAATCTATAGTCTTAGATAATGAGGGAAGCTTTATCAGCCCGATCATTTTAAATTTTTTGGAAATGATTCATATATCTATTTATCTCACGCCACCGCAAAAAGTGAGGTAAATGAAGTAGTAGAACGCCTTCATTCGACTATATTAGAAATTTTCAGAAGCCTCCAACGAGAGTATCCTAATCTCTCGCCAAAAGAACTTGTTACTGTAGCTGTGGATAGGTATAATAACACCTATCACTCCGTGACCAGGGTGAAACCGTTGGACGTTTTTCTTGGAAGATCAGAACGTTTGAATTACCAAAACCTGATCGATTTTAGGACTAAGCTAAACGAAGACCTTAAGCATGAGATTTTGCGCAAGCGAAAGAATCAAAGAACCATAATCTCAGAAGAACCCCGCCAAAGGCTTACAAGCCCGGAGAAATTGTTTATAAATTGAATAAGCAAATAAAATCAAAAACTGAACCTTTATTCGCAAAGGAAGTAGTTGCCAGGAATAATCGCGTTACTATCACTGGAAAAAGAATTCACAAGTCTCACTTGAAAAATATCCCTTCTGTTTCAGACTAATCTCATACAATGTTCATGGATCTGTAGACGTTCACGAGTATACCAGCCCTCTCACGGCAATAAGAATTGGCTGTGGCAAAATAAACAACAAGAAATCGAAACTTTCCACCTTTTACCCCCTGTTCTCAATAGCAATTTTACAGCAAATGAAATGACATTGGACCTGGAGTAGTTGCATAAACTTCATCTAGACAATGTCGACAAACTAGAAAGCCTTCCCTATAACAACCTTGTATCCATCACTTCCGATGCAACAGTACTCCTTCTAATGGGGACCTTAGCGACAATCTGTGTCTATATCCGACGAAGACGAACGACCTCAGTCACACACACACCCAACGTGTATCCGAATCCTATTAGATTATCATTTTGATCTGTGGAACACAGATTTTTAAAGAGGGAGGAGTTATCACATTGCACACACAGGTAATTTCGCAACTTCCATGCGCACTCAAGGTGGTGACCTAGATTAATTATTGCTAAGGTGGTAACTTTAATTTAGTATATAAGTAATAATAATGTTTAAGCTCGTTTAATTAGTTACGGTAACCCTCCATACATTATTCAATAACTCTTCAAGTGTTGATTATCGGCGCACAAGAGATTTGTCCTTTTTTCTTATATTCATAAATCACTTTGTTTATGAATTTCAAAAACACTTTGTTTACATAAATTTCAAAAACCTTATCCGCATCTCGGATTTCAAAACTCTAGAACGATCGTAAATTTCCTGTATCATCGAAATTTACGATCCTTCGTAGACTTTAAAGACCAAAATTTATGTATTATAATATTTCATTGCTTTTGGGTTTAGAAGATAAGATAGATATATAAGAAATGGATTCGAATAAATCGGTGCCTTTTGCGATTGAGTTGTCAGACTAGCCAGGTCACAAAGTGACCTCGTTTTATTGAATTCATTTTGTAACGAGTTCTGTTCTTGTTTTATTTGAAATAAACACGTTGAATTCAAAAGTATTCGTGATTTTACTTCACCAACAAGGAGAAGTCGTAACTTGGACTGAGTGTGCAAGTTCTAAAAGTTGCTCATCTAACGCCCTATGTGTATATGTACTGTGAGCGTCAAAAGAAAGTGTACACCTATGTGTAGCATATTCAAAACCTCATAAAATGAGTTCTAGACGTCGGATTTTAAAAATGTTTTGTGTTTTGAAAAGGTTTTTCTATTTTCTAATAACAAAATAAAAAAATTGATGATGAAACATTGCAGTAGAAATTCAACAACAAAATAACAAAAAATACTTCATTTTTTACGCGTCAAAAATAAGTGTACAGTAAACAAATAAAGCAAACATCTGCAAATTGGTACTTAGTCTGCTTCCCTTTCGCCTTTAAAACAGCTTCTAGTCGTCTTGGCATTGACTCAATCAATTGTTTGGTCAAACTGACTGAAATTTTCTGCCATTCTTCGATTAAAATGGACTTCGACGACTCTTTGCTTGTTATATTCCGTTTTCGGAATTGTGTATCGAGATAATCCCACAAATGCTCGATGGGGTTAAGTTCTGGGGATTGCGAAGGTTGATCCAGCTGCTTAGGTGTTCGATACAATAACCATTCCTGCACTAGCTTTGACTTGTGCTTTGAGTCGTTGTCCTGCTGGAAGACCCATGATGTATTTAACCCTACTTTCGCAACACTGGGTAGTAAATTTTCTTTCAAAATGTCCTAGTAATCATTTTTATTCATCGTAGTGTCAATCAAGACCGGATTCCCAACGTCTGACGCCACCATACACTCCCAGACCATAACCGAACCACCACCATGCTTTATGGTTGAACTTATGTTCTTCTGATCAAATTCGGCGTTCTTACTTCTTCATATTCTGGGTGATTTTTTGGAACCAAATATTTCATATTTACTTTCATCACTGAAAAGTACGTTTTACCAGAATGACATATGCTCTTTTTTATACTTTTTGGCATAAAGCATTCGGCGTTTCCGATTCTTTTCAGAAATGTATGGTTTTTTTACGGGGTACTCTGCCATGTAACCCATTCCTATTAAGTATTCGGCGGACAGTAGTTGCGCTAACACTGACCCGAGAATCTAGTGTTATGTTTTTCGCGATTTTCACTGCACTCGCTGCTGGATTTTCTCGCACTTTCCTCACAATAAATCGTTCATCACATACGGAAAACTTTTTGGGCCTACCGGAACGAGGCCGATCACTTACGTCTTTGAACTTCTCGAATTTGTCCAAAAGTTTTTTCACGGTGTTATGGCTTCTACACACTACTTGTGATATTTCCCGTAACGATTTTCCTTCCGTTCTATATTTTACAATAAGTTTTCGCGTTTCAAGTGCACTTTGCTTACCCATTTTAGACAATGTGGAAACTGGATCGTTCTATGGTGCAAATAAAATTACAAATGATTGAATTATCGCGTCATGTCAACCAAGTTTACATTTTTGAAGAACTATAAACTGAATCTAACGGAAGTTTTCCCGATAACCACATCAAATACAGGGTGTGCTGCAAGCTGTACACTTATTTTTGACGCGTAAAAAATGAAGTATTTTTTGTTACTTTGTTGTTGAATTTCTATTGCAATGTTTCATCATCAAATTTTTTATCTTGTTATTAGAAAATAGAAATACCTTTTCAAAACACAAAACATTTTTAAAATCCGACGTCTAGAACTCATTTTATGAGGTTTTGAATATGCTACACATAGGTGTACACTTTCTTTTGACGCACCCTGTATATGGATTGGATGTCGTGTCGATGGCGTTTTTTTGTATTGTACTCGATGAGTAACTTTTTCCAGATAGTAAATTTACTATCAGGGGTATTTGCAGCTAAAGATGAGTTGTCATCGTCATCACCGGTGGCGGTGCTGTCATTATTTGCGCCCGGAGCAAAAAAATAATATCGCGCCTTTCCGTTAAAATGTGGCAGTCGAAGATACGAGTTATTCGTCAATGTAGGCTGTGAAAATGTTATCAACCTGTTCGACTATTCTGACTACTAACGATAGCTGCTCTGTCCTGCTTACATCTGGTGTACAATCTACAATTCATGAGTAATGTTTGGCATTTTGGATGTTTGAGATAATTTTACGTCTTACTGCATTAGATATTAAACCAATCAACTGGTTTTGGATGTCAAATTGAGTCAAATTTATCTACTAATTTAAGAAAATTTCCATTGTTGGGCTCATACAAAACGTCTGAATGCCCTCTAAAAGCTAAAGATTGTGTGCCCAAAAACTGAACAAATACCAAAAGCCGCTTTAAAACTTCCCTCCAATGCGGAATTTCCTTAGCTATTTCTTTTTTCATTTCGGCAACTATTGGTTTATTTTTAGAAAGTCGCAATTCAAGCTTTTTCTAAATTTTAAAGTTGTTCATATGACGAATACTTTTTTCGTGATTTTTAATCAGTCTATTAACATGATTCCAATCAGAATATCCTATACTGGACAATGAACAGTTAATTTTGTTTTTTGAAAATAAGCGACAACAATAGCAAAATATCGCATCTTTTGATGTGGAGTACACCAGCCAGTGTCTAGTGACAGATTCACTATTTTGCAATGTTCGCTCATATAGTTTTGCACTAAATTTTCTACCTTTTGAAGATGGAAACTGAAAATCTCTAATTTGATAGGGCCCTTTCTTAACTATCAATTGAATCTGATTTTCATTTAATTCTGGCCAGGTTCCAGGATCTTCAAAATAATCTAACGGATAACTTGCACTAACACCTGGTGAAGATAATTTCAAGTTACCTGCAAAAACTTGCGACGAACTTATTTCAATATTATTGGATAAAGGGAAATGTAGGGGACTGTCATAATCAGGATATATATCTACTACTTCTCTTTCCAGAAAATTTTCCATAGCGGCCCTTTGCTTCGAACTGGAAATTTCACCTTTCCTCCGTCGTTTCCTATTTTCACTACCCGACAACTTTTTTTCACACCCGACATATTAATTAGTTTTTTTTATAACGTTTAATCAATTGTATTCAAAATCACTGTTGAAAATTGTAATCAAAAAATCAATTGTTTTGAAAATCAACGTTCGTACACTTTATCACGAATTCAACTTCACTAATATTGAACCCTTTCAATGGCTTTGGTCGTCGACGATGTAGGAATCTGTTTCTCTTCGACTTCATTCTGAATAGAAGAGAGAGTTTGTCAGTGCTACGAGCTGTATAAGTAACGATTTCAGATCATTATATGTTCAAATTTCCATTTTATGCCAAAATTTCCCTCCAATAAAATTTTTGATTTCATGACTTAGACTCCAAGTGAAAATTGTATGGCCTTATGAAAGCACCAGAACAGCAAAACTAAAAAAAATCCGATTATACTTAATACAATCAAATTAAAATGAATGGAAAATGCAAATGAAAAATTTTCCCATGCTATCATATCTCTTAATCGCTTTTCTCTTTCGACTTGGTTCAAGACTTCTAGCTTGAACCAAATTGCCTATAGCACCCATAGATGACTCATTTCAGTGTGCATAAAATCATGTGTGAATTTTCCCATTGTTTGAGTCAAGTTGTTTGTTTTGAACCAGCGTCAATCCGCTGGCGATGATGAGCACAGTGTTATAGATCATATACATAGCAGTGGCGGCTCGTCAGATGAGGCAACTTAGGCGGCGCCTTACCTTGTATTTCTGCTAAAACAATAAATAATTCAATATTTTACTAAGCCGCCAAGCTACTGTGCGCTCCCATCCCATCATTAAATAATAAATTTGCACACTCACATGTACTTATAAAGCAGTTTAACATACACGCTAGTGTTCTAACTTTCCATATGTATCATTCGGTACTTCTTGCCGATACACAAAATTGATAATTAGGCGAAATCGTCGGAGCCTCAGCTTTAATGGGATTATTTTTAGAAACGGCTGCCCTACGATCCATTCGTTTCTATGGCTAGAACTGATTCGACGAAATGTTCGCCTCTGCTCGACACAATGCTCTCAGTTTGCAACTTTTATGCTTGCTGGAAATGAAAAGTTGTTGATCGATTTCCAAAATTCAACACTGACAGCACTGATTGTTATTTGGAAAGAAAATATAGTAGGTGTAAAGAAAAACGCAAAAATCGGTTTCAGAGTGCGATCGATGTTCGTGTGTGATAATCGTATTTTTAAAAGTGATTAGTGTTGGAATTAAAGTTTTTAGCATGAATCCATTGCATGATATCGTGTTATCATTGATAGAATTGCCCTTTTCAAGGCGTTCCGCCAATGAAAAACACGAAATCATTCACACAAATAGGCCCACACCTAAGATAAGTATTTTAAGTAGTGATAAAAAAGATGGTCGTCAATAAAAACGCTCTTTTCAATTAAGTTGGTATGAAACTCACAAATGGATTTGTGGAAGTACCTTCAAACAACGTTTGTATTGTTGGCCATGCTTATTATTAGGAAAAATAAAAAGCGTCTGGACTAGCAATGGATATGCCGACTTTAAGAATTTTCGAGAGCAGTTAAAATGCATGAAGCATTTCGAGAGCATATTCAAAACTCGCTAAGTATTGTGCGAGTTAGTTTAAACACGACAACAATTGAAGATGCTCTAATGCAGGGGTGGCCAAGCTTGGAGCGCCCAGCGCACTGGCTGCGCTACGCTTACGAAGAGTAGGCTGGTTGCGCTTTTGTGGCTGTTCGTCGTCTGGCTGGCGGGCGGTCGGACGGTCAAGTTGACCGTCGCGCTCGCCAAGGCCGTCGCTGCCGATGCGTAACGCCAGGTTTCCTACCGTGCCAAGTTGGCCCGAAACTTAACCCCTTCAGACCTGACTTTTTTTTAATGATTTTAAAATTTTTTTATTTGAATATTATTATTTCTTAGCGAATAATATATGCGTCATTTAAAGAATATCGTCCAATTTTCTTGTTTTTTTTTTTGGAAATTTCGCTGTGTGCATAATTATGCCCATTTCTACTCAAATGTTAAAAATCAATGAAAATAAAAATTGTTATATTGGAAAATTAAACTATATTTATGTTCATATAACATTAAAGTAACGAAAATTCACCATGAATACAAAAGCATCAAATTATTCTAAAAGTTTTCATACCAATGAACTATTGGTATGGAAATTTACAAAACAGTTTCTCTCTTTTTTATACACAAATGCACCTGACATTTGGTGCAATAGAAATGCGTTTTCTTATTGCATTTTTGCAACGTTTTCCTTCAGTATTTCCATCTAAATGTGGAAAATGGCCTACTGCATCGTGTTGTGTCTCTGATCGCGGTCGAACTTCTTGTTTTGGTCTTGTAGTTTGTTTAACAATAGATTCAGGTGTGCTACTTGGACGTCCCCTTTTTCTGTTTGAAGTTTCCTTCCCAACTTTACAAAGGCAGTCGGTAATATACAGGCGAAACGACAGATAATCCCTCTTTTTTTTGGGATGAATAGCTTTTCGCAATCTTTTCGATACTCAAACCAACTGTTTGCCAAGGCGAGAACGACTGCATGAAATAGCATGCGCAATGTCCATTTCCGAGAACGTATGTAAATCCGATATAGTCCAATCATTTGGTCCAGAAGGTTGACACCGCTCATAGAATAGTTGTAAAGTCGAACAATTTCTGGGCGCTTGACGTTTATGTATTGTTTTAGACTTTTGTCCCACCTTGCAACTTCGTCGGCATGGCCACTTCCGATAAAGTTTGAAGCCAAATAAACAGACCGATTATCTATCCACTTCACCAAAGTGACATCGCCTTCTTCACTCACCAGTTCATCTACTGATCCCCGGCCCATTCTCTTCATCGCCTGATCATCTAAAAATGGAGGGTTGGAAAATCGATTAGTTCTAATTGTTCCGGCAGCAAATATTTTCCTATGCTTCAGCATTTGCAACAACTGAAATGAGGAAAAATAGTTGTCGTAGTAGAGTTTATGGCCTTCCCCATTTATTCGCTCGGTAAGATAAAGTACTACTGACGCTCCGAGTCCAAATTTTTTCATAGTTTCCGGATCGATTCCAGTTGCTGCTCCCTGATAAATGAGGAAATCGTAGGCGATTCCGGACTTTCCACAAAGAACAAAAATTTTTACTCCCCACGGTGTAGGTTTGCCCTTCACATACTGTTTTATTGCTAAGTTCCCCCTGAAAGGAACAATTTGCTCATCGATACATAGATTTTCTTCTAATTCCAATTGTAGGCAGCGTTTTCTAACTGCGTCATATAATGGTCAAACTTTGTGCATTCTGTCTTGACAATTGACTGGAATTTCTAAATTATTGACACAATGCAAATTAGAACGAATTTTGAAAAATCCATCTTTTGACATGGTTTCGTGAAAAAGATTGATTCTACGTTCTTTATTCCAATATAGGCGTATCCTTGGAAGTTTTAGACTTCCTGCGGCTATGTGCAACCCAAACAAATTTCTGATTTCCGAAGCATTTGTCGGTTTGAAATTAGAATCTTGCTGAAGGGCATATATACTGGTGTATTTGGCCATGTTTTCGAACTCGGTTTTACCAATATATTTTTCAAAGTACTTCTAAATCGTTGTTTTTGGAACTATTCTCATGCCAAACTGTTTCCGGTATATTGAACACTTTTCGACTCCATTTTACGGAACCTTTTTCAGTGATTTTTAAATCGTTTTCTTTTAAAAGCGATAGAGGTAAGTCGTCTTCATTCTTCCAGTTTTGCTCTTCATCTGCCCCAATAATTTCTTGACTCAGTGGTGTGACTTTATCTGAACCAATTCGGACCACTCGTGTACTAACAGCTTGGAAGTCACTTTCAAAATCTTCTATTTCGTCATCACTAAGTTCAATATCAGAATTCGTTAAAAAATTCAACACCTCTGTCAGATCTTTATTCGACCCAAGATTGAACCAGCGTTCTACGAATGAAAAAATGAAATCACAATTCATAACAGAAGCAGTAAAAAGTTTCTAACAAAAACAACGTTTCTGACTAACTGTGCATAATTATGCACATGTAACTAGCATGTCGTGCTACATCAAACTACAAAACCACAACACACTAATATGGAGCTATAATCACTTCTCATACACATACACTGACGAGCAAAAGTGTAACAATAATTAAAACCATCAGATAACCTGTTATATATTTACTTCATTTTTTCAAAAATCTTAAAATACTTAACATCGGTTTATTTTGTGCATTAATACATCTTAAAAAACGAAACAAATAATATTTATTCAATACTTGGATAAAATAAAAAAAAAATTAAGTATAAAAAAGTTGAATTGTTACAGTTTTGCACCATATAATGAAATATTGCAAAACTGCAGAATTTTAATAATCAGTCCATAGTCCTTTTGATTTCTTTAAAGCTTCCAATCGTCTTGGCATGCTCTGATAAAGTTTGTGTACAGTTTCGGGTGGAATACAGTTCCATTCTTCTTGAACACGCTCCCAAAGCTCATTTGTGCCTGCTGGTGCAGTTTCATATTTTGCCAATTGCCTTTTCAAATGACTCCACAAATTTTCGATAGGGTTCAAATCCGGACTTTGTGGAGGCCACTTCATTGTCTGAAAATTTTGAGAATGCAGCCAAGATTTTAATAATTTAGAAGAATGTTTTGGGTCATTGTCTTGTTGGAAAATGACCTGGTTCTCATTAATTCCCATCATTTCAAGTGCAATTGGCAAATTCTGCTGTATTAAATAGTCTTCCTTCTTCATAATACCATTAATTCTTATGATTGGACCGACACCATTTGGCGTAAGACACCCCCAAACCATAAGACTTCCACCTCCATGCTTGACAGTTTGCTTTACTTGCGAGGGTTGTAGGTATGCAGCATTATTTGTCCAGTACCACGAACGTCCATCTGATTGAAATCTATTCAGTTTCGATTCATCTGACCAAATAACCTAAATAGTATACCTTATTTGATAGATCGTTTTTCAAAAAAGGTTAATTCAAACATTACCTGTCTCCAATCATTCAAAGTCCAGAACTTATGTTCTTCCAAAAAGGACTTTCGGGCCTTGATGTTTTTGGTAGATAGTAGTGGCTTCTTTTTCTTTTCCTTGACCTTCATTCCAACTCTTTTCAGTGACCTTCTTACAGTCCATACACTTGCGTTTTGATTTAGCATTGGAATTGCATCCTTGGGAGTCAGAAGTTTACCACTTACCAACTGTCGTCCAAGGGAAATGTAGGGGACTGTCATAATCAGGATATATATCTACTACTTCTCTTTCCAGAAAATTTTCCATAGCGGCCCTTTGCTTCGAACTGGAAATTTCACCTTTCCTCCGTCGTTTCCTATTTTCACTACCCGACAACTTTTTTTCACACCCGACATATTAATTAGTTTTTTTTATAACGTTTAATCAATTGTATTCAAAATCACTGTTGAAAATTGTAATCAAAAAATCAATTGTTTTGAAAATCAACGTTCGTACACTTTATCACGAATTCAACTTCACTAATATTGAACCCTTTCAATGGCTTTGGTCGTCGACGATGTAGGAATCTGTTTCTCTTCGACTTCATTCTGAATAGAAGAGAGAGTTTGTCAGTGCTACGAGCTGTATAAGTAACGATTTCAGATCATTATATGTTCAAATTTCCATTTTATGCCAAAATTTCCCTCCAATAAAATTTTTAATTTCATGACTTAGACTCCAAGTGAAAATTGTATGGCCTTATGAAAGCACCAGAACAGCAAAACTAAAAAAAATCCGATTATACTTAATACAATCAAATTAAAATGAATGGAAAATGCAAATGAAAAATTTTCCCATGCTATCATATCTCTTAATCGCTTTTCTCTTTCGACTTGGTTCAAGACTTCTAGCTTGAACCAAATTGCCTATAGCACCCATAGATGACTCATTTCAGTGTGCATAAAATCATGTGTGAATTTTCCCATTGTTTGAGTCAAGTTGTTTGTTTTGAACCAGCGTCAATCCGCTGGCGATGATGAGCACAGTGTTATAGATCATATACATAGCAGTGGCGGCTCGTCAGATGAGGCAACTTAGGCGGCGCCTTACCTTGTATTTCTGCTAAAACAATAAATAATTCAATATTTTACTAAGCCGCCAAGCTACTGTGCGCTCCCATCCCATCATTAAATAATAAATTTGCACACTCACATGTACTTATAAAGCAGTTTAACATACACGCTAGTGTTCTAACTTTCCATATGTATCATTCGGTACTTCTTGCCGATACACAAAATTGATAATTAGGCGAAATCGTCGGAGCCTCAGCTTTAATGGGATTATTTTTAGAAACGGCTGCCCTACGATCCATTCGTTTCTATGGCTAGAACTGATTCGACGAAATGTTCGCCTCTGCTCGACACAATGCTCTCAGTTTGCAACTTTTATGCTTGCTGGAAATGAAAAGTTGTTGATCGATTTCCAAAATTCAACACTGACAGCACTGATTGTTATTTGGAAAGAAAATATAGTAGGTGTAAAGAAAAACGCAAAAATCGGTTTCAGAGTGCGATCGATGTTCGTGTGTGATAATCGTATTTTTAAAAGTGATTAGTGTTGGAATTAAAGTTTTTAGCATGAATCCATTGCATGATATCGTGTTATCATTGATAGAATTGCCCTTTTCAAGGCGTTCCGCCAATGAAAAACACGAAATCATTCACACAAATAGGCCCACACCTAAGATAAGTATTTTAAGTAGTGATAAAAAAGATGGTCGTCAATAAAAACGCTCTTTTCAATTAAGTTGGTATGAAACTCACAAATGGATTTGTGGAAGTACCTTCAAACAACGTTTGTATTGTTGGCCATGCTTATTATTAGGAAAAATAAAAAGCGTCTGGACTAGCAATGGATATGCCGACTTTAAGAATTTTCGAGAGCAGTTAAAATGCATGAAGCATTTCGAGAGCATATTCAAAACTCGCTAAGTATTGTGCGAGTTAGTTTAAACACGACAACAATTGAAGATGCTCTAATGCAGGGGTGGCCAAGCTTGGAGCGCCCAGCGCACTGGCTGCGCTACGCTTACGAAGAGTAGGCTGGTTGCGCTTTTGTGGCTGTTCGTCGTCTGGCTGGCGGGCGGTCGGACGGTCAAGTTGACCGTCGCGCTCGCCAAGGCCGTCGCTGCCGATGCGTAACGCCAGGTTTCCTACCGTGCCAAGTTGGCCCGAAACTTAACCCCTTCAGACCTGACTTTTTTTTAATGATTTTAAAATTTTTTTATTTGAATATTATTATTTCTTAGCGAATAATATATGCGTCATTTAAAGAATATCGTCCAATTTTCTTGTTTTTTTTTTTGGAAATTTCGCTGTGTGCATAATTATGCCCATTTCTACTCAAATGTTAAAAATCAATGAAAATAAAAATTGTTATATTGGAAAATTAAACTATATTTATGTTCATATAACATTAAAGTAACGAAAATTCACCATGAATACAAAAGCATCAAATTATTCTAAAAGTTTTCATACCAATGAACTATTGGTATGGAAATTTACAAAACAGTTTCTCTCTTTTTTATACACAAATGCACCTGACATTTGGTGCAATAGAAATGCGTTTTCTTATTGCATTTTTGCAACGTTTTCCTTCAGTATTTCCATCTAAATGTGGAAAATGGCCTACTGCATCGTGTTGTGTCTCTGATCGCGGTCGAACTTCTTGTTTTGGTCTTGTAGTTTGTTTAACAATAGATTCAGGTGTGCTACTTGGACGTCCCCTTTTTCTGTTTGAAGTTTCCTTCCCAACTTTACAAAGGCAGTCGGTAATATACAGGCGAAACGACAGATAATCCCTCTTTTTTTTGGGATGAATAGCTTTTCGCAATCTTTTCGATACTCAAACCAACTGTTTGCCAAGGCGAGAACGACTGCATGAAATAGCATGCGCAATGTCCATTTCCGAGAACGTATGTAAATCCGATATAGTCCAATCATTTGGTCCAGAAGGTTGACACCGCTCATAGAATAGTTGTAAAGTCGAACAATTTCTGGGCGCTTGACGTTTATGTATTGTTTTAGACTTTTGTCCCACCTTGCAACTTCGTCGGCATGGCCACTTCCGATAAAGTTTGAAGCCAAATAAACAGACCGATTATCTATCCACTTCACCAAAGTGACATCGCCTTCTTCACTCACCAGTTCATCTACTGATCCCCGGCCCATTCTCTTCATCGCCTGATCATCTAAAAATGGAGGGTTGGAAAATCGATTAGTTCTAATTGTTCCGGCAGCAAATATTTTCCTATGCTTCAGCATTTGCAACAACTGAAATGAGGAAAAATAGTTGTCGTAGTAGAGTTTATGGCCTTCCCCATTTATTCGCTCGGTAAGATAAAGTACTACTGACGCTCCGAGTCCAAATTTTTTCATAGTTTCCGGATCGATTCCAGTTGCTGCTCCCTGATAAATGAGGAAATCGTAGGCGATTCCGGACTTTCCACAAAGAACAAAAATTTTTACTCCCCACGGTGTAGGTTTGCCCTTCACATACTGTTTTATTGCTAAGTTCCCCCTGAAAGGAACAATTTGCTCATCGATACATAGATTTTCTTCTAATTCCAATTGTAGGCAGCGTTTTCTAACTGCGTCATATAATGGTCAAACTTTGTGCATTCTGTCTTGACAATTGACTGGAATTTCTAAATTATTGACACAATGCAAATTAGAACGAATTTTGAAAAATCCATCTTTTGACATGGTTTCGTGAAAAAGATTGATTCTACGTTCTTTATTCCAATATAGGCGTATCCTTGGAAGTTTTAGACTTCCTGCGGCTATGTGCAACCCAAACAAATTTCTGATTTCCGAAGCATTTGTCGGTTTGAAATTAGAATCTTGCTGAAGGGCATATATACTGGTGTATTTGGCCATGTTTTCGAACTCGGTTTTACCAATATATTTTTCAAAGTACTTCTAAATCGTTGTTTTTGGAACTATTCTCATGCCAAACTGTTTCCGGTATATTGAACACTTTTCGACTCCATTTTACGGAACCTTTTTCAGTGATTTTTAAATCGTTTTCTTTTAAAAGCGATAGAGGTAAGTCGTCTTCATTCTTCCAGTTTTGCTCTTCATCTGCCCCAATAATTTCTTGACTCAGTGGTGTGACTTTATCTGAACCAATTCGGACCACTCGTGTACTAACAGCTTGGAAGTCACTTTCAAAATCTTCTATTTCGTCATCACTAAGTTCAATATCAGAATTCGTTAAAAAATTCAACACCTCTGTCAGATCTTTATTCGACCCAAGATTGAACCAGCGTTCTACGAATGAAAAAATGAAATCACAATTCATAACAGAAGCAGTAAAAAGTTTCTAACAAAAACAACGTTTCTGACTAACTGTGCATAATTATGCACATGTAACTAGCATGTCGTGCTACATCAAACTACAAAACCACAACACACTAATATGGAGCTATAATCACTTCTCATACACATACACTGACGAGCAAAAGTGTAACAATAATTAAAACCATCAGATAACCTGTTATATATTTACTTCATTTTTTCAAAAATCTTAAAATACTTAACATCGGTTTATTTTGTGCATTAATACATCTTAAAAAACGAAACAAATAATATTTATTCAATACTTGGATAAAATAAAAAAAAAATTAAGTATAAAAAAGTTGAATTGTTACAGTTTTGCACCATATAATGAAATATTGCAAAACTGCAGAATTTTAATAATCAGTCCATAGTCCTTTTGATTTCTTTAAAGCTTCCAATCGTCTTGGCATGCTCTGATAAAGTTTGTGTACAGTTTCGGGTGGAATACAGTTCCATTCTTCTTGAACACGCTCCCAAAGCTCATTTGTGCCTGCTGGTGCAGTTTCATATTTTGCCAATTGCCTTTTCAAATGACTCCACAAATTTTCGATAGGGTTCAAATCCGGACTTTGTGGAGGCCACTTCATTGTCTGAAAATTTTGAGAATGCAGCCAAGATTTTAATAATTTAGAAGAATGTTTTGGGTCATTGTCTTGTTGGAAAATGACCTGGTTCTCATTAATTCCCATCATTTCAAGTGCAATTGGCAAATTCTGCTGTATTAAATAGTCTTCCTTCTTCATAATACCATTAATTCTTATGATTGGACCGACACCATTTGGCGTAAGACACCCCCAAACCATAAGACTTCCACCTCCATGCTTGACAGTTTGCTTTACTTGCGAGGGTTGTAGGTATGCAGCATTATTTGTCCAGTACCACGAACGTCCATCTGATTGAAATCTATTCAGTTTCGATTCATCTGACCAAATAACCTAAATAGTATACCTTATTTGATAGATCGTTTTTCAAAAAAGGTTAATTCAAACATTACCTGTCTCCAATCATTCAAAGTCCAGAACTTATGTTCTTCCAAAAAGGACTTTCGGGCCTTGATGTTTTTGGTAGATAGTAGTGGCTTCTTTTTCTTTTCCTTGACCTTCATTCCAACTCTTTTCAGTGACCTTCTTACAGTCCATACACTTGCGTTTTGATTTAGCATTGGAATTGCATCCTTGGGAGTCAGAAGTTTACCACTTACCAACTGTCGTCCAATAATTCTGGCTTCTCCGTCATTTATTTTTTGTGGTCTACCATCTTTGTTTACTGCAGGAATTAACTCATGATCCTCATTGTACGCCTTTTGGATTCTTACTACTGACATATGACTGATATTTAACATATTTGCGATTTCACGACTAGATTTACCATCTTGCAGTAAATTTTCTTTTTTTAATTTCCACACTTAATTTCTTCATAGTCTCACATTGAACACAAATTGCCTTAGAAAAACATCATTTCAACTTTCACAAACAGAAAATTTCAATTATTCATATCAGCTGATACACGGGTGCAAAACTGTCACAATCAGCTGATGAACAATTTATCGGTTCTGTTTCAAAAACTAGCGGTAATGGCAATCAATAACTCTACACATCATTAATACACATTCACGTTCATACTGGAATATAAGTTATTACTCTACAAAAGAACTAAAAGCTAAGTTATAATAAAAAAAATTCAAAGTGCACATATATTGTTACACTTTTGCACCTCAGTGTATGTTATATATTTCAAGTTCATCAAAATAATCCAGTTTCTATTCCTACTTGAATTTCGCAATAATTTGAATGCACTTACTAGAACCTAACTTGCTGCCGGACTCCATCCTGTCAAAACACGAATGAACGAAATTCGACAGTGTCTACATACAAATTATATCTAACGGTGAATTCTTCGGCAGTTCACATTTCTGCACATTAGATCAGAAACGTTGCACATATAATGGAAACACTTTAATGATAACGTACTGTTGATGTGCATAATTATGCACACAGGGTCTGAAGGGGTTAAACAAATCATTCTTTTGCTGCGCGGCGTTTTTCATTCTATTATCACTATTAGGTTTAAGGAGCCCTTCGACAAGTAGGTCATTTCGGGGAAATTTAGGATTTCTAATCCGCGTTATTGTGAAGTACCGATTAAGTATTAAAATGACGATAACAATAAATGGCTAATAGATGCGAATATGCAATTTAAAAAAAAGACGCAAGTTTGTTCATTCGTGTATATTTCATCATTTTTTAACATTAATGATGTACTCAATGTCTGGAACAATTTCTGAAACTTCAAACCTCATCGTATTTCGCAGATTACCATCGGATAAACATAATCGCAGTTTAGTTTTTGTGAGTGTGAGTACAGAAAACAAACTCTCGCAAACATAAGTCGATCCAAACATGTACATAACATTGCTGCTGCTTTTCTGTGCAGTTTTGGAAATTGTGGCTGCGGAAGCTAAGCATAAAAGTCTTGCAAGTTTTTTACAGAGTAAAAAATATCCTTAAGCCTGGTGATATTCTTCAAAAGAAAAAGTTCTTTTTGAAGTTATGTTGGAACCTCTGATACACACATAGAGAACGGTTTAACAAACAAGTCAAAATTCGGTCGAAGGGTTTCAAGTTCCTAAATCTATCACAAAACGCTTTTTTTCAAATCTTCCACTATTTTAACATAGTTGTCATAGTTAACCCCGGTTTCTAGAGAATCTAGATTCGGGAAGTGTGCACAATTTTTCGCTTTCAGCTGGCCTTTCCACAACTCTAACATATCTTTGAATGACGAAATTTCATCAACAAAGTCCGTAATTAAATGGTCCCTACCTTGCAGTGACACGTTTAGCTCGTTGAGGTGCGCTGTGATATCAGACAAAAAATCTAGATCTGCTATCCACTCTGGATCTGAGAGCATTGGCTCTGGCTTGCCAAGCATGTCAACAAAAATGCTTATTGCCTCCCTTACCTGAAAAAACCTTTGCAGTACCGCTCCTCGGGTCAACCACCTTACATCACAATGGTACGGAACATCATTGTATTCCGCCTCCATTATTTCTAAAAACACCCTTAAATTCGCGGTGAGTTAACCCATGACGCCGAACTAACTTCACGTTATGAACTACCACCTGCATGACGTCACTGAGATTTGCTGTCTTATCGCAAAGAGCTACTTGGTGAATGAAGCAGTGAACAAAGTAGATTTTGACTTTAAGGTCGTCTAATTTTGCTTTTAGACTAGCGAGAAATCCTATTTTTAAACCCCGCATAGATGGCGCGCCGTCCGTTGTTGCAGAGAAAAGCCGGTCCCACTGCAAGCCGGCGTTATTTATGGCCTCTTCGACAGCCAGAAAAATATCGTGCCCGGTAGTTGTCTCCTTTAACGGTATGAGATCTAAGAACTCCTCAGGTACATTAAGTTAATTGTCAACACCCCGCACAAAAACAGCAAGTTGCGCTGTGTCCGAAATGTCTGTCGATTCATCCAATACAATTGAAAATGCAACGAATTTGGAGCACTTGCCAATTAATTGTCGTCAAATATCATCGGATAAATCGGCAATGCGTCGTGTTATTGTTTGACGTGACAACGGAATAGGCGCAAACCTTGCAGCTTCCAGCGGGCACATCTGCTCTGCTGCGTCCACAATGCAATCTTTAACAAATTCCCCCTCGGCGAAAGGTTTACCGGCTTTGGCTATTCGCAAGGCAATCTTGTAGGTTGCTCGTAGAGCTGGGTTCGAAATATAAACATCTTCCTGAACAAATGAACAAACAACGAAATAAGCAAACAAACCCCATTGATCTTGAAAAACAAATCAACCTAAACAGTAAACAAGTACGTTATAATTAAAAAAATACGTACGAGTGCAACTTAACGCCAAACATGATCAAACGCTTGAACAACATCTATGGAAAATGCAACGATCAACATAAGCATTTTCCACAAGTGCATCTTCTTAGGAGGAACCAAACACAACAATCAACTTCTACGAAAAATGCAACGGTCAACGTAAGCATTTTCCATAAGTGCATCTTCATAGAAATTACGCTAGCCAAGGATGGCTTCGCCAGACGCTGCATCAGCAGTATTTTTTAATATAAGAAGCTAAGATGTAGAATGTAAGTTCTTCTTGTTTTTTAATTCGAATTGTCAAGACGCAAGACGCTTGTCTCGTTAATAAATGTAAATTTTAAATGAGAAAAAAAGTGTTGTAAATTAACTTGCATCGGTTATTTCTAGTGCTGATTTGAGCTGATTAAGCTTACGCTCACGCTCTTCGCCTGTAAGATCCCCGTAGTCCAGCTGATGCTTTTGATTAAAATGTCGCTCCAGTTGGTATTTTCGCAAGCAAACAATGACTGCAGCAAATCACACACTTAGCACTCCCGTTGTGTGGAACAAAAAAAAACAAGTTTTCCCAATCCTTCTTAAACGTAGGTGAGGCCGAAATCCTCGGTCGCTTATTAGCGATCGCCGCCATGGTGTCACCCCTTTGAATGACCTTTGCGCGAATGCAGTTTTCCGCTTGCAGTTTAATTGGCAAACCAAAACTTAAACAAAAGAAGCCCGGGCAGCGATCGAAGACAGACAGGTACACTTCCTCCTCGCTACCTTTTATCTCCGCTTTTACGCCGGCGCTAGCGCGGGTGCGTTCTCGGCGTACCAAAACTCTCGGCGCACGTTTTGGCCACCCCTGCTTTAATGGAAAACGCTTGTTTATCTAAGATACCATACAACGAAGTTATCCGCAAAAATTCGGTTGCTGAAGACTTATATAATCGATACAACAGTTTTATTAGGGAAACAGGTACTTGGTTTTAGAGGGCATGATGAATCTGAAGCTTCTCTGAATAAAGGAAATTTCAGGGAAATATTTAACTGTTTGATCCGGCGTAACAGCGAACTTGTTAAACATTTAGAAGGAAAAAATGTTTTCACGGGGCAATCCAAAACGATTCAGAATGAATTTTTTTTTTTTATTGAAAACTATTTAAAAGACTACATTAAAAAAGGGATATCAGATCCACTGTTTTTTTCAGTAATAGTAGAAGACACGACAGAAATTGTGGCAAAGGCACAATGTTGTATAACAATAAGGTATGTGAACTGGAACGCGGAGCTCAAAGAAGGTTTTTTTGGATTTTTTGATGTTAGCTTGGATTCAAGAGCTAGTGCACTTCACAGCTTACTAGTTAGTGTCTTGGAACCATTTGCATTCAGACAAAAATTAGTAGCACAATGTTGTGATGGAGCTGCAGTTATGGCTAGAGATTTGACTGGTTTGAAAACAAGAATCAAATCTGTCGCACCTCAAGTACTTTATACTCATTGTGCTGCACATCGTTTGAATTTGATTTTGCAACAAGGCTCGAACTATATTAAAGAAAGTAGAGTGTTTTTTGCAACTTTAAAAGGTTTACCAACTATTTTTCATAAATCATACAAACGTACATCTGTTTTGGACAGAATACTGAAGAAAAGAATTCCTCAATCTTGTGACACAAGATGGTAGATCGAAAATTGTACATTTTACCGCAAATATTTGGGCTCCTGATCAGTGAAACGTATTGATCGGGTACGTAAATAGGTCCTGACTTCTTTGCTCTGGTCAAAGATCTTTCGATGATGCTGTGTACTGCGTCTCCCTCGTTTTGCGTATGACTTCGAATTAAATACTTATGCGTGATGGAGTGGATACCAAGATGTTCAACTGCGTACAAGTATAGCGCAATCATGTACCTAAAACAACAGTGAATGTTTTCTAAGTTTTCCTTCAAAGCCAGAAGACTGAAAAGAATTAATGTTTACTACGTGACAGAACGCAGTAGCCGATTCTCTACACACATGCTAGTTATATACTCAAATCAAGTTTTTGTTGGTACTTTCTGAGGCTTACCGGTTTTTCTGTTGGCCCCCGCAGTTTTCTGAGTACAATACAACGTTTTGCCCAGGGGTGCTAATTGAACACTCTTCGAGATATTTATAAACGCCAGTTCCTATTTCGTTAACACCCCTGTGCCCAAGTCCTTCATGCCAAAAAAAGCACAAGGTCTTGTCGCCTCCGATTTCTGTTTCCCGCAAAAATAAAAAATAAAACAATTTAGACACTTCCTAATGATCAATAACAACTGCAGTTAATAGTAATAATATTATTATTATTATGAAGTAGTATATGTTACTGTGAATAGTGCGCTGGCTGATACTCACTGTAAAATTGAAACAATTTAATCGTGACTTCTAATAAAAAGCTGATGTTTGCCCCATTGGTACTAGCAATACTGCTTGTAGGTCATAAACAGCTAACTTGATTTCTCCTTTTTGGGACTTTTCTTTATCCGCTGCTTTCTCAAGTCGACTTAATTCTTTTTCTTCCTGATGTAGGTGGAAAGCGTCTTCAATTTTATTCTTGTCATCATTTATAGCATTTTTGTACGTCTCAAATTGGTCATACTGATCCAAAAAAAAACAATGTTAAATTCGTTGTTAAATATCCGCGCATACGTATCGTAATTTGCCGGTTGCATATTAATTGCAGATCGTTCGGCAGAATACCGACAATGCATATCTGCAATGGTCAAACCACCATCGATGAACTCTCTCGTTGTATCCTTTCGTACGTAATGACTGTCAACACGGGGTATCGAGTTTATGTGGTTCCTGACTGAAATCAAAATTTCTACGTCTATCCTTTTACGATTTGCATATTTACCTCTTATCTTCTATAGGAGTAATTCCAGCCACATTCTATGTGGCTCCGATTACTGTACGGATTTTTCACTTATCCCTAAAGTATTTATCAAAAGGGTCTTACATACTCTGACCTTATTTGTACTATTATCCCTCAGATACACAATTCGGCTTTCTTGGTTCTTGGGAAGTTATGCGACGATATTTCAGAGCAATACATACACTAAGAAAATCCCGTTGACGTTGTACCGAACCCATTGTCCAATAATTCGTGAACAGCTGAACTCTGTATTCTTCTGTGAATTTCTTAGAACAAGACTGGATGCATGTATCTTTGCAAGGAGGTCCCATCTTTCGAGGAGCTACGGTTTTTTCTGTTCTACCTGTATAACTTTTCCCTGTGTTCCTCAACATTTAAGCTTTTACTTTGCGCAAGTTTTCGACATTTCTTGTTCTTTTTTCCCCCCTCACTGTTGGAGATCGTTCACTAAGTTGTGTTTCATCTTGCTGGTTCTCTGCATTGTTGGTATTTGAGGTTAATGGAGAAGAAGACGATAAATTACTGCTTGAAGATTCATCACTACTTGATGGATCATACATATCACCTGAACCTGATGAAACTACGTCATCAGATTCATCCGAAGTAGTACAGTGCTCAGAGAAGTCCAATTTTTTTAAATACATAGTTGTCGGAGTTGACTCCACAACATTCCATTGAAGTGATCCATTATTGGATTGATCATAGTGTGACGTTGACGGTGTGATACTTGTTGTGACCTGTGTTGAGAGTGCAGGCATTTCGTGGTCATTTGACGCAGAAGAACAATCCACCTCGTCAATTTTCTTATTCAGCATTTCACGAGCAAGCTGCACCATTTTTCTGCTCCGTTCGCTCAATTCAGCCCTACCAAAAAAAAACCTCTAATTGCAAATAACTATTGAACCATCAGGAACGTTTAAATAATTACAGTATTAATTAATTTAAGTAAAATATAAATAATTAATTCATTATTATGAATTCAAATTGACAATGTCAAGTCGACAATGACGTTAAAAACAGTTCGTACGCCGAATTACACAAATTCATAGGTTCAACAACGGCAGAAAGAACAGTTATGTCATCAGATGTTTCTAAAAAATCAAATGTACAATGACAGAAAGTACACATACGTCGTTGTTGCACTAGAATCAAGTGGAAGTCAATCGAGGTTTTTGTCAGAAATGGCACTTGCGTCACTGTGGCACTGTAAGGGTAAGGGAAGTCGGCAAATTAGATCCGTAACTTCGGAAGGATTGACTGTGAAGATTGAGATAATCGGGCTTGATTGGGAAGTACCATTATGGATTATGTACTCGTTCTGGAGACAATATGATATATGATATTATCAAATAGATTATATCTAGTCCCCGGATAGTAGTTTACATAACCAGTTACGGAACTCTTTTGCTAATAATCAAATAGAACTTCTGGTTATAATGCAAATTTATAACGGCTATCAATTAACAATTAATTCAGAACTTGGACGGACTTGGGGAATCCGACTGTCCAATTAAAACAAAGCATTGTGATGGCCCTAACGGGTGTTGAAACAATGTGATTTCTGCCGAGTGCTCTGAATGTCAAAGTGAAGAAATTCAAGTAAGCGCGGGTAAACGGCGGGAGTAACTATGACTCTCTTACTCCGCAGGGGAAGTCGCACAGTAGAGCTTGTCTTTTGCAGACAGACTTCAGGGGAATTTGTCGTCCCCTCGGTTCCGAGACATCACTGTATTGTGAGTCGCCCAGTAGAGTTCTATGCTTTTGCTGACAGATTTTTAGGGGAGATTGAGTTTGAAAGAACCAAAAAGACATAGTCAAATGAAAAGCTACGGACGATGGCTGGGATGGAGGCGGTTGCAACGGTCTCAGGAGAAGATATATCAATATCTCCTTGAGCACGGTGCTGATAGCTCAAGGTCACTTGATGCCATCAAGGGTGCGCGCCGCAAAGCGAATTACAAAACAATGGTCGAGGCTGCTATTACAGATATTAGGACGAACGAACCCAATCTTGTGGCTCAGTCCAAGGATAGTCACAGTAGCCCGGCCAGCTCTCCATCCTACCACTCCGCCAGCGACTTCGATACTTGCACTTATGCTGTAGTTCGCGCGTAAATTGGACACAACAAAGAGTCTCTAGTATCTCGACTTACGCGCGACACGCGAGTAAAGTACTTATGTTGGGAGCCCATCAATAACAGTTTACGTGAACAGAAATATAGAAATTGCGCGGTAAACTGAATCGAATAAAACTGGATTTTTTTCTTTTCCAAATAATTTAGCTTTTAAAGAAGCATACACGTGGCTACCTGAGTTCGCGTGTTTTTGTATGGACTCACTTATGTGCTTTAAGTCACAATATCCAGTAGAATTCCACGGAGTTGTAGATTTATCATTAAATAAAGTACAATGCCAACAGTATAATTTATTTAATGTTTCACTACCAGTGAGCCAATCACATTTCCTAAACCAATCATTAGTTCAACTTCTTTTTTTACTGCTACGATTATCTCTACTTATTAAATTTTTCATGTCCGGACATGGTCTTAATTTGTGAATAAAGAATTTTTCTTCTAAATTTAACGAACTGAATTTAGTTTTTAATAAATAGCAAACAATGTCATCGTTATTTTTTACTTCTACCTGAATTTTGCTATATCCCTGCTCCATTTTCACTTCACTTCACACTCGCTGCTTCGAAAACTGACTGAATGAAAAACTTACTCGTAATAAAAGTAAAATTTACAAAAAAGACAATAATTGAATTTTCGCAGAAAAACTCTTAGGAATTTGGAGACCCATTGAAAATAGCTGCCGGTAAGCCCACGAACTTATATTTTCAAAATCTTTTTTCACCACTGTTGACGAGTTGTTATAATTTGAAGACAACTACAGGAAATAATGCATGCACTAATTGACTTTTAAACAATAGTACAGCGTACATAAATAAAAATTTTTGGGTGAATTTACTTATAGGAAACGAGTAAAAATTTATCATTAATTAAATAGCAAGCAATTTGAATTCCATCACTGCTTCGTGCTGGGATGTGGGGCGACGGCTTCGAAAATACGCGCTTGAAACTCTAATGCCTGATCCACACGCTTGGCGTTTGCCGCAAACTCCAAACCTCCAAACTCAAACCGACAACCGTCGGATCGGCTAAGCCAAACGCCCTTTTCACACGTTTGGATTTGCGATGGCTTGTGGAGGTTTGGCAAGCGTGTGGATCGAGCATAACATTTTCAAATTTTACTTTGTTCGTCGCGCCGGGCTGGGCCAGCCCATAGCTTAAGCGACCGAAATGTGTGGAAATCGATTTTCACATCAGGAAATAAGCTTCAAATGCTGGATGATGTATTTGGCCGCAGCTATCCCGAGCTGGGCCAGCGGCTATGCAGCCCACCCTGGATCTGGACCAATGCGAGCCGTAGCCGAGCTACGTGCATAGAATTTGAACTGTGGTGAAAAGTTGCATTGTACTCTAGCGATCGGGCGGGCCCACCTTGATCATTATGGATTACACATATGTATTTGTGTTTGGAGATATCCATTAATACATATGTATGTACATATAGAAGTAATATTTGTCGAAATTTTTTCGTTTTCATGGCCTTCAATTTGTATGGGAATATTGAAGATAATCGATTAGATTAAGAATTCTAAATTGAAAATAGGGAGAATATTGAAATAATCATGTTGAATTTACAAGGTGGGCCCTGCCCACCCTGACGAGCCGCCACTGCCCCTAACACAATATCGAATTTTCCCACAGCTTCTACAAGTTTCAAAAAATTGCCATTTTGTAAGTCATTCAATTTTATGGAAGTGCCTCGAAATGCTAAGGACTGGGTACCGAGAAATTTCACAATAATTAACAATCTATGAAGAAACTTCGGCCTTCGTTGCACTTTCCAAGCCATGATCAATAGTAGGATTTACATTTTCTTATAATAATTTGATGCCTATAGATATTCAGTGGTTTTTCTGATATTTGAATATACAATGAGTTGTCCTCTTGTGCACTATATACTGTAGCGGCTGCTGAATCTGATTCCAATTGGTTAATATTAATTTCGGGGCGAGAAAGAGCGTCTGCTACAACATTGTTTTTTCCTTTGATGTATTCTATATCAAAGTTATACTCCTCAAGACAACACGTCCATTTCTGGAGTTTGCAATTTGGTTCTCTTAGGTTAGAAATCCATGTTAAAGGTCTATGATCTGTTCTTATAGTGAATTTCCTGCCATAAAGATACGATCTAAAATACTTGGTAGACCATACAATGGCAAGAAGTTCTTTCTCTATCGTTGAGTATCTTGTTTCGTGGTCATTCAACGTCTTACTCGTACAACAAGTAAGGTGACCATCCTGTGAAAGGACTGCGCCGATTTCGTAATTTGAAGCATCGGTAGTTAAAATGAATTTTTTTCAAAGTCTGGATAAGCCATTGGTTCATTCGTCATCAACAGCTTTAATTATTCAAAGGATTCGGTGAAGTCTTTGTCATGAGGATTAATTTTTGTATTCTTTTTTAAGCGCAATGTCATGGGTTTTGCAATTTTCGCGACATTTTTCATGAACTTTCTATAAAAACCTACAAGTCCTAAAAATTGCTCGATCTGTTTAACAGTTTTTGGGATTTTAAATTCAACAACAGTTTGTATTTTTTTCGGATTGGGTCTAATTCCGTTTCTAGTGACAATACGTCCGAGAAATTCCGTTTCTTTCTTTAAAAATTCACTTTTGTCCATTTGAATTTTCAAATGCTAGCTCAACAAAGTCCATTTTGGTGATTCCACCGAATTCAATAAAGGGCTTAATAGAGCAAATGTTACACTTCACTTCAGAATTTAACGTACGAAGGGAAAAGCACTCCGTTTTTTGACGTAATTGTTGTGCACAAATGTTTGGGTTTATTATACTTATGCTAGCACCAGTATCTAAAACGAAACGTAGTGGTTTATCATAAGAGTCTATCCGAATATATGGGAGTTTTGCTCCGGAGGTTGTATTTCCGAGGCAAGAAACCGAAAATTTTCGACTTGATTTGCATTGGCAAATTGGGTGGAATTGTCGACTTCCATAGGAGTTGGTCTACCAAATCTACGTATTCTGCTCTGTTGTGAGTTTGTCTGGTAGTTGTTTTGTAGCGAATTTGATACACTGTTGTTTCGAGTTGTATTACGATGATTGTAAACATTTTGGTTGAAATTTTGATAATTTGGATAAAAATTTGTGCGATTCTGTTGATTTGACCGGTAATTTAAGTTTGAATGATTAATTTGGTTGTTATTAACCCTTTCGCGCGCAGTATACGAAGGAGAAGAAGGAAAAAATAATTTAATTGTGTTCTATGGTTTGAATGCTTAAGTCTACGCAAAACTGAAAGAAATTTGATTTTTAGGTTTTCCGAAGAAGGTTTTTAAGGATGTTGCCATATGGCAACATTGCACAAATAATATTAAAAATTTGGTCTTGTTTGTTATTACTATTTATTATGAAGAACTCTTGGAATAGTGTTAAATTATGTGTGAAAAGAAACAAAACAATTCTTGTGTTCATTTAAACACAACGCCACTCCACACTTCATGCACTTTATCCTTGAATAGCCTGTTGAACAAACCGGCATCGTGATTTTACTGTATAAACTGGCCAGTGATCGATGCAGTCATATCTAACGTAATTTACAGGCTGCACTCTTCTGCTGGAACGGCTAGACATTGGTGTTGATGAAGTAGATGAACTTAGGGATGGCAGGTCGACCTCATTCATTAAATTAATTGTTGTTGTTGGTCGACCACGTTTTCTTGCACGACGGCTTGTGAGAGTTTTCGCAATTGTTATCTGGAATTGCATAAGTGTCATATACTTTGCTCCTGGATAAATTCGAACCATGTGGCGTCGATACAGTAGCCATGAGTACACCACTGTGACTTTGATACACCAAAATACTATCCTAAAATGGTATTTTTTGATTTATGATCTATACGGTACAATTCTATGAGCATGTCCATGAGATCAACACCCCCCTAAAATGATTGTAATCTTAAACGATTGCAGGTCGAGGAATCTGAATATGCTGCTAAGTAACGCCATTCCAACGACGACATGTACCTATAGGATGTAAGCAACAATACGATGAAAGCATTTGTACCAACTTATTGTCGTACCAACGAACTAGTGCCAATTCATGTGTTCGTTCAACCCGATAGTCAAATGAACCACGGCCTTCTGTATTCAACTCTGCCCCATTTTTCATATTGGTCTGCCCAAAACGGTTCTTCCGTATAGTTCCTGTGGAAAAAATACCCCATGATTTCAAAACAACTTCTAAGCTGATTGATGTAAACCAATTGCCAAAGTAGACTTTAAAGTTTTCATTACGCGGCATTGTAGAGCAGAGATATAGGACAATATCGGAGGACAAACCCAGACCATAGCTCGGGCATGTTCCATCACCAAAGTAAAGTGCAAAGTCGTAAACTATGCCAGAACTTCCGGCTCTTGTAAACATTTTAAATCCCCATTTATGAGGTTTTTTCGGCAGATATTGCTTTAGCGCTGATCTTCCTTTAAAACGGATTATTTGCTCATCTACAGACTGATGTTCATCGTTGTGGGGAATTGCATTAAATTTTTTTTACAAATGGTCAAGCAATGGACGTACTTTATGGAGTTTGGCATATTTGGGGTGACTTTTAGCCTTCGCTGTGCGTTTATTGTTTATGTGGAAATATTTCTTTATTTTGTCAAACTGTTTGACAGGCATTGAGTTGGCAATCGCTTCTTACCGCAAACTATCGCTTCAAAAGCTACTATAATCTGGAAGTTTAACAACGCCCATAAATAAAAGCATACCAATGAATTTCCGAATGTCTTTTGCTTCCAACGACAATGCTTCATCATAGGATTCTAGTGCATATATCTTACTTTCTTTCGTGGCATGGTTTATTATATCGTCATCAAAGAAATGTAGAAAATATTCAGATGGTAAAAGAACTTCTTCATCAAATTCCTGCACATGTTTCCATTCTGTTTCAAATGCAAAGTCTCTTTTCAACCAGTGCAAAGATTTTGGATCAATTTTTTCGAATCGATAAATTGAACTCCTTTCACAGGCTGCCCTTAAATCTTCGGCCCCTGTAACTGTATTTCTAGTTCCCATAACATCTTTATCTGTGTCATCTTCAATTTCATCTTCATCATTGCCCAATTGAAAACCATCTTGAAATATTTGGGTAACGGAATCTGGCAAATCACGAAGCTCTACATTTTGGTTTAGCACAGCTTCGTCGTCTAAATCATCAATTTCTTCTTCTGAGTTATCCCATTCATATGTTAAAATGTGCTGAATTTCCTTTACAGAAAGTCCTTTTCTAAATGAACTCATGTTGATTCTGTAAAAAAATACACCCTATACCAGTATACTTTCAATAAATAAGTTGCAAAATACACATTTTTCGATAGTTTAAGGGCAACGGTGACATATGGCAACATGGTTTTTTGGAAAAATCTGGATCATTTGTTAACTATGCTGTTATATTTGTTGTGTTTTCAAATGATCAATACTTACCTTTTTTATTAATAAAATTAAACTTGATCACTATAACTGTACCGTTAAACCTTTAAATCGCGTATTTGTCTGGTATTTCCTCACCTGTTTTATTACCACTGGGAACTTGAATGGGAAAAACTTTGAAAATGATATTTCTAGCCTAGCAGCTGTGATATCTTTAGAACAATACGTCATGTAAAGGTCTAAAGAATACTCAAAGAATATAAAGTGCGTGAACTCTAGAATTTTTTTTGTCAAAATACCAGGTTAAAGTTGATGTTGCCATATGAATGCAGTACGCGCGAAAGGGTTAAACAGAACATTGTAATTCGAATTGAAACGATAATTTTGGTTGTGATTTGTTTGAAAACTGGGACGATAATTTTGGTTGTGATACATTTGATTATTAAAATTTGAATGATACATTGTATTTCGGTTCACTTGATTAAAATCTGGTTTTCTGGGCTTATAGTCATCCTCCCATCCCATCCTCTCGTAAGAGGTCAAGTGCTTCTATGGGCGTAGAGGGTTTATTACATTTGAAATAACTTTTGACCGGTTCAAACAATTTATTTTTAAACACGCTAAGTGCCATTCTATTATTGGCTTCAATTTTTAATACTAGTTCTCGGTGATAAATTGTTGAGTTCGTCAGAAACTGCTGCGACTATTCGTGAAATTCGCGTATAAGACTGATTTTATGTCCTCCCATTTTGTCACTTGGGGGATAGTTACTGAAAATTTTCTTGTTTTACCTGTTATCCTTGTTTTTATTAAATTTGCTATGACTGTTTGTGAAGCTGCGTCGTATCTGCTCAACTTTGGTGCCAGAGCATCTACAGCATCGACAAAACTTTTGATACAGCTACTTTCACCATCAAAAAAGGGTATGCGACTCACATACGCAAAAGGATCTACTTCCAGAGAGTGTAACGGCTGCTGATTTTGTTTGTGACTGCTACTGTTGCTGCTGCTGTTACTGCTATTGTTGGTCGCCGTGATTTAAGATCGAATATACGCTTTGCAGGGTATGAGAATCGGTATGGTTTTGCTAAAACTTGGTAATTATTTATTATTATTTTTGAAGACGCTCTATTGCCAGGCTCAGCAGTAGGCTTGCGAACCAATTTGTGTCTACGGTTCACGTCTAATTAGGTAAAATGCGATCGCAGCTGAGATTAAAACAAGATTCTTAGATACGAATATTTTTAGATTTATATTATTTTGTTGACTTCACTTTTGTGGTTAAACGCGATTTTACAAATTTTATTAACTGTAGGTTGACCGACTGCGCCAGTAATGTGTTCGTACGTACGTTCGTACTTTAATGTCAATAAAACACCGCGTTTAAACGTTAAAAATGGTTTATTTGATTCTAAATTGAGATTAACATAGTCTCCGACCGCTTTTGGAAATTAGACTGCACTTAATTTAATTACAAAACTCACTTAAATACTCTTGGAGAAAACAAAGGTCAGATTTGCTGCATCGAAAAATTCTCGGAACGATCTTTGGATGCAATTCGAAATTTTACCTTTGTACTGATAGTAGTAGATATTTGATACCTCGATCTGGTGGGTGATAGTACTTAAGCGAAGAGCATTTGGACCACGGTAAATGTGTTTTATATTTTCGTTGTTAGTTTCAAAACAATAAGCGACAATTATAAATGCATGCGGGATTCAATTTAGGTTGGTAATATCAAGAAAGATGGATGTTAAAGAAATGGTAATGTGTGGTTATAAATGGAATGGTATCGATGCGAAGTTTTAGAATATCGATGTTTTAGAAGTAGAAGGTGAAGCTGAAAGTGGTTTTATGGATGTAGGGGGATTTGTGGAAAGTGGTGTTATGACTGTGACTATTTGCCTTCTAAATCACGAACACTAGTCGACGAGCCAGCTTATTCAGACACATTAACTAAAGTATCGACGGGCTCACTAAAAGTTTCACTTCTTCCCGGTTCACAAAATAATTTTAACTCGTTTACAAGTAACACTTGTTTCCGGCTCACTAGAAATTACACTTGTTCCCGGTTCAGATAATAATCTTAACAAGATTCCCGATTGTTTTTTTATTTTCTTCATCGTGAATTTTTCGCCGTTTTCTATACTCGGCTCCTGATAATTTAGCCTTTTTCATTTTTATATATTTATTTATTAATTGCTTATTTTATTAATTTGCACAACGTTTTTGAAATCCTTCGTCTTAGTTTTGTCACAAAACAAAACACGATTGGAGAATTTCCTCTCTCCCTGCTTGCTAATACTTGACAAAGAATTGCTAACTATGATCGGGGCTTCCATCTTCGTGGAATTCCACTAAATATAGAAGATTTTAGTTGTCGGTGAAATTTGATGCGTATCAAAAAATTTCTAACTTATCCTTAAAGTTCTTAAATTCTGCGTATTAAATCATCCTGAAGCCAAGATTACAACCTTGGCCGTAATAAAATACGAAATGTATTTCAAACATGAATTGTAGTAGTGGCAACTCTGACTTGGATGTCCATATCGTAGGGATTCGAGGTGATGTGCACTTTTAAAATCTGCACAACAGTCGCCCATATACTCCCGCCCCATTCATACAATCGAATTCCATGTCGGGCTTCGATATGGACTGAGTGTGCAAGTTCTAAAAGTCGCTCATCATGCGCCCTTTGCATATGGATTGGATGTCGACACCGAACGTGCATATTAGGGATGTAACTCTGAGTCGAAGGTTTGTTTTTATTTTATCAGAGTCGGAATCGGAGGCCGAGGTTATGCGATGATGAGTAATAAACAATACCAATATGATATATTTACTCTTTTTATTATTATTGGCGTAATCCTAATAGTTACATACATATGTAATCAAAGAGCTTACACCAAGTGCAGACATTCTAAAATTGGAAAATTGTATTTAACAAAAAGTAATTTTGCCGTTTTGTCTGCGTCTAGTCTATTTCTTAAAGGGTCATCAATGGATCCTCAGTCGATGAGTAAATTTACTATCAGGGGTATTTGTAGCTAAAGATGAGTTGTCATCGTCAACACTCCTCAATAAAATGCTTGCTAATATTGACTGCAGATTGCATTTATCTGATTCGATCGCAGTTTCAGCGCTAGTGCTAGGTTCTGTGTCATTTGCAGGCAATATAATGCCTAGCCGTTTTTCGACGATAGAGTCGGAATGCTCAGACTCATGCAAGCAATTAAGCAAACATATTATTTCGGTTTGAACCTGTTGTTTAACAACTTCACTAAAAAACTTTAACTTAAATCGGGTGTCTAAGTAAGTTGCAAGTGAAAAAAATTGTTGGAGTGCAGCGCCCCAAATTTTGGGTTTAATTCATCAATAGTTTTTTTTATTAATCACTGAAATTTTTCGTCTGTACCGGGTTTAGTATCTTCGATTTGAAGAGCATGTTTCAGAACATGAATTAATGGAATGACCGATGAAATACTTGTGTTACTGTCACTCATATTTCTAGCATCTTCTTCGAATGGCTGCAGAATCCCTACCAGGGAATTGAGATGGAGCCATTCTTCTGGAGTGATTGGTGGTATATTACGAATCTTTTATTTTCGTTAGACGTTGCAGCATGTAGAACGTGCTATTCCACCTAAAAGCAAAAATTATAAGGAACTTTTCAACGACACACTTGTAAATATCATTCAACATAAATCACGCAAAAATACATTCTCTATTTTGATGTAGAGTTGTATAGATTTCTTTAAAGTTAAATAAATTTTTACCTTGTTTTACACTCCTGTATTACACCTAAGACTGGTTGATTGAGTTGTATTGTTTGTATTTTCTGTAGTTCAGTCTGTGCTTTCTGTGAATGGTTGAAATGCGTCGATTTTTTTTTCATTTTGATATCAAGTTTTTTTTGTCTTCATCATCATCCAAAGTAGATCGAACACAAAGCTGTAATTGGTGTACAGTGCAATTAACGTCGGCAAAATTGGCTAACCGCATTTCTCGTATCATGTTTGATCCACAGTCGCGAATAAAATAGTGAATTTTCTCGTGACTTATGTTTCACTCACGTAATATTTCTTCATATTTCTCATATATTATGTCTCCGGTGTGACGATCTTTAAGCGATTGGAATTTCAAAATAAGTTTCACTCGCTTGAAATCTTTAGTGATTCCATGTGCCGTCAAACTTAAAAGTGACACATTGGCACTCGGCTCAGTCCAAATGTCGGTGGCAAATGTTAGTTTGGATATCTTTTTGAGTAATTCCGTAACTTGGTCTGCAAATTTCGGATATAGCACGTCACAAAGATATGATGTGAAAAACTAACGTTCTCTTAAATGGTATTTAGGCACAACGCATTGTATTAATCGTTGAAATCCTGTACCCTCCACAAAATTGAACGAAAGGTCTTGAAGGGCAATCATTTCACATATTAACTTGTCTATTTCTTTTGACTTTGAATTTGACGTATCCCATTTTTGGACTCTTATAGCATGTTCACACCTACAAGATTATCTCATGTAGGTTTGTAATCCGCCAAACCCATTCACACTACACAAATGAGATAATCTTGACAGATGTTTTGACATTTATATGTCAATCAAACTTGTTTATGAAATATTACAAACATATGCCAAGCAAATATTTGAAAGAAATAATATTTCATCGCAACCAGATTCATCGGCTGATGTCGTTAGTAAATACAAATCCCAAAATAGCATGGATGTTGGCAAGAGACAATCGTTCTTTCTTGGAAAATTTCAACAACATTTGACACCTCAACAATAAACAATGTCAAATTGTCACTTTCAACACCTCTAAAGTTGCGTAGGTTTGCAAATCAGGGTTGTCCAAACGATTTCAACGAGGTTTGTAGGAGGATTTGATGATTATCTCCTCACAAATCTAGATTTGCGAAACCTTCATAATGTATGGGAAGTCTAGAAGATTTGCCAGGAGATTACTGAAAACCTTGAGATTTGTGATTATCTCGTGTAGTGTGAACATGCTATTAGCAAAGTTTCCTTTAAAGTTATCTGCTTTTAAGCTTCTTGTAATGGGGTAACAGCATCGATTTTAGAGAGTCTTTTTTCTCTCGTTCAAATTGTATACATTCCTCATACTCGGTGGTATGCAAAGATTTCAAATGCCCCTTTAAAGTTAATGTTGTGCCACCTTCCCTTGAATACTTTTTCTTACAAATTTTTCACTTGGCTGTATTTACGTCCACCTCACTGAAATATTTCCAAAAGGCACTTTTTTTGGTTTCATTTTAAATAATTATCAATCTCGCTGTTACTGTTAAAACCGCACGTGTATAAATGCAACCACAAACGTTCGAACACAAATATTTGTGCTAGTGAATTCAAACATCAATTTGCGTAAAACAATCGAAAATCGCGCTACTGGTATCCAACATGTTGAACACGCTTGGATCAAGCACATCGCGTAGTACTTGAAATCTTCGGTAAAACATTCGTTTATAAATAAACGGAACCGAAGTCGGAGTCAGAGGTCAAATTAAATCGAAAATTCCGAACTTTCGGAGTTGGTGGCGAAGCTTCGGTACATCCCTAGTACATATCAATCGGGAGGCTTTGGGCTTTGACATGGACTGAGTGTGCATGTTTTAACCTTAGAACCGTAAAGGGTCAAATAAAACGTTGCTCGTAAACTTGGGCACTCAGGGTCCACATTGTACTTTAAATGAAAATGTCTGTTTTCTTTTCATTTTTTTGTAATTCAAATATTTCATCATTATTGATTTAAAAAGTATAAAAATTTGATGTAAGTTATAGAAAAGTGGGAAATAAAAAAAATAGTATAGGTTACAGAGCCAAATGAATTTTAAAGAACGATTTAAAGTGGAGACTGTCTTCTTTGTCTTTTGTTTCGCTGACTCGATATTGGTGTACTCCCCCGTAACGGGAGTGGTGTCGTCGCCCGGGACGGGCCTGGTGTCGGTGTAGCCGATGGAAATGATCCAGGTGTACTAGTATTATATAGCGAGTCTGCGTCGTGTTGACCACTTTCCAGGTAACAATTAGCGCATTGTCGAATGTAATGAGCCTCACATGTTGGTGTGTGACATACATCACATACCGCAGTCGTTTTATTATCTTTTTTGATTTTTTTACATGATGCGAACATCTACGCTTTCGATGGTTTACCTGAAATTGTAAAAATGACAAAAGAAATTACCTGAAAAATAATTTTAAATTTTTTTTACCTGCACAACTGGCAGCAACTGTGTTGAGTCCAATTCGAAGCCAATCAAATCCATGGCTATTTTTGCCATTTTCGTTAACTGTGCTCCTGTGGCACGACGGTGCAAATGATTCTCTGCCAGCTCATATGCAAGCTCTTTCAGAAATATCTTACGTTTCTCGGACTTATTCAAGTTCCATGATGGGTGTGACAATTCAAACAACTGAAATCAGCAAGAGCAGCAACATCGACAAGATTGTAGAACAATACCATCGGCCATCGGTTAGTTTTGCGTTTACAGGTAAAGCCCCGGAGCATTTTATCGAATGTATCGACACCTCCTTTGTGCTTATTGTAGTCATGAATGACTACTGGCTTTGTCGTATTTGGATTTATTTTTTCTGAGCAATGTGCAGTCGACAAAAGCAAAACATTTTTTTTCGTATTCGTGGTGTAGCTCACAAGTTGACACGGTCCGGAGAAGCAAAATACTGAAGAGAATCTACCTCTCTTTTTGCCTCATCTTTGCTTGCGAATATTTTCGGCAATTGTACTTTGTTGCTTCTGATCGTTCCAACCATGGTCGCCCCCTTTTCCACCAAATCATTCCCCAATACGACACCCGTGAAGAAATTATCCATAGTGACATTTCCACCGATATTCAAATAATCCCTCATAAGGCGAAGCACAAGATCATGTGCGATACCCTTCGATCTTTCGGCATTGGTTTACGCACTCAAATACAACTCACCAGCCAGAGGATAATTGGTTTGTGAGTCAACTAACCAGAATATTTTTATTTCGTATTTACCGGGTTTTGAGGGAATATACTGGCGGAAGCTGCACCGATTTCGTGTCGTCAATAGCTGTTTATCAATTGTGTATTCTTTTGAAGCAGCAAATGGCTGGCCATTCCCGCTGTAAACAGTGTCCACACATGACGAAATGTAGCCAGTTTATCGTGTCCCAATAAATCCGGTCGGGTGGCTGAATTATCAAATCGCATGAAGCGACATAATTGTTCGAATCGATACAAGGGCATGGTGGCTCTATGAAACGGCATATTTCTCTTATCGAACAGATCTTTCTCTTGAACCAAATTGGATTTTTCAGCGCCAGCATAAAGCAGTATGCTTATGAAGGCGTAAACTTCATCGGCGTTCGTATCGGTCCAATGGCGCATATTTTTGTGTTTATTCGTTCGTTGATTCTATGCGTACACTCTTCTCGCCTTTCGATTCGTTTCCATCACTATATAGTCAATAATAATAGTTGGCATAATGCAAATAAATGCACTTTTTTGTCATTGAAAATTTCTTTGCTGACAGCAATCTTTGATGCACGATTTTCTTTAGCCGTTTGCGTTCGCCGTTTATCACTTTCGGAAGGCACTGACCACCAAACTGTCTATTTTTGCCTTGGCCAATATATTTTTCGCAACGACTGGCTTCGATTGGTACTGTTGCCACTTTTTCGTTAACATCAACCTCGATCTCGTCACAATCTATCTTTTCTTCCAGTAACCCAACTAATCGTAAATCATCAATCGCTCGAACATGATCATTTTCACCATCAAAATCCGATTGATCGCTAGGAATATCATATTCTGGCTCTGTATATTCATATTCCAATATTGGATTCAATTGAATATCAACTGCGGGCATTGGTTGATCAAGGCCGCCTATATCATTATCACTTTCACTAGAATTATCGTTGAAATAGTCATTTTGTTCTGCAGTCAAATTACGCTGAGCACTTACCAAATATGTAATATTATCACTCATTTTACCGATAATAACTATGTTTATTTGGCACGAGAAAAAGAATGCAATGATTTCATAAACTATGATGCAGCAGAAAAGTCGTTGTTTATTCTTGCAAAGAAGCCAACGAACTGAGTGTATATTTGCTAGCATTTCCACATAAAACCTCAATGATTCATGTTTTTCGTTTGTTATTCGTTCATATATAAGCATACATACATAAGTGTTCCCCCGCAAAATTAGAACAAAAAAGGGTGCAAATCATGGAGCCGATAACCGAATCTCCATATAAAATAATTGAAAATGTAACATGGGCACGCAGACACCCAGTTTAAGTATAGCGCATAACGCACTTGTCCAAAAGTTAGCAAAATCGTCAAAAAAGGGGCAATTACACGCTTTCCCAACGCGGCGGTTGCGGAAAGTTGTCGAGAATCAAGAGCGGGTCCGAAAAACTAGCGATTTGTCGTTCAAAAAGTCACTTTGTAAGAAAATTTGCGAAAACTCGAAAAATGGCTGCGGGAACACGTCCGTGCGCGATGACAGTCAGTCTGCGAGTCAGTAGATAGGAACAGAAGGAATCTCGTTAATCCATTCATGCGCGTCACTAATTAGATGACGAGGCATTTGGCTTTTTTTTTCCGAGGAGAGGAGAAACCTTCAAAAGGCACCCCAAGCAGACGGTGCAAGGAGTAGTGTGGGATTCCTACCCACTAAAACTCCTCTCCTAACGATTTCCCACCTAAGATGTCAGGGGGCGGGTTACCCTAAAAACAATGCGACCCATGGTCACAAAATGAGAAATAATAGCCTACCTACCCTAACCAACTCCCATACGGTCGAGTTGCGCACCGCAGCTCAATGTGCCGGTCATTTTGTTCCATCGGACCCAGTTGGTGTGGCTTCCTTGGATTACTCTAGTTGTTATAGATGTCATGATACGAGACGTTACACCTAGTTCTTTCAAGTCATGGGCGGATTTCGAAGCCCAAACTCCTCTCCATGACACGTTACACGACGTGTATGACACCTCTAATGGATCCACTCTGAATTTCTCGGCAATCTTATGAGTAAGGTCATTGATGTTCTTATATTATCCTAACGTAGCATCGTGACAATCATTAAGTGATTTTGTAGCATTAACAATTTGTGTGTCGATGACATACACTATATCGTCCCTTACTGCAAATAGGTCCGGCTTTCTTATACCAATGCTAATCTTAAATCTAGTTTCACCAGTCGTCCCTTGTCCTTTAGGGCCTCTGCTAGGGTCTTCGTCACTGCGTCGTACCTTTTGATTCGTCCGCCGTGCGTACGGCGACACTGCTGGATCACGTGTGCACCAGTTTCTGTGACCCAACAACCTGCCCTGCAGCGTATATCCCTGGATGCTCGTTGTACTCCCCTAGATGTCCTAATCCTAGTAAGAAGACTATTAATCCTAATGTGGTGATATTGAATGTAATCTCTGCCTGGGACTGCATTGTAAGTTTGGTCAACCCACGCGCTAGAACTTCTAACTTTCGCACTTCCGCGTAACTCGAATCCGTCGTTAGATTGGTGGAGTGACCGGGCCCACCAACGTCTCACACCACCCAATGACCGCAACTCTATACCCCCCTAGTACAAGCCTTTTCTGCCCAACAGAGCCTCTTCTGGATGTAGCTAGAATAAAAGGCTGCACTAATTGTGGCGCTTGGTGACATTTCTAAAGATATAATTCGGTGCAAAACTAGTTGCGGTATGGAGGTCTCAAACGCTGGTAGACCGAGCCCCCCATCCTTTACTGCGGCGTGAAAATAGTCAATTGGGACATCATGTGGAAGTCTAAGCCACTTCCTCGCGGCCATTCTAATTTGTTTATCTAGGGACTTAAGCTTACCCATTGTATTGTAGTACCTGCTAACACTAACTTAAAGTATAGTTTATGAATTAAAAAAGAATTAGCTTTTTTTAATCTTTGTTGGGGTTTGAGGGGAGCTTTCGAAAGATGTTCAAGATAAGTATTAACTACCCGCCCCGCTCGAAGTGACCCCGTAAACCTGAAGTCGATTCCAAGATACTTCCACTCATCGGTAGGGCCCAGTTGTCTAAGTCCCGTACCGTTCATAAGGAGAAATTGTGGTGATGTCATGACTTTTATCTTTTTCTGCCTCCCTGCTGGAATAATGGATAGTGCGAGGCACTTGGATCCATTGAGTTCCAATCCCAGTTCGGAGGCCTTTCACTCGCAGATCCTCAAGTTCATCTTCATACCATTCGATGTTCCTGCAATAAGGATAATGTCGTCTGCATACACAATTGCATTGAAAAGCTGTCCTTGCAACTCATAACCCACTTCCGGGCGCAGCTGGTTGATCATCTTGTCTAATGCGATGCAGAAGAGAATCGAGCAAAGCGGGTCGCCCTGACGGACTTACCTTCTTACCTCAATACTCTCGGAGCGAGCACCATTGGCTTCAAGTATGGTTGCACTTCTAGTGTATGTTGTATTGATGTAATTAACAAAACCTGATGGCAGCCCAATTTCGCGAAGCGCGCCCGTAACGGCGTGCCTACTGACGCTGTCATAGGCTTTGGCGAAGTCCAGCGAACAGATGTTTATTTCATTGAATTTGTTCCTTGCGTCATCCAATAGGGCGGCCAGTGTAAAGATGTTCTCGGCACACTCATCATCGAAGCATCTCTGTCTTTTATCTACCAACTCAGCCTCTTTCAGGCAAATGGCTAGGATTTTGTGTAGATGTCTGACAATGACAGAAGATATGCTGATTGAACGAAAATCGCTGGGGTCAAGACTATTATCTTTCTTGGGTATAAAGATTGTTCTGCTGATGAGCAATTTCTCGGGGAATGCTCCTATTTGTAATACTATCTTATAGAGTGAAGCTTTACGTTCATGTGAAACTGAATTCCATTGTTTAACCGTGATACCGTCTATTCCTGCGGCAGATGTTGCCGATATTTTGACTGCTGCGCATTCCTCGCAAGTGACAGCCTGCCAGATATATGCTAAGGCCTCTCTTGCTGTTGTTTGTTTACGATTGAAAGGTTTGGAATCTTCAGAGAGGATAGGCTTCCAAAATTGATGCATTGTTTCCAGGCTCGGTATCTGAGCCTCTTCTGCTTTGCCTTCAAGAATATTTCTGGCTGTTCTACCCAAGTTCTTTTTGATGTTATTTTGAGTCTTGGCATATTGCCGGCGCCTTTGACGTCTCCTCAATTACCGGTTTGTAACTAAAGGTGTTACTGGGGCTCTGATGTGACGTCTGGGTCGTAAGGCTGGAGGTGGAGGAAATAATCTTTGCACCCATGATATTATTTGGTCGGAAACATCCTTGTCATCGAGTACATTTAATCCGATTTGGGTGAGGTCTGAATCGTATGTACGCTGATTCATCATCCTTTGGACTAGCTGCCTGATGGCAGACCTAGTGTTCACGTACATAGAGCTTCATCGTGAGCTGGAAGTAGATAGAAACAGCCTTTCTTGTATAGGTGACATATACGATTCAACAAAGACATCGAGTTTGTTTGAACGCCAGAGACTTTTTCGAACAGTATCAAAATGTATAAAATAAATTCAGTAACTGGACAAATTCTTCCAATTTCTTTCGCTAATCATATCTGAATCTGAATTATTGTCTTCTGTAGCAATATCAACAAATTTGTTGCATCGCCTGAGTTTATAGGGCGATTAGAGGGAATCTAGTAAAACGAATTGAATTAAATTCCTATATGTTATCAGAAAATGTTTACCATATCTTCTGATGAATCATATTCTTCCCTCACCGAAATCGGCAAAGCATTTCTTGTGAGATCACTGCAATCATCCTGTTGTGAAAGTGTAAAGAATAAGGTCAAAGATAAAAAATACTTTAGCGCATCTTTCTTGTTGGTTCGAGTTTGAGGTTCAGTGAAGGAACTGCACCCGTCACAAGCATGGACTTCCTTGTCAATTTTACCAAATCTACCTTTCGAAAATGGTTCGAGCAAACGCAAGCCAATTGACTGAGGTTGGTGTCAACATCACCTATGACATTCATGCACACTGTCTTTTCCTTGAAATTTGTCGGAAATCTGTATAAACACATTAAGCTCATTAGCACGTTTAATGATCATTTATGAATAAAGAAAATTTTATAAATTGGATCGACTCAAATCTATCTTCAAGTAAACCGCTAGTGAATGACACAATGCCTAAGAGGTGCAAAATTACTTTTATAAACAAAAAAGTAATCAACATTTTTCTGTGGGTTTTTGCGTGAAATATATGTCATATATTTGTAACGAGAACTATTAAGAGAACACTTTTCCCAAGAAATGTTTACTTACCGATGAAATTAAATGTCAACAGGACGTTCATACGGCCGATTTCGACAAAACCTTACGATGCACTTCATTTCAGTGTTTTTCCCTTTTTTCACAGATAATCCAACTTAGCAACACGTTTATTCACTAAGAAATTGCACTATACAAGTTTGTAGTCACTTTTTAAACTCGTCAGAACTGTACACCACTATAAATTCTCATTCCCGCATAGAGTTTCAAAAAATTTCGGCCGTTGGCGTAAATGAATTTGACATTCAGAAACAAAACATGTGTTTTCACAAAAAAAAGAAGAGTAAAATAGTCATCCCTCTCGTACTTTAGCGGTAGTTTTTTATTTAGTTTTTTTCAATGTTCTTGTAGGAACCTATAATAAGTGGGGTGCCTTTTAACGATTTACTTATTTATTCTATTATGCCACCCCTCTGACGAGTTGTTGGTACTTGTTGTTTCTTGCAAACCGCCATATATTGATTGCATTTTTTTGCTCGCATCTGGGATTTTCTAGTGTATTTTGCTTTAAAATACCATTCACTGGCAAATCTCTGCCACGAATATTTTTAAACCATTCAAAGATGGCGTTGTTGACTGACTCATATGAACTATATCCCGCTTACTTTTTCACTAAAGCTAGGATTTGAAAAAAACAATCGAAACCAATCCATTTAGCCCAGTGACGGCGCGTACCACTGATGTCTGGGGAGACATTTTTGAAAGAGATGATAAGAACCGATTCGAACTCGAGACATCATGTTAAAAATTTTTTTTTAGTTAAGTTGGATTGTGTTTTCTTACCAGTATTCCCGAACGTCATTAATAATATTGAAATAAGTTGATACGAAACTAATGTTATTTATTGATAATTCACAGCAATTTTAATACATATTGGAATTTTATATGATATATACGAGGTGTGGCTATAAAATAACGGGACTGACGTTGTAAATTTTTTTATTTTCATTGTATACATAATCACTTATTATCACCTTCAATATACACCCCTTCTCTATCCCTGCAACGCTCCATGCGAATTTTCCACTGTTTGAAACAGTGCTGGAAGTCATCTTCTGTCAACTCCTTCAGGACTCTTGCCGCTTTCTCGTTTACAGCTTCTACGGATTCAAATCTCGTGCCTTTCAATGCAGATTTCACCTTAGGGAAAAGATAGAAGTCACATGGTGCTAGGTCTGGTGAGTAAGGTGGATGTTCTAACACTGGGATGCTGTACTTGGCCAGGAACCGCTTAACAGATAACGCGGAATGAGCTGGCGCATTGTCTTGGTGCAAAACCCATGATTTGTCCTTCCACATTTCGGGTCGTTTTTTTCTTACTCTTTCACGTAGTTTACCAAGTACCTCAAGGTAGTAATATTGATTAATTGTTTGACCTTCAGGAACCCAGTGAAGGTACACAATCCCATGAATATCGAAAAAAACAATCATCATTGTTTTAAATTTTGACTTGCTCATTCTTGCTTTTTTGGCTCTCGGTGAAGTTGGGGTCTTCCAATGCATAGATTGGCGCTTCGTTTCCGGATCATAAGTAAAAAACCACGTTCATCACATGTTATTATCCTTTTCAATAAATTTGTGTCATTTTCAATGGCATTCCAAGTGTCAGTACAAACATTTTTGCGAGCTGCTTGTTGTTCAATCGTGAGAATTTTTGGTACCATTTTTGCACACACTTTTCGCATGTTCAAATTGTCACGTAAAATTTGCCGTACACATTCTTTATCAATGCCTACAGTTTCAGCAACTGCACGAATACTTAATCGACGGTCAGACCGAATCAAATTAGCAACTTTTTCGACGTTGTCATCCGTTTTTGATGTTGAAGGACGACCTGGCCGCGAATCATCTTCAACGTCTTGTCGACCATCTTGAAAACGCTTAAACCATTCAAAAACACGAGTCCGCGATAAACATTCACTGCCATACACTTCTTTTAGTAAATTATAAGTTTCGGTAGCGGTTTTTCCAAGTTTGAAGTGAAATTTAACAACAATTCGTTGCTCTATTATTACGCCAACCATTTTTCCGGCAAAACCAAATAACAACACTAACGTAAATGAAGGTTACGTCTCAACGATGTTGTTTACAGAAACGAGACTAACTGCATTCTGTAGAGGAAGACTCAAACTAAACAGCTGTTGTTCAATGCCGGTTGGCGCATGCGCGCTCGTTCCACTGCAGTGTCAGTCCCGTTATTTAATAGCCACACCTCGTATACATAAATAATTACAAAATAAAAAACACAGAAGAAGGAATCTAAATAATTTCAAAATCTAAGGAATAATCTTATAGTCTAATTCAATTTTTCTGTTTTTCTTATTCTTAAAAATATCTATTATACTGTTTTTAAAACTAGATTCATTTATCAATTGCTTTAAAAGCTTGTTTTCAATTGACATGAAACTTAAATTTGAAAGTCGTTCGTTCTCCATTGTGTTTCTTGAAAAGCTTTTAATTCTCTTTAATATACTCATTGCACGTTCGGATGAAGCAGTTGTAACTGGAATTGTTAGAACCAACTGCAGTAATGTGACAGTTTCGCTGTAAATTGTTTGCAGTCCATTATTGAAAATGTAACTCAATAAATTATTAGGACTAAAATGTTTTTCTGGGTCACTGTAAATAGCTTTCCATTTAGAGGTAAGTGCCGTTTCATTGAAGTCCTTAAATGCTTCACTTTAATTTCTGGAAATTTTCGATCAAATAAAGTTAATTTTGACTTATCTTATAATTCCATGTAATTCAGTTTTTCCATATCAGAGAAACGATTTTGAATTTGAACGACTTGAATGTCGATTATTTGGTATGTTAATATGCACAAGGATGTAATTTTTGATTCGCTGAATACGATTGAATTATTGAGTTCTACAGTTTCTGTGCAGCATTCGGTGACAGTATTTTCATTGCAACTGCTCTATTATCAACTCGGATAAAGCACCAGCAGTTTTATTTTTGGATACATCAAAAAATCCAATAAATCTTTCCTCGATTCGCTCGTCGACAACGTAACGGAGAATCATGCTCATTTCCGCTTTGAATGATATATCAGTTGTCTCATCTGTTTGTACTGATTAAAATTTAGCTTTATTTATTTCATCTTTAATATAAATTTTAATAGCTTCTGATAAACTGTCAATCAAATCGTTTTGGATGCAATGGGAAGTTCCCTTGAAAGTAGATGATCCGGATTCCAAGTGTTCTCGAAGAAGTTGCTCTTCTTTTGACATCAACTCAAGAATTTCCAAATAATTTCCCCTATTTGTTGAATCAACACCCTCGAAAGCCCACCCACGAAAAGCTAAAGCTAATTGTCTACCCGAACATGCCACCAATTCGATTAAGCGACCAATTATTTTTCGATTTAAGGAAACTTTATCATTGTGCTTAATAGCATTTATTCGACGAAACTCCGATAGTGATGAGCAAAATCGGTCTTGGTCTTGCAGTCTTGGTCTTGGTCTTGCATAAAAATAAGACCAAGATCAAGACTCTACCTACCCTATCAAGACCAAGACCAAGACTTGCCCTGCAAGACCAAGACTCGCCTTGCAAGACCAAGACCAAAACCAAGACTATGCAAGACTCAACCATAATAAATTTTAAGTATTTTTATAGTTAACACGTGAAACTGTGTTTAGATTTTTTTTAAATTTCAACAAAACATTTATTGTTATTGAACTTCTACTCCAAATTTAAAAGTGCACTGTTCTTCGGTTTTTGAAACATTGCATTTTAATATTTGATTCTTATAAACGGGCTCTTATGATGCTCATTTGTGATTATTGCTAAACTGAGAAATTACCGTCAAAATGCATGGCAAATTTGTTAAAAAATAACAATCAACATAATTATTAATATCTTTCTCAAGGAAATACATCATATCTTTTCGAAGATTCATGAAACTATTGACTTTTAATGGTTTTAAAATCTTCTTATACTTCAACGTATAATCTGTTTCGAATATTTTTGCTATGTCAGAATATACATGGTACATTAATCTAACAGTAATAAAGAAACTTTTTAGAAAATTTTGCCTATATAAGCAAATTTTTTCGAATTGAGCAGACGGAATTCTATTGAAAAGAAGCATTCAATGAATTTAAATGTAGAATGTATGGCATTTTTACCACTGAGAAGAGTGTCTGCTATTCCGTATGGAAGCTACGGGTGTGGCAAATTGTCCTGTAAACTTGACTCGTGATATACATATTTATCATGTGTAACTAAAGAAACGTATGAAAATGCTGTCATTTTTTAAATCAGAGACATGAAATTTGGTATATGAAATATATGCTTACATGAAATTAGTTTGGTACATGAAATTGAATCAGTATTGATACCATTTCCCACTGCAAAGTGAAGTATTTATTTCTATTGTAAAGTATTGATAAAAAATTTCAAATAAACCAACTGAAGAAAAAGTTTTGCCGATGCAAACTTTCTGTGCGTTTTGTGTCGTTTTTCTGTCTTCAGTAGTTACGGTTCTGCGTTGGTGAGCTAGTCAGCCGATTTGGAAGTCTTTCTTAATTTTGACAGTATAAGTTTTTATCAAAAGGTCGTAATGGCCATCGTACACAGCTTCGAATCTAAGAGTGCCAGGATCTCGTCGTCAACTCTAGGATGTTTCCAGGCATAATAAGTGAGCAGTTGCGACACATTCAAGGAAACAAGAAGATTACGTCGTTACCTAGTTCCGTCTAAAATACTTAGCATTTCTCCCTTTTATTATTTATTTTTCATTGCTGGCTACTTACTTAAACGGTGTATGTGGCTACAAGTTATTTACTAGCTTTTTCTTTAAGATCTATTAAGTAAGAGAAATAAGTCATTTAAAATATTTGTATGTGAAAACGCAAGACTGCAAAAGTCTTGCAAACAAGACGAAGATTTGGTAGGCAAGACAAAGACCGAGACCAAGACAAGGTCTATCGACGCAAGACCAATACCAAGACGGAGTGCACAAGAACAAGATCAATACCAAGATTACCACAGTCTTGGTCTTGGTCTTGTTTTGCTCATGACTAAACTCCGACAAAGCATGATCTATTCGAGTTCTTCCTACCATATGGAAACGCTCCGAATTTTTGATTGCATTTTTGAATTTCGGTGCTTGAGTTCCTGAAATTCCATTTTTTTTTGTCCACGCAGTTTCGCCACCAAATAAAGTACACTCAAGACAAAACAACTTACTTCTTTTGGAGCATCCTGCAAGCAATAAGTACGTTGTATATCATTCTTTTTTTGAAACGAACGATAGCAACCTATTATACCAGCCGTGAAACATCAGCAAAACTAAACATGTAAATAATGTACCTTGCTTTTTATCTACAGTTTTCAAGCTTAAAACTGGTATCGGACGCATACTCTTTATTTGCACTTTTTCTTCTAAAGTGTACGTTGAAAATACAAATGCATTGTCGAAAAAGTCTATGTTTTGTAGTTCCATTTTTTAAAACGAAAATTAATACTCTTTCAAAAATGTTTTCGCAATCAAATCACAAATGACCGGAAGCGTGAAAAACTGACCAAGAATAGTTTCCACAAAATGTGAGATACATGCATACCTACATACGTCCAAGGTGACACATTTTCTATTCTAAAACCCTTCACCAAAAGCCATGAGATAAAACATATGTACATCAACCATCACTGAATTGTGTGGGAATGGATGAACTAAGACATGTCTCAATGTCTCCAAGAACGCTCCACCACTGATTTAGCCGCATCGACACAGTGAACTCATGCAATGTTTAGGGAAACTGGACCGGAACATCTATGCATTTACAGTCTGTCAAGTAAGAGCGTGGTCGCGTTAATTTATAAAAAAAATTATTTGATGAAACTTTCATATTTATATATACATTGTACACATTACAAACAATGATGCAATTCGGTCAATAATGTGTCCAGTCACCACCGGCGTCGATAATTGCCTGGCATCTCCGAGACATGCTTTCTACTAATTTGACGGCGTATTCTAGTGGCAAGGATCTCCAGATCCGACGAATTTCGTAAGACAACTGCTTCAAAGTGTATGTGCGTCTTCCACGAAGCTTCAGTTTAATATATGCACACACATTTTCAATAGGGTTTGCATCGGGCGACTGCGACGGCCAATCCAATGTAACGATGCCAGATTGAGTCTTCCACTGAGTACAGAGCTTGCTGCGGTGTTTAGGATCGTTGTCCTCCTGCAGAATCCAATCTTCATTTTTTGTGATGAAACATCGTTTGGCAGATGGCAGTTAACCTTTTTTGTAGATTTTTATCATTTTCTCGGCATTTAGGTTGTCAGTAAAGAGGTGCAAAGTGCCGAATCCCTGCTTTGAGGAGCAGCCCCAAAGATGCACCTTTATTCCATGTTTTACGGTCCGCTGAACAAGCCTATTAGTGGAAGTTGACCAGGCTCGCGTGAGGACAGAACGTGCCCATATAGAACATTCATCAGTAAAAATGACATTTTCAAAATCTCTATCAATATTCTCATGCGCCCAAGCGAGTCGCTTTGTCACATGTTTTTCAGTCAACAGAGGCTTCTTCATTGTGTTGCGCCATTTCAGATCATGAGTACGAAGATGGGTTCGGATAGTTTCGTAGGATATATCTAAACCTTTTGCCATTAATTTTGCTTGTCCTTGCCGCAGTGTTAAAGCAGGATTCCGCGAAAACAGATTCACTATTCTTTTTTCATCTTTTTTGTTCACTTTTCCTATCGAGCCACGTTCTGGTAAATCATCGACATTTTTAGCCACTTTATATCGCTGTATCCACTTATGTACAAATGCCTTCGACTTTCTCATATATTTAGCAGCCGCTGATTGCGACATTTTGGGACCTTTCGGGTGGATGCAAAGGAACACAGCCTCGTAGCGCGACGCGTACTTAGCACTCATGGCGATTAACGTGATTATCTTTCAAAAGATCAACGACAACTGAATCTTTGTTGACAATGCATCAAGGACAAAGCTTCCCCCTATCGGCTCGCGAAGGAATTAGAGCGAAATCTTTCATTACCTGTCGGTGAAGTCGACCACGCTCTTACTTGACAGACTGTATATTAACATAAAAATGTTTTTCATGCATGTTAATTAAACATCCGAACTGACTGCAAAAAATATATATTTTTACTTCGTAGCTTATTAACAACGACTATTACTTCTTACATTTCATGGTCTTACTATAACTTTATGGTGTTCAGCTTATTGTATCTTGGGAAGATTAACTCCAAATATCGCTCACCGGCTGCAATAACGGCACAATCAACTTTTAAGCATTCTGAGATATTGGACAAATTTGAAAATAGCCAATTTTATTTTGATTGTTGAGGATTTGTCAATCTATATATTCTAAAAGTTTTTGCTGCAACTTATCCATATAGTCTTAAGTTATTGTCACAGCAACAAAATTTTGTTTTTATGTTCAAAAAAAGGCAGATATTTCAACATGTGCCCTTATTGTATTTAGCAAAATTATATAATATTCAATGAATACACTCTCTGCAATAATGACACAACTAGATTCTCGCAATGATACATTATTAGTTTTAAGGTAGTTGGATGCACAAACACCATATATTATTAAAGGTTTTTAATAAACTAACAAAACAAACAACCTCGTTTTGACGTTACACTTAGTAATGAATTTTTTAACTTAGAAATAACAAGAATATTGCCTTTAGTGAGTATAACAGGTACTCCCAAAAATAAGCTGGTTTAAGCATAATTTCAAAAAACATTTCCAACACAATCAATATTCTGTTGGTTGCAAAGTAGTCCGCTACGTAGGTTCGTTTTCAGAAGAAGAAACCTTAAGACTATTGTAAAAGTAGCTGTAGCTTTTCTTGATGGCATTGGTGCTTAATAAATACATCAGATCGGCATGCTTCTTTTTAGTTATCGGTAAAAAATCACAGTAAACTTAATGAAGCTTTACTTCGTTAAAAGACACTAATTTTTTTGTCAGACAGTCTCCTTTATAGTCTCTATAGAGTTCAGTTATAGTTTTACCTCCTTCAATGTATTGTGTCTCAGTATGTGCGCGTGTATAATGGCTTTCGATTTTCGGTATGGATTTATAGCGTTGACACATTGACCTATCATCAGTACGAAAAGTGTCATCAGCACAAAAAACCCCATCATAATGACAGAGAGATAAGCACGAAAAAAAGACCATACTTATCTCGATAAGTACGAAAAACTGCCATCTATGTTTGGGTAGAATAATTAGAAACCATCTGCCGTGAATAGAATTTGACATTATTTATATCAGCTGTTTAATATTTTCGAACCAAATCTGACGTGCTATCGCGGACAGTTGACGTTTGTCATCGAAACGACACCAACGACGGAATGATAATGACGACACCAACGACGAAAACATGTGTGTCACCCCGTCATTTGAAGTTTCGTGCTGTTAATGTGTTCACGCTATTTATGTGTTCACGCACTTCATTTTTAATTCCTTCTGGCACAACTTTTCGATTAGTATGTTTCCCTTTACGGTCTTCCAAATTACCTTTTTGTCTTTTGCTGATTACACTTCGTATACATCGGTTGGTTATACCTAAAATTGACCTAGAGTTGATCAAAATAAAAGGCATTGTTATTAATTCTATGTTTGGTCTTGCCATGTCGAGCAATGAACTCTTGCATTAGCGTCAAAATAAAAGTTCTCTGTTTAAGGATGTTACCTAGTTCCCAGTATTTCATAAATATCACTTGCCTGTCCTCTTCTGAAAATTTTTCTGAACATTTCTGGATGCATTTACCACTGCATGGAGGCTTAATTTTTCTTTCTGGCACTTCCTGTTCTTTATTTATCGCTCTATATGCCTTGCCACTATTTCTCTGAGTTCTCTTTCATTCCGACGGAACAGCCTTTCTTTTTCTCGTTATTTGTGTCCTGGTAGTATTATCACCTTCTTGCTGACTAAGATCTATCAAAGGATGTACTCTTTGGGTATTCGTCGTACTAGTAGATGTATAGTTAGATTCACGACTGGCATAGTTTGGGTCTTTGATTGAATCGCCTGAAGAAAATGGGTTTTCAACGGTTAAGTTGTTAGATTGAGCTCTAAAATCAGTTTCTTCGTTGTCATTAACAACAATAGAAGATACAGAATTTTCATATGTATCTCTTTGCAGGCTTAGTTCCAAATTTTGATTCTGCAAAAAATTGAACAAATTAGTTTCAAATGAAACAAATCGCTAATGATTTCACGGCGATAGTTATTAAAAGTAACAACTGAAATGTAGTAAGTATTAGATGTAGATGCTTTAGAGTGAGTATCCAACGTCCATTCGGAACTGACACTATTCTTTTTTAATCTATAACAATATACGAATAGGTCTATTGTGCATCTATGAAAGAATCATTTTGACGTACCTAATTCCTATGAAATTGAGCTTTTTGATAGACCGAGTATTGATATCAGAATTCATTTTTGTCACTTTATTCTAAACCAAAATGAACTACGAAACTGGTACAACTTTAATAGTACCCTAGGATGTTGTATACAATACTAGTACAACTTTAAATGTAGCACTTTTGCACATACACTGTTTAATATCAAACAGTTCGATCTACACATGTAAAATATGCCGTTATTGCACTAACCGATGATGCTTACACGATGAGAATTCGCGGAAAAATAATGCTTGTGCCAGGGTTGATGCCTGGTGTGGTTTCCGAATTGGTACATGCAACAGCGACACAAGTGCCATGCAGCAAAACTCATAGCAAATATCTTTGTGCCAATATTTTGTTGCGTGCCCGGCATTCACTCACCTCCCTCCCATCCAATCATCCTCCATGTGCCCCGCCACTTCGGATGCACCATGGAAGATGACCGCCGAGAGGAGGCCCCCGTGCGGAGCGCCCACCAACTGTGGCCGCATAGTGGCGACCGTAGATTAACATTTTTTTTTATTTTAAACCGGCTAGCTCACCGGGTCGTGGGCTAATCAAAATCACATAGATAAAGAAACATCAAGTACCGGACTAACCCGAATCACGCACATGCTGAGGAGGGGAGAAACCATGAAAACTCACTTCATTTTATTTACACTTTATTTCAGAACTCTTCTTAAGATCCACCCCAACACTGATCGTTATAATCTCGAGGCGATACACTGTTAAAGTTCATAGACACTTCAAAACAACAAAACATGCGCGTTCGATGGGAAAGCTCCCGCCTACCAGTCGTTACACCTTTGCAAAGCGCCAAAGGTCCCTCACTTGCTATCAGTTCCCTGACGATGTGACGAGTGCCGCCCTTATACACTCCTTCGGGAGCCGCTCACAGTTGACCGCCTTTGAACGTCGACAGGCGTTCCCACTTGCCACTCCTGCCACACCACCAGCGACCATTGTAGATCTCATACTCACTTCCGCTCCTGGGCCACCAGCTGGAACACTCCCCAACAGTGTGGAAAAAGGCACCCCTCGCATACTGGGCGGACTCGACTTGGACTTTTTTTTCGTGATGACTTTTCGCTACGAGGATACGATCAATCCCACAGCCTCGATAATCCGACCTCGGACTTGTGCGATCGTCAAGATCGCTGCTGATTGCGCCAACGACCAAAGGAACGCCACCACTTCCAGGACAACTCCACACGCTATCCCCTTTTTAGCTTCGTCACTAGCTTCCCGCTGGCAAAACGCTTGAAACTCTCCCGAGACTTGAAACTCCTCCGTTTCCACGTATTTCAATCTCGAAATTCAAATTGGCCACTACATTTTACCTTCCGCGACCATTTACTTTACTTTTTTTTCAACACGTCCGTGCACCACGGCTCCTCGATTCACACGCACATTTTCCACCCGCTCGCGTCGGATCATTTTTATGACCATATATGGCAATCCGATACTTTTGTCCAATCAGATGGGCGACCGCACCAAAAAAAAACCCGCTTCTCACTCGATCACCTGAACTCACCTCTCGAGAGAGACAGCGCGTGTGGTGTATTACTAATTTGGGATTTAGTACTGCCAATGCCGATTATTTGGGCAGGACACGGAGGGAAATTTAGATAGGTTACAAATTGTAAGAATTAAAAAATGTGAACAACAAAAAATGAAAATTGATCCGCAACAATTTATAATGGTAGAATACAGAAATACAAGTAACATGAGGGGCTTAACTTAAAATCGACTTTCTCTGACTTGTGCCGTTATTGCAGCCGGTGAGTGATATGCTGAGCTATTTTTTCATAGCAGAGCAAACAAATTTGAATGTGGGAAAGTTCACGGAGAGTTATCAAATGTTGCGATATTTAGGTATCGTCTAGGATACTTAAACTACCCTCTCCTTGATTGAAGATTTTCTTGAATTTCATTAAATTTGGAAATCCTGCTAGAATTTCGAGTTGGCATTTCAAATTTTTTATTTCTCGAAGCAATTATGAATATTACTGTAATGGTTATAGCAACTAAAATGGCATTAATACCTGAGCCAAGGATGTGAACAATATTATGATGATATAAAAAGAAACATTTCAACGCTCAGATGATTAATAATTAAAGGAACAACCCGCGAGGTGCGACTCTTGAGGTCCATACGGTCAACTTCCCAGTAATATCTACTTAAATATTAAAAATAATAATAATAATGAAAATAATACTGCTTTAAATAATAAAAATGAAAGGTAGTTATAACAGTAATTGGAATGAGTTAGTATTAATCGTATCATTCATCGTCCATTGATAACGTATATCTTTTAGTGGATGAGGATGGGGGAATTTGATTGAATTTTCACGCGAAATGAATGAAGGTATGAATGTTTTTGAAAAATGATGAAAAACACTAAGAAGTTTTAGCTGATGAGAACTTAAAATATTTGATTTCGAAATGCAATGGTTAGCAGAAGTGCCAATTAAATACAAGAGACTTTTTTTTTAGAAACCACGTCATTAGAGTAAGTGAAATTAGGTAATATTACTTTCATCAACCTTTTTTTCATTTTACATATCCCTTCGTCTGCCTACTTTTTTTGGGCACCTTCGATCGATGGGTCGTTTGGATCTTGTAAATACTTAATGTTAAGTTTATTAAGGAGTTTATTTAAATTATGATAAACATCATCGATATGACTTACTCTGTGAATTCTATTTACTAATGTGCTGTAGGTTTCGTGGACACCAAATGTTGTGATGAGGATATGTTTCACGTTTTCCCAAGTTGGTTCTGGTATTTTCTGGACTGTGTTTTTTGCTTCTCCTTGTAGTTTGTGAAGAATTTTACGAAACAGGTATGATTGTTGGTTTCCAAGTTGTGCAAGGTTTAAGACTGTGTTAGCTTCCTCTAGCCATGATGTTAATGCACATTCTCTGTTGTTCCCTGTGTAGATGAGTAGCTACCTCGTTTTTTCAGGATTTCCTCGAATGTGAATGCCAATGATGTACTGTTGGATTCCGTCATTATGAGTTTTATATGTTTGATAATATTGTTTAACTTTTTATTCACTGTTTAAGGCTCTCTGGCGGTCTCACCAAAGTAGTTTAGGTACGTTTAGACCTTGATTTTTCGTACTCCCTTAAACTTTTTGTTTTATATTATTTAGTTCTTGCCTTCTTATTTTCAACTAAAATATCTTTAGTTTACTTTTTCGAAGATTTAGCTAAGAGCTTTATATTTTTAAGTCAACAGAATATCTCTGATTGATTTTTTTTATATTAGTATTTCACTAATAGAGTCTTTTTAATTTTTTGAATATCTCAAAAAATTTGTAGTTCGGTTACGACAAAGGGGATCCTCCCACCTTTGACGGACGACTGCGCCAGTTATGTTTTTCACACAACACAATGTTAAAAAAATGATGAAGTTTCTAACGCGAAACTTTTAGTAAAAACACTTTGTATTAAATAAAAGAAACACTTTATTTGGATAATACTTTTGTCTACTATGGACTTATTTAATTGACCGAATCTTAAACTGGACTGACTCTTCGAGATTCTTATGTTTGATAGCACTTGTGAAAGTTAAATTTGAATTGTCTTGGTAAAAAATTGCGAACATTTCTTTACGATGATTATTAATTTTTGTTTCTTTTTTGGATTCAAATGTTCGATATGTAATTGGTCAAGGATAGATTTCGGAACATTATATTCGATGATATTATAGTTATGGTAATCGACAGTTTCTATAGAGCTGGTAGTTATATTTTTCAAGTTTTCAATATCGCAGTTTATTTCTACAGTGGCTTCTTCTTTGAAGTTTTCCACATTGTATATTCCTTCTTTGAAAGTTACGTTACCATCTAAAGACTTTTGTTCTTTGAGGTAAACAAGGCCATTTTCTTGGTCTACGACAAATTTTACGGTGTTAGTATTATAATAAAAATGTATAGGCACATTTTTCTCAGTGATTTCTAATTGGCTATTCTTATAGACAATTTTAGCGTCGAATCGCTTAAGAATTTCGTTTCCAATGAGTCCATCATACTGATTATGGAATTTGCAAACAAAAAGATCTATCATAGTCGTATCATCGTTTTGATTTCCTAACTCACTGAATAGTGGAATTCCTACTTTTTCGTTGATTGTTACACTGTGATGCAATGTCTTCATCACAACTTTCGTGAATGGTACTCTCCATTTTGGGTTGCAAAGGCCGGGATTAACAATTGAATGTGTAGCTCCCGTATCGATTATAAATTTCAGGGGGTTTAAGTTGGTTTTTATGATTATAAATGGAAGATTCTTTCCGAGGCCGCTAAAGGAAAATTTCCGATTTCATGGTTATTTATATCCATTGGTTCCGGGGCATTTTGTGTGTGTGCATCATGCATAACTCTATTTTGATTATTATTATGATTGGAGAAATAATGTCTTCTCTCTTGGAATAGAGGGTTACTTCGACGGTTACTATGGTCAAAAGACTTATGTGGATGTTCATGCTGTTAATCATTTCTTCGCCAGTTTCTTTGTTGGTTAAATCGGTTATTATGGTGTTGAAAATTAGTGTCATTAAATCTTGGTGGGTTATTATTTCGGGATTGGTTTTGATTTTAATCACTATAATTATTATGATAATCATTTTGGGTTTTCTGCTGGTTACGTTTTTGGAATTGGTTTTGATGATTGAAACCGTGATCAGGTTGCCGTCGAGGAGGCTGATTTAAAGGTTGCCTACTATTACTTAAATGTGCGTACCCTGCTGAAAATAAGATGTCCATAGCTTCTTCTAAGCTATCGGGGTTTCTACAAGTTAGGATTGATATCATGGGTTCTGGTATTTTGTTTTTAAAGATATTCAGAGCCGTTTTTTTATTGCTTGTAACACATAATTCAATTTCAGGATCCGTTCCTAATACTTTACACGTTTTATTATTTAATCGCCGAAGTTTGTTTTTGACTTCTTTGTAGAAATCAATACTATTTGTTTTAAACGTGACTGCACGTAGCTCATCGTGCAATTCTTCACAGCTGCGCCTGCCACCGAAACTATTCTGTACTGTCCAGGTTTTTGCCTGGCAGTTAATTTCAATAGCTTCCCTTGCCCTGCCTTTTAATCGGCTTTTAATAATGTCGGAAAAAAGTGAGTGAGAAGTAGAATCGAATGTGAGAAGAAATGAGTGAATGCGATCTATCAATTCGCAGAATCCTTGGAGCTCTTGCGAGTTTACATTAAATTCGGGTACCCTGTGGAGGTATTTTATGGGATCTATTGAGACTGACAGGGGTTGTCTGGTTGCGTTTTGTTCAGTCATGTCGTAAGTTCACAAAGAAATAAAAAAAAATATTCAAAGGAAGTTTACACGGTATCAATTTTTGTTTCGAGATATAAATATGTTTTTTACAGGTTTGTGTAAATAGAGTTAAATTTTAAGAGATTTGAATTTAAAATATAGGTAAAATTTGAAATATATATATAAAAAAGGAAAGTTATACGTGCTTACTCCTCGTTTTGGCTAGATTACTACCGCAATTCCTTCTGCTTGATGTGTTGTGTTGTTGGTTATCGATAAGATTCGCCGTGCTTGGGATGCTGCTACTCTTGGCCTCTTGATGTCACTTTAGAAATATACTACACTTCGCTTTATTGGGGTGCCACTATCCTCAGATACTGGATTTCACTTTGGAGATATTTTGTAGCAATTCGCTTTGTTGGGGTGCCACTATCTTCAGATTCTAGATTTCACTTTGGGGATATTTTGTTGCAATTCGCTTTGTTGGGGTGCCACTTGTACAGATAGGATTTGTTTATATCACTGGTCCGGTTTTTTTTTGTGTTTTTACCATTTGGAAAAACTGTTATGAATACGCCACTATGTATTAAAAAAATAGAAGTGTTCTTACACTTGGCACATCCAACCGACTGCGCCATTTACAATCACGCGGATCAATTGTGATACAAAAAAGAGAAGTTTGATTCACTTTAATAATTTTATTAAATCCGAACTTACTTCTTACGAACAATAAAATACATTCACTTTACTATTTCTTACGAACAATAAAATACATTCACTTTACTATTTCTTACGAACAATAAAATACATTCACTTTACTATCTTTAGTAAATACGAAAGAATTTAATGCATCCTTTATGCTTATCGTGTACCGACCGATCACAAGTACTCCGATGCAACCTCACATCGGATTCCCGGGATTATGGTTTGGCCCGTACTTGTGGTTTCAAGAAGGAAAAATACTGCTTCGCGAGCGAACTATTGCCGCTGGTATTTATATTCGAAAGATCGCTGATCAGTTGCAATAATTAGGTAGAATGCTTAATTATTGCAACTTTGAGAATTGCCGAAAGTGCATTTGGGCATTTGACACCTGTGTGTGCATGATTGGGGTCTATGGATAAAAGATGCGCGTGGCGGAAATGCGCTTTGCGGATTGTAATGCATTTGCCTACGTAAGTGTAAATGCTGTGGGGCGAGCAGAATGCATTGTAACAACTAACCTCACGCATATAATCACCAAATTCTAGTGGAACATTCTCGAACTTGCACTCAGATACACTCGGGCTACGACGCTCCACCGCGGACCTCTGATTGATTACAGAATGAATTTCAAATAAAGATTGCGATGGCTTCCTTACCGGTGATTGTTCTCGACGCCTACGTGCTGTTAGACTCGAAACTTCTTGTACACTAACATTTATCGTCTCTTCTTGATCCTCTTCTTCAGTTTCGCACTCCTCATCAGGTTGATACATTTCATCACTTCCATCACTGAAATCACTTTCCTCTAACGCTCGCCGTATCTCTTCATCTGTTAACTTTTTCCGAGAACACATTTTTTTCGCTAACTTGGAGTTCAACTAATCAACTAAACTTCTCGAAAAGAACCCGAGTTTGCAACTAAAAATATGTCACTCACATGTCAATCGTACGTAATTAATTGCCTTGGGATTCATTTTTTTACAGACAATCAACACATGAATCATATATGAACATGGACGCTGTGAATGGAATTTTATCTGCGCACGTTAAATGAATCATAAATGATCAATACTATATAAGATACAAGGGGCGTAAAGAGCCAAAACGCTGCGTTCGTGTATCATACCTGATACATTTTTTTAAAGCTTTGGTGTGGCGTAAACTTGTACAAGTACCTTGAAAATACATTCACTCCCTCTAAAAACACTAATGAAAATCAAATCAAAAAAAACCCACAGGACGTTTGACATTTTAAAGTCACCGTTGTATGGGGATAGGGAACCTGTCAAGATGAATAAAGATATCGAAACGAAAAACAAAGAAAATTCAAGAGGAAAAGTGTAGCTTTCAAGAAAACAATATACCGCATTCAATTATTGTTAAAAAACCCTTCAGTTTGCAACCTCAAAATAGCCAATAATTTGGTTCGAAACTTCATAGTGAAAACGGTATAAAAATATAATATGTAATTCAAAAATTAGTAATGAAATCAATAAAAAGCCCATAGTTGACACGTGACGAATAGCCGCACTCAAAACAGGGGCAGTGTTATTGGCCGAATATCTATTAATCTCGATGTTTGTAAGCTTCAACATTGTTTCCATCATATCAGTTATAAATAACACGTTCCAGAAATCAAGCGGTGTGATCGAAGAGGCAGCTGCTCCAATTAACACTTTTTTTACAGCCACGAATAAACGGAAAAAAATTACCTACCGTCGTCTGCCTATGTGAGTCGTTTTCGTCTTTTTTTACAGAGACACAGCAGCGCCCTTCCTGGCGGTGTACAAAAGTTACAAAAACTTTTAATTTTCGTTCGGACGAAAACGACCCCGGTTGGCAGTCGAAAGGATATGAATGGGGTATTGTTTTTGTATGAATATGTTTTGTTATCATGAAAAAAGCTGTTTGTTGTTTAATGAGATATCTTCATCTTCAAAATATTTTACCATTCAAAGCGTTAATTATCACGAATGCAAATTTTATTGATTTTGTTCAAATTTCAAGCTGTTTTTTCGTTAAAATAAAAAGCGGCACTGTGAAAATTATTGAAAGTCTGCTTAACCCGAATGTGCCCAAACGATAGAATTCGATGAAACGTTTAAAACTGGCTATTTTTGACCTAACAATAATAAATGAATTATTAATTTTCATTCTTTGTCCCAGGAAGACCCGTTACCATATAATAACGCTGGGAAGGATAGGGTACTGGATTACGCATACGTTAATTTTTTTTTCGAAGTCGAAGTTTCTATAGTTTGTCGGTATGCGCAAATTTGGTTCGAAATGCAAATCGCGGCAAATTTCTGCGAAACGGTTACGTCGCACCGCGTTATAAGCCATGTTATTGCGCAGATCGTCTTCGCTGCTCCCTCTTTTGGCCTAGTGCCAAGCGGGGTGTAATGTTAACTCCGGCTTATTTGTCAGAATGATTAATTTTGATCTGGAGGGCCTCTCATTTCGTTCGTCCAGCAACCGAGAGAGTAGCGGCTTCCCCACTACACATTCTCACTGAAGCCGTCTAAGAACGGAATGAGAAGTTCTTCAGCTATCTGCGCAGAGAAAACACACCCCAAAAGTCACCCCACTCAGATTCTTCACTCCTAGCGAGGTGGAAGCCATTACAGCAAACCATTCCGTTTTTCCTCATCGGCCGTATTGGCTCCAGCATGACACAGGCATGCCACAGGATTGCCACTGCTTGAGCAGGACTTCCCTGGAAGTGTTATTCGATCCTTCTAGGGAAAGATTCCGATCTATAGTGTAATATGTGTTGTTTTATTGGTCATCTCTAATGGATATGATAATTTTACCCAGAGTGACAGCGACTAGCGCTTAACTCAATGGCGCGCAAAATGCCTATATTTCTGATTTGTATGACGAATGTGGCAGGAGAGCAATCCCTATTGAAAACGCCTGGCGAATATGGCAATGTGGTTTTAGAATTAACTCTGCTTTTATTTCTTAATCTTCAGCTCTTTTATACTAAAATTTGTGTACAGATAAATTACTCTAAAACTAAAAGTAGGGATGTTATTCTATGTACATTCTCAGCAATCAATATGCTCATGCATTGGGTCAGATTATGTGTGACCAAAATTAATTAGTTTCATAAACAAATCGCGTTCCCACGGACACTCGTGGTTTATGAATCGATTTTTATGAGGCCATAAATGATCCTTTTTCACTCGTCTAGACGACGACCAGCCATGATTTATTTAGAGCATTACGCTGACCAATACAGAACGTGGAACGTGGGAATTGTGCTCGGTCTAAATATATCGTTATGGCTGATCGTCATTATCAGTGATTTATGATGTACCCTTAGTACACTACAATAGCAATTAGAAGATGGAATTAAATTTGACTGGGTGTGTTCTGAAAATTCCCAGATTGACTCGCGTTTAATGTTTAAATGAACACATACTGTACGTTATTAATTTATTTATATTTCAATAGGTTTGTTATTGAATCGATATTGTAACTGTACTTTAGTTGGTTTAAGACTGGAAATTATGCGGTACCTTCTTAATGCCAGTGTTTCCCCCCGTTTTTCTCTCCTTCTTCTTATTGATTATTAAAGACTGTCTATTGCAATCTGGGCCTAGATTTTATTTGTCACCGCATGTAATTTTGTGTTTTATTTTGTTATTATTCTTATTTTTCTTAATATATTCTATCACGAATCTCATTTCTCCGGTGCGAATGACATTTGTCATTATTTTTTAGTATTTGGTGTAGCTCTGCGCGAGTTATGTTATACTAATATATTAAACAGAAAAAAATAATGGCTTCTTTGCGCGAAACCAATAATAAGACTTTTACTTATTTAGAATTTAAGACGAACTTTATTTAAAAAAATGATTGATTCTTTGTTTCACACTCTTAATATTGCAAACTTCTCGTATCAATTCTGAATATACACTGTTCGCCTCGATCTCTTGATCGGGTCTTTTATATTAATCCTTATCTCTAATTTCCCAAGGCTTGAGACTGTAATTAGATCTTTTGCATTGATGCGATATTCATATCTAGAATTGCGGATGCAGATGTGCAAGTCAGCAATTCTTTCGTGGGTGGTTAAGAGATATTTAGTTCTTAAGATAAACGAAATTTGAAAGGAAATGGATGTGATAAGTAAATGTGAATTCAAGCTAGGCAAATTTGATTACTAAGCAAATTTGATTGTGACATGATAAGATTTGATTATTAATTAGTTTTATTATATAATGTTACTTTAATTCTTGAAAGCTATTTCCAAAGTACAATATGGTTGTTATTTCTTTCTCTAAGCGTTTTGTGGGTGTAGGTGTAACTATGGATATAGGTGTAACTCGCGCTTTTCGTGCCTGTTTTGGATCCTTCTTCAGGATGCGGCCGTCCGCCGACTCTAGCACTTGACATCTTCGCACCGGAAATTTCTAGTGCAGCCGAAGTGGCTGACGCGACGGAGGATGCTTCACCCGCCCATGTTGGGAATATACATCTCAGTGATATATAGTATGCCTCCTTTCTTTGCAAGGGGAAACTCCTTCATCCTAGAGGCGTATTTTCGAGGAGCGTTTGAAAAGTCCGTGCAAATTCCGAGAGATGGCACCATCGGCGCGTATCGAGGTCATGTTTAGTTAGTAGCATCTGTTGAATTAACGCACACCAAGTTTCACCCATATTGGTATTTTTTGTGTTTGGCATTCGTGTGAATCAAGGAAATCGAGTGATTTTCAAGGATTGGACGAAAAATAATTTCGTCTGGTGATTAAACATTACTTTCTGAAAGGCAAAACGCCTCAGGAGACTAAAGAGAAGCTTGATAAACATTATGGTGACTAAATAAATAATTCGACAAATGATTCCTTTTATGCGATTATGATTTTATTTTAATTAATGTAAATGCGCATTTCGACTGACGCGTCCGGTCTTCATCAGTACAATATACTCTTTAATATTTTACTTAACCTATATATACAATAGTTACTTAAGTGATGTCATTACATTCTTAATATTACATCCAATAACTTCGAGTTGTTGTTACCTGCATCTTCATTCAGCCTCCGATCTTTAGGTACTTTTCTTATTTCGATTGCTTCCATTATATCCAACTTATTAATTCTATCTACCTCTTTGATCACCTTCATATGTTCTAGCTTGATGTCATGGCCCTCCTCTATTATGTGCTCAGCAACCGCCGAATTTATGTATGTTTTTCTACCTTTCTTGTATAGTTCCGCTTCTTTCGTGTGTTCTTCAAACCTCACTTTTGCTAGTCCTTTGGTTTGGCCTACATAAATTTTACCACATTCGGGGCAAGTAATCTTATACACACCGCCGTTTTCTTCATTCAGTTTCTTATCCATTTCGCTTATCATCAACGATTTTAATTTTGAAATTTTACTCGTTGCAACTGCCTCAATATTACACTTCCTCAGCTGTCTTTTAATAACATTAAATAGCCCCGAATATGGAATACTGAATCTTATTTTCTCACGCTCTCTATGTTTTATGTTGTCCTCAAATAATTTTGACAATTTTAGCTTTGCTAATTTTCTCCTTTTCTTTTTAATCATATTTTTTATACTACTCCTATCAAACCCATTCAATTTCGCGGTTTCTACAATATACTTTACTTCTTTTTTGTAGTTTTCTTCTGACAACGGTACATTCAAAAGCGTGTATACCATATTACTATACGCAGCTAATTTTTGACCATAAGTGTGGGCAGAGGTAGCCACGATCGTTCTTTGTGTACTCATTGGTTTTCTAAATATATCGAACTCCAATTTTCTTTGTTTACGAACGATCCATAAGTCCAAGAAAGGGATAGCACCGTTTTGCTCCTTTTCCATCGTAAACGTAATGTTTTTAAAGATTCCGTTGAGTTCTTTTAGGATGTCTTCTTCTTTATTTCTAGGGACAATTGCTACTATGTCATCGACATACCTCCACCAGATCCTAGGCATTCATTCTTTTTGTTCTATTTTACTTTCAAAAGCAGCCATATACATTTCCGCTAATACTGGCGACAGTGGGTTCCCCATTGCTAATCCTTTTGTGATCCTATAAAATTTATTACGGAACGTACAATAATTTTATTGCATGCATAGTCCCGCTAGCTTAACATATTGCCCAACTATCTTCCGCCATTCCATTGGCTTATCAAAATTTACCAACCATTGCTCTAGTTCGTATATCGCTTGCTTTGATGGAGTGTTAGGAAACAAGAAACGATATTAATAATTCACTCTTTTTCAACGCAACAGCTTTTAGTTTGTCAATCAAATCCTTTTCTCATATACGCTCCCGAGTTTCTTACACTCTGCAATAATCCATTTAGCTATTTTACACGTCGGGTAATTACTGTCCGCAATTATTTCTCGTAGCACTTCACCGCCTTTATGAGTTTTCAGCTGGCATCTCATTCTTGGCTCCGCCGGGTTAGGCACTTTAAGTGTGTTTATATTTTTAAAGTAGGTACTCGCTTCTTTCAAAACTTTGTTCACTCGCTTCACACACTCGTCTATGGGGCTAGTTCTTAGCTCGTAAAACATGCTAAATCGTAATTTCTCTTTGACTAAATGATCATATTCGCTTCTTTTCATTAATACTACTTGGTTTGTTATATCTCCTTTCAAGTAATACACGTCTTTGTCTCTTAACTGCTTCACGATCTTCACCTCGTTTGACTTCCTAATATGTCCTGGCTTTCCTTTCTCTATAATTTTCTTCATCTCACTTCTTATATCCTCTTTTTCACTTAGGTCCATCCATTTATGGTGACTTTGCACCTTCGATTAGAACAGTTTATAAGTGGTTGCAAAATTTTCGGACTTTCCATATGGGCACAAGTGACGCTGAACGTTTTGGGCGGCCTGTGGAGGTTTCGACTCCAGAAATCGATGATCAAATCCATGATATGGTGATGGATGACAGAAGAGTTAAGGTGCGGGACATTGCTAGTGCTGTGGGCATCTCGACTGAACGGGTACATAATATTTTGCATAAATATTTGGATATGAGAAAGCTATCCGCAAGCTGGGTGCCGCGATCGCTCACGCTTGACCAAAAACGGAATCGTGTGAAGTGTTGCAAGGATGGTTTGCAGCTGTTCCAGAATAATCTAGAAGACCTTAAGCGTCGTTTCGTTACTGTGGATGAAACATGGATACATTACTATACTCCTGAGACCAAACAACAATCTAAACAATGGGTTACCAAGGGGGAATCTGCACCAAAAAAGGCGAAGACCGTTCCTTCGACCGGAAAGGTTATGGCGACTGTTTTTTTGGATTCGCAAGGGATAATCCTCATCGACTATCTGGAAAAGGGTAAAACTATTACAGGTGCATTTATTCATCGTTATTGGACCGTTTGAAAATCAAACTGCAAGAAAAACGTCCGCGATTGGCTCACAAGAAAGTCTTTCTTCATCACGACAACGCCCTAGCACACACCTCAGAAGTTGCGGTCGCAAAATTAATGGGAATAGGATTCCAATTCGTTTCACATCTCCCCTATTCTCCAGACTTGGCTCCCTCGTACTACTATTTGTTTCCCAATTTGAAGAAATGACTGGCAGGACAAAGATATTATTCAAACGAAGAGGTGATTTCAGACACTTATGGATATCTTGCAGACTTGGACAAATCCTATTATTCGGAAGGGATCAACGAACTAAAACTTCGTTGGACGAAGTGTATAAGCCTAAAAGGAGACTATGTCGAAAAATAAAAAAAGGTTTACTCCAAAAACGTAAGCAGTTTTTATTTTTACACCGACTTTTCAAACGCCCTTCGTAAGTATTACAATTTATCATGAGTTTGCTATTTGTGTCAAAAGTATAACTGCTAAATTGAGCATAGGTGTTCCGCAGGGCTCGATCCTAGGACCAACGCTATTCCTACTTTATATCAACTACATAAAAAAAGCAGACCTTTTTGCGAAAGTGGTTATGTACGCAGATGACACTGTGCTCGTATACTCAGGTTAAAACTAATCTCGAAATTGAACAAAAAGTAAATACTCACCTGGACGAGTTTTGGTACTGGCTTCTACAAAGTAGATTGGCAATAAACGCGGGGAAAACAAAATATATTATTTTCCAACAAAAGAACAAGATTGACATACAACCACACGTAAAAATCAATGACACAAGCCTCCAGAGAGAAGAACAAATAAAATATCTAGCACTTCTAATAGAGGAGAAACTAACATGGACTCCACACATAAATGATCTAAGGACAAAAGTGGCTGTCTAAATTGGTCTTCTACGTCGCTTCTACTTCTTTTCAAAGAAAAAAAAACATATTATGTATGCGCGTCTTTCCAAAATTTCCTACGGCATCTTGAATTGGAGCGAAACTTCTAAAGGTAACTTCATGATCATCTCCAGATTAGTAACCAAGGCGTATAAGATCATTTACAATCTCTCTATGTCAACTCCAACGAGCGAAGTTTACAAAACAGCCCAAGAATTGAATTTGCAAGGCATGATTTCCATTGAAAGAGCTAAATTCATACATAAGAATTTACACCGTAATGAGTAAACCGCTGTGAAATTAGATAGAATAAAAGGGAAAAACATTGACAAAATGAGAAACATGAATAATATAGCTATAGCATTTGCCAGAACTGATCGGCTAAAAGAAGACCTCTTCAACAAAGCAACTAACTTTTACAATACACTACCGGACAAAATTAAAAACATAGCGAACCCAACTTCCTTCAAAACGACACTAAAAAAATATCTCCTTCAAGACCAACTTTCGAAGTAAGTTACAAGTACAATCAGCTCCACTAAACTCAACTCAATCAACAGGAAATAATTTATAAACATATTATCTGAACTATTAATCTAACGAAAAGGACACGAAAACTTACAGATTTGATACTATCCCATACTATCCCTTATACCGATTCTTTTCGTCTGGAAAGTGCTATGTCCTAAAATTTTGAATACGGAGAGTTACTAAATTTTGATGGAGAGAGTGATTGAAGGAAACGGAGGTGGTTTTAGTCGGTAGAAATCCGACATGCCGTGCAGGTGCTGATTGGTATCTTTTGAAGATTTCTACCAAAAAATGCCTTAATGCGTAAATAATATTTGATATGACTTGCCACTGTCCTTTCCCTTTCCTTAGGGCGGTATGCAGCGCGTTATATAATCCTCAGGAAATGGTTTTATACGTGAAGCTCACCATTTTGCATTACGGGAGTTTGAAGAATCCAGGTGCATATAATGCGTTAATCCTAATCTAACATTAGACAGTTCATGTTTTTGATTTATTGTTTCGGCAAATATCCTTCGTGGGTGAAGTGCGCTTGAAGCAAGGTCTGTCCGGGTTATATAGGAAGGCTCACTGGTATCCTTTTAAATTCGATTTTTTGTAATTATGAAAAAAAGTTTTAATGGTTTTTTCACAAAAATTATTTCAAGTGTAAATTTTTTATAAACATTGTGTAGTACATATACAAACCATACAACATCTTAGCCACCACTCATACATACATTTCTTACATGCATTTCCTACTTTTCGATAAACTCATAGAATAAAACACGGCACGCGTGATTGGTTCTGGTTATTAATTTAGTTATTTAGAGTAGGGATATATTATGTATTAGCTTAAGAAAATTTTGAATAAAAGAACGAGTTGGGCTTAGGCTCATCCTTATTAATCCACAATCGAGGAACTAAGGTTGCTGTTTGATTTAGCGGCATTGCCTACCAGCGGCTAAGTTCTTAAATTCTGATTAATAGCGCAGACTGCCTTTCTAGTTCGGCAGAAAATAAATTGCCTCTGTTCTTGGCAATTTAAAGTGTAAAATTACACAAGTAGACTGTGGACAAGTAGACTTGTTTTAGAAATATACCTACCTTAGAGGAATATAGGCAACGGAAACGACAGTGCGACGATGCGATATCTTCACATGGCGAACCCACGAAAGATATAACATTACAATTGATTATTGTGTTTGGCAAATCAGCTTAATGTTTTTTTTTATGAAAACCTCATTTTTTGTATTTGTTTTCATTAAATTAAAATAACGGCTCCAACATTTTTTTAAAAATTTGATAGCATTATATAAATGTGAATATGCGTCGATTGACGTCTCCACAATGCAAATCCTTTGTTTGGTTCGCGAGATACGAGTATCGTACATAACAGAAATGAACTTGAAAAAAAACACCCAACCGATGTTTCCTAAAAACTAATTAGCTCTTAAAATACGCTTCGATTGACACCTCAGCGAAGTCGATACGACTTTATTTACGTGAGCTGTGCTCGTAGAAAAAACTATCCACCAACGTACGTACACACGCATATACAGACTTCTTTCTAAAAACACTTTAAATATAGGTACTCTAAAGACCTCAAAACGTAAAGATATATTGTAAATTTCAATTTCGATTTTCGAGGCGATTACAAGAACTTCTCTTATACTGGGAAGTTAATAAAACAAACAAAAAGACAACCATTGTAAGTTCATGTTTGAATGTGGATCACAGTACAATTAATTTGTGGTTTTAGTTATATTAAATTTGCTTAAATTTGCTTAAATACATCTTTATGGTGTCTATGTTAAATGTTAAAAAGTGATTAACGAAACTTCACGTAGAATACTTTCAAAATTCTGTTTGATTACTTGAAGTAAACGTATGTATTTTGTTTTCTATGTTTTGTGCATTTTAGCTGCTCTACTAGATGTATCTTAATTCGCTGTAAGTGCATTTCACTTCAGTCAATACTGATGCAAATAAATAAAATTTCAAGCAAGTGGCCTTCTAGTGCACAAATATTTAAATATGATGTACTATTTAAGTTTGCTGTGCTAACTCAAAATATCATTGAAGATTTTTAAACTTATTTACCCATATAATAATTAAAATATACATTTCAAAATCAGTTAAAATATCTCCATTAAGTTATTGCTAGTAGTAGTTTTATATTCATTTCATGTATGTAAGTGGTATTGTTTTCAAACTAACATTGATTGCACACAATTGTTAGACAACAAAGTCAAATAAATTTATAATATTTTGTTGATACTATTTTCGAAAAGATATGATAAACAACGCTGCGTGAAAATAGATAATGTGAATAAGAAAACCGAAAGGTACTTTTAACAAACACTAACTTTCTTCGCGAGTGCTTAGTGCGCGATTTGGTCGATAATCTAACAGTGAACTTCGCTTTATTGACTTTTTTGATTTGTGCATAATGTACGGTAAACATTTTCCATTAAATGGACTACAAAAGTGTTTAAACATGTGTGTGACATAATGGACTAAACTTTACTTGTCAGAACTCTATTGTCGTCATGTATTCAAGTCACTGTGAAAAAATATACACCATGTAAACAAAGAAGAATGATTGTCATTGTATTCCTCACATTGGATCCAGAATCTGTCGCATAACTACGGAACTTCAATGAGAAATAACAATCATAATACGAAATCATCTGTAAAATTTTCCTCGAGAAATTGAGCAAAAGTTTTTTAACACCTTTTCTCAATTTGTGAAACTCGCAAGGCCATGGCTGGAACTGGCGTGATGATGGACTAAAAATCATCAAATGAAGACTGCTAAATTTGAAAAATTATTTTGCGTAACTCTACCATCTATTTTGAAATTTTTGGTACGTAATTGTTTCTTGTTATTTAATCAAAGTGAAAAAGCAGCGGAAAGAACGTTGGCAGTATACTAAGCCCAACATAAAAATGGAAAGTTACTGCGAAAAATAGCACATGTATCTAGTTCGATACTTGCGAAAATTGTTTAACAAATGTTAATTATGGAAATGACAAAAAATATTTGCGGCAAATGAATGCGATAAAATTCCACCATTTATTTAAATGCTGTGTTGAAATTTCGAACTAAATGCGGGCACTACCAAAATGTTAACTGTGTCATTGATCAGCAAATGTTCTTATACAGCTCTAGGCAACACCAAATATTGTGAACATCATGTAGACAATAAAATTTAACTGGATGTGGGATAAATTTTTGACGAGCTTCAGCGTCTGAATTGTTCTAAATTGATATGAAAGTTCGCATACAACGACAAGCGGATTAGTGAAATTACAAAAGCCATACTCAAATACTCAAAAAATATCAATTGAAGAAACAGTAAAACAAATTATACTTTTAACGCCGACAATATACTACACCATATAATGAAGTATAAAATGAAGCGCTTTGCGGAAAACGAAATCATTTTCTTCACACATTGATACTCGAACTGACTTAAATACAGAAACTGAAAAGAATCCGAACGAAGTAAAATAGAGGCGAACTTCCAACATAGTTGGGAGAACTTTACCCTATACAACCCTACCAGCCAAGAAAATATGCGCCACAATTTCAATTTTAAATCACACATTGTAACCACCGCTAAAATGACTTAAATCACAATTTCAATAAATTTATAACACTTACTGGAAAATAATTTATAAGTTAGAGGTTTATGTTTCTCTTTGTTATTTCTTGTTAATAATTGACATTACGATATTGCATACTTAAACAAATACAAAAAAAATTGAGTAATAAAATTTTGCAATTAAGATAAGTTAATCTTGGTAACCATCTAAACTGTGTTGTTCGTTTATAAGTTCATATTTTTAAGACTTTCAATCGAAAATAAGTACTTTTTGTTGAAAATTTAAAAATTTATGCATATTGATGTTTTAAGGAATGAAATTGTATTACATATATCATAACACCATTTTATGGAAAAATGTGCCCACAAACTTGACATTCAGATGCATTAATATTTCGAGAATACAATTGGAATATTCTTACGAATTCCTTTGAATTGAATATTATATAGCTTTTCCTTTTGATTGGCATTCATTAAAAATGCGATGAACTCGTGCATATTTTCTGTTAGAGCACATATGCTAGCAAATTAACGTAGATATTATAAGTATTACTAAATATAATATGAAAATTTCTAGCATACACAAAAGTGGACCCAAATGGAATACACAATAATACTCAAATTAATGAAAAAAACCTTTCAAAAATGTAACCATTCAAATTGTTCCAGGTAAATATATTTCATACATATACATTTTATTTATGCAACTATCAAATGCAATAAAGATGAAATGTATATTAAATATTATTTATTGCAAACACGTAAGCATATAAACTTGCAAAAAGTAAAATGTTGTATCGTTGTCATAATTTAATAAATAATTTTGTACTGCTTGCTATTAGGACTTAAATATTCAATCTAGAATAAATTTTTCAATTTAAAGTTGCACAAAAACTATTCACACCTGGAGATAGCTGGCATATAAATTAAAACTGTCGACAACTTAACTTTAGATGTTGGTAGCATCAGTCGTTTTTTAGTACATTCAGTGTAATTCGTTAGTTTAAATATTTGTGACATAATTTTGAGAACGCTGCATTGATAACTCAAAACAATGGAAGCAATCTTTGCGAGGCGACCAAAAGGCATGCTATTTTTAGACATGCTCTTTGAAAATTTATCTCAGTAATGGCTTAAGCAGGTTTAATCATATTCTTTCAGTATGCATACGTGAGATTAAAGTTTAATCAAGATCAGTATCACGGAGTATTACATGGATCTACTTGTTAAGTACTCAATTCCAATAGTAAATTCCACGATATATGTCAGTATGGTGATAAATTCGTGTTTCTTTCATTCATTTTTATACCTGAAAACCACAAAATAATTTTAAATTTGACAAAACAATTCGATACTTTCAGATACCACTTTCAACTGCTTTGAAATGTGTTTTCTCTGGGAAATTTATGCTCAATCTCGCGATTCCTTTCAAATTGCTATAAAATGTTGGTGTCAACTTAAACTGTTTTTCTTTCGTTTAGTTCAACTCATTTATCGACATCTAAGTACAGTGTCGGATTAAGCCTTCGTGGGGCCTGGGGCTAAAAGTAAAATGGGGCCCTATGATAACGCAACAACATCCCAAGAACATCAAGTGACCCACGAAACCTATCATAACCCAAGTAGTCTAGTAGGAAAGAGAGCTTGAAAGCAGAGAAATATCCTAAGTAAATCAGTAGAGTAGAGGAACGAAAGTAAAAAATAGAACAATTTTTACGTTGCATGAAAAGAACAAATAATTTTTATTAAAACAAATTAACAATTAAAAATACTTTTTTCTTGATTTCGATTCAGCGAATTCACTTATAACATCATCAAAATTGAGTGATCGGAGAATTTCGCTTTCAATACTAAGTCTGGCTAATGACGACAATCTATAATCAGTCATTGTAGATCTATACATATTCTTAACGCGTTTTAAGACAGAAAACGATCTCTCCGTTTCGCAGTTAGCAATCGGAATTGTTAATAATAATCTAAAGGCTGCGAATACATTTGGAAAAATTTGTTGCATTTCAAAATTAACAATCCAATTTAATACCTTTAATGGATCGAGAATATTTCTATTAATTTTAGAGGACTCTGAGCTGGTGAATTTATTTTCCGGTTGGTCTTTCAGTAAAGGAATGAACTGCCTAAATTCATCCCATAAATTTCCATCTAAATCCCCACCGTAAATTTTAACTAGCTCATTCGTTTTAATCCGCAGTTCGTCTTCTTCTATAGATAATAACCGTTGTAAAAAAACCAAAAATACTAATCATATAAGCGTAGGCCTCGCTCCTTTTCTTCAATTCAACCACCAATATTGTTAAATAAAAAGACTATTACCAGACCCAGATAAAGTACTTTGTTGTGTACTTCCATCTGTTAACATTTTAATAATTTTTCTTTCCGTTGAGTCTGAATAATCAGATTTCTCAATGCTACCAAGATTTTTAGTATTTTCTTCAAATTCGTGGAACTTTTCTCGCATGTTCTTCACAAAAACCACCAAAGAATCGAACATTTGACTGGCTGTTATTAAATCAACACCTACTTTTTTTAAATACTGACTTGTCAACTCAAACCGATTTAAAATAGAACTCCACAAAACAACCATGTAACAATTTTCTATTTTAATAATATTTTTTTCTTAAAACGGAGGCTTCACGTCTCACCTCTCGTTTTTGGTCGTCATCATTTTCTAATGTTTCTAATGCCTTATACATTTTACATTTCTCAAGCAGAAAGTGGCATAAGAATGGTACTAGCAAAGACAGTTTTGGGTTGTGGAATCGGTTCGATATTTTCCTGGGGATACTGAATCGAAAATATCCCTATATTTTTTAAAGTTATACTTATTATGATACTAGCAAAACAAGGGCTTGAAAAACAAGTGAATAGGCGTCGACTGTACCCCGGTGCTGCAACAGCCTGGACGAAGTCTACATTTTTCTCACTGATTCAGTTTCTTACGATTGTTTATCCGAAGTCTAATTAGTTAATTGAGTTGGTTCGATTAGCTTACTTCCAAAGCATGCTCAATGATCCAAACAATTGAATCAACTTGGGTCGATTCGGTTACTTGGGTTTGTAGATTAAAAGTTTTAAAAAATTGCTCTAGCTGGGTCGCTTGAAGTTACTTGAGATACTTGGGTTATTCCAAAGACGTGCGGGACCCCTGGAGTAAGCGGGGCCCGGGCCTGTAGCTCCCTTAGCCCCCCTCTTAATGCGGCACTGTCTAAGTTAGATTTTCGTCAGGAAACTTATTAAAAAAAACGTTTAGTTTCTAACAACGCGTTTATTCGAATACAATTTTAACAGTGAGGTGCTTACACTTATTTATATAAAAAGTAAAAAGTGCGCTTTAAGGCTGAATACAAACGTCAATTGTAGCAATTCAAATATTGCAACACCTAAGCCAATGTGCATTGGAACCTGTCGCAATTTTGCATCTATTGGACAAATTGCACAATTGGCAATATACACAATTTAGGTCAATTGGTTAATGTACTTGGTTGATGGATGGTAAAAAGGAGTGCAAAGCAAAAGGGAATGTGATGACGTTTATGTCCATCTAAGTTTTGTTGGTCGAATGTTTATGATCCTTTTTTAACATAAGTGCCTGTGTGTTAATTCGTTTTTGTCGCCATCTACTGGTGTCTTCGTATCCGTTGCCCGTATTCCATAGACACATACTCGTACTTACATACAACAAAAGATCAAGTATGGCTATTGTTTTAGCTATACAAACAAATCGAAAAAAATCTCAAAGATAAAGATGCAAACAAATTTGATCATTGTGATTTAACTAATATCAACATACATTTAAAATCCGAATCATATCCTCATGATGATATGATTATTAAATTTGGGCGTGATCGATTTCCTCTGCTTTATGATATGTATTGCAATTTCCAACAATCTTATTATGACGTTCAACCACAATTGCAACTCTCGCGAATCGAAAATAAGAAATCAGCACCAATTATAGTAATTGATTGTTTATGTCAAAACGAATTGATAAAATTCGGCTCTGTTGACATAAGGTTAGACATCAAAACATCTATCGATATACCAATTTTAACCACAGCCTACTGCTTTCTACTTCATGATCGCGTAATAGAGTACTCTCACTAGTTCAGTTCGAAAACGTGTATAAACAACATAGCAACTATACGGCGTCAAAGGCTTGAAGAAAAAAACTATCCAGAAATATCAAACTGCACTTTATACGATAGATGCTGTGCGCAGCAGAATGTATACCTTTTAAAAGTTATAAGCTACCAAGGAAAAAACCCTCTAAATGAAAATTGGACAAAATTAAACACTTTTAAAGAAAAAGAAAAATCTTTTTATTTTAACCTTTTTGTAAAATAAAAATTTGATGTTTTTCTGCAAAAGGCGTTAATGATGCCACATTCATATCAACTTCGTGGAACTCCAGCTCCTTCTGATCCTTGTAACAGCAGCTCAACGCCAGCTTCCCCCCATTGAGATTCTCCAGAACTTGCTCGCTACATTTGTTGTAGCAAGAGGGTAGAAGCAGTCTAATGTTGTGATCCGGGTCGACGACGAACGCCGTTTCATACCGGAAATATAAACAAAATTGAAATTAAATTCCAATAAAAGTTTAATATGTAAACTTGAACTTACGATACCTTTTTCCCTCTACCAAATCTGATATTTACACAAATTCGTTGTAGTTACGTTGAAAGATTCCATTTGCACGTACGTTATCACTTGTAGCTAAGTACTTTTCGTTCTTAAAAACACTTCAACTGATATGCGCATCAGATTTCTTAATAGGAAATAGTTTTTGTGGTTCCGTTTTCTGTTATTTTATGCCGTTGAACATTTCCCTTATCGTCACAAGCAAGAAGATAAATTCAAAATATTTCGTAAATTAGGTAAATTAATTAATGAGTATGAGCTTAGAAGTTTACATTAAAACAATCTGTGGTTAAGAGGTCTGTACCGGTTATAATTTTGAAAAATCAATTTTTCATTTTTCAATTTATTATACCTTCAGAAATCACGACTCAAAATTTTATTAAGATATTCCAAAAAATAGAGAAGTTACGGCAGTTGGAGCGCGCAAACTATGTTGGGGCTATTTTCTAGCTCCAAAAAAAATAAATTGTTCTTTACGCGGAACTTGAAAAATAACACAAAAGTATATTGAAATGACGTTTATTAAATTTGACTTAAACTGAAGTAGCACTAAACTGCAAGTCTCCCTGCTCGGGATGCAAGTTCGTTCTTATATACTAGAAAGATGCCAATGCTGCATTGATACCAAGTCTTTGTTATGCTGACTTGAGATTCCCACGATCGGCTCTCCGATATTGAATCTGGTCCACGGGATGTTTTGTCTGTGCGAATTTTAATCAAGTTTCGTTTTAGCAACATTGTACCTTGTGCAACATTGTATCTTATGCAACATTGTATCTTATACTTCGGATAAAGACTTAGAGAATTTAGTGGTAATTAGGGTATCTTCATTATGTGTAACTCCTCCCTCCTTAAGTTCAAAGTTGTCCTGGTTTCATGACAGGTAATTCAATCATTTCTTTCATTTTATTTTCGTTAATGGTAATTTTGAAGGATTTATGTTCTTTACAGTAAAGATATGAAATGAAAGTGGAGGTGAGTATTGTCACAGTCCCGACTTCGCGCACAAACCCGAGGATCCGAGATCGAGTGCTCCACCATTTTGGACGCTCCTCGACTCCGGATGCCTCGTGTGCACCCGCGCCGCCGGGACCGGTACAAAGTCGACCGTATAGTGGCGGTCCCGATTTAACATTTTTGTTTCTCCGACTAGCTCACCGAGTCGTGGGTTTTTTGGAACAAGAAAAAAAAAGAGAAACCACGAACCACATTCGCACACGCGTCACCAATGCACTTTTTGTTGGATATTTAACAAGAAGATTGTTCTTGTTGATTAGAAATGCACTTTTTGTTGGATTTGGTTCCGCTGACTGGTCTGGCCAGGTCGACCGTCGAAACGCAACTCTCCCCACACTCACTCACCATTTCCGGCACGTCGAACATCGAAAAGCTACTTTTCGCGTAGCGTGGCATGATCGATCACTCGTATTCGCGAAAGCTTGAGGACGATCCGAGGGTTGGAGCGAGACGACGCGTTTGAATAGCTTTTTCGGAATTTGGCGAGCTTTACACTTTCAAATAATCATTGCCAGGTAGGTGCCTCTCTGATTTAGTTATTTCGGGCAGAAAAGGTGCGAAGATAATTTGAATTTAGTTTATGATACGTAACAGTATGATTATTATTATCATTAAGGTTGATCCCGTTGTAATTATATTTCTCTGGTGAATGTACTTTATTTCTTCAATCTTTTCGAGGTTTTTTATATTTTCTAGTTTCAAGTCCTCGGTATTTACTTCATAATTGTATTCTGTAATATTCTTTATTGGTTCTAGCTCTAATATTTGTTGGAATTCTTTTATTTGGTTTGTAAACAGTTTTCCATTTATTTCAACTTTACAATTTTTAAACCTTATTATGTATGTACCTTGTAGTTGGTAAGTTTTTTCTTTACAACTTTGTTTTATTTTTTCTTCACCATTTATTAGTAATAATAGTCCTTTTTCTATTTCGTCTATACTAGTTTTGTTATTTATTTTAATGATACAATTCTTGTTCTTACATGATAGCGTATTTTTTAATAATTTTGTTTGTTTTTCTACTTCGTAATATTTTCCATTACATAATACTACTTCTTTTGTTCCAATATTTAAAGTTTTTGATTTGTTATTTGGTTTCCTTTTTAGGTGATATGATAATAATGGTGGTGTTAGTATTGGAATGTTGATGACAAGTATTATGATTCTTTCCTTAAATAAAACGTTCATAGTTATTTCTCTAAGCTCGTGGATCGAAAGGTTATGGGAATCTATTCCGTCGTGTGTAAGTAAGAATCTTGTCATAATACCTGTTTTTGCAGAATTTATGTTGTCGATAATTTTTTCTAGCTCGTTTTTTATTAGCTCTAGGTTGTGATTTAACTGCATGGTGGTTAGGATTTTATTTATGTGTTTTGTGTTATTTGTGAAATTATCCGCCATTTGTTTAAATTGTTCATTAGTTTGGTTAATATTATTTAATATTTTATTGAGATTATTTTGAAAAATATTATTAATTTGCATTTGTTTGTTCATAGATTCTATTACTGCATGGTTGTTTTGGTCTATGATATTTAAATGTTCTAATATTTCTTGATAGTCATCATTGTCTACTAATTCGAATAACCATTTGTATACCTTGCCTACTGGATCGATTAGTCCACGTTTAATTTTTCGTTGTCCTCTTGATATTTTTGCAAATTTGTTTTTATTTGAGTGAGTATTTATGTCCATTGAGATTTTCTTACTTGGTTCGGTATCAAAATGAAGCAACTTTAGTTCTCCTTTTATAGTTTTATTCAATTTTTTTTTATTCTGCCAAAATATTCACACGGATCTTATTTGAATAGGCACTAGTTTAGAGAATTGAGCGGTGGCTCTTACAACTATAAATATAAAAATACTTTGAAAATAGACTGATATAAAATAATATAAAAATAATATAAAATAATATAAAAATAATATAATTATGGTAGAAGGAAAATGGTAAAAAACCTTCTATGAGTGGCTTTTATCTATGATAAAACTTAATCTATGACTTATAATTTAACTTAATAACTTACTTCTAAATTTAAATAATAATGGCATTCTTACGGAGAATGGTTTGGTTTTTTTAGAAAGTTTCGCCAAGTGTATAAATTATAGCTTTAGTTTGCGTATTAGTGCATTGTCAGAAGAAACGCATGTTTTCAAGAATCGATCAGAGATAATAATGATATTATTTGCAATTAAAAGGACTTTTGTAATTTCGTGAAGATCATTAGTGGGATAATAGAATGGAAGGGCTAGCATCATTTTTAGAAGTTTATTTTCTTTAGCTTGAATTTTTTTAATATGGGATATTGCGGAACTCCTCCACACTACGGCTTCATATAGTAGTATTGGCTGAAACATAGACTTGTAAATTAATATTTTGTTTTTGATAGAGAGGGAAGACCGTCTATTGATTAATGGATATAGTATTTTTATTAACGCGTCACATTTTTTGATTGAATGTTCAATATTTATTTTGAATATTAGTTTCCTATCCAAGTGAATGCCTAAATATTTTATAGATTCCTTATTCCAGTGCACAACATAGTCTTTTAGATTTAGTGGAGATTGCGGGAGCAGGTCAGGTTTACGGTTCCGTGTGAAGAATAGAGCCTCGGTTTTTGTTGGGTGGAAGATAAACACTTTTCAAAATAGGTTGCGAGTTGAATAAATCCATGTTCAAGGTTTGTTTGAATGAATGTGGGGTCTACCGAGGAGCAAAGTAATGCAGTTTCGTCTGCAAAAAGGCTCATATTGCAGTTTTTAATGTCTGTATGTCATTTGTAAAAATATTGTATAAGATCGGGCTCAAAACAGATCCTTGAGGAAGTCCGGCTGGAATGTCAAAGCTTTGGGAGAGAGAGTCGTTAATTCTCACATAAAATTGACGATAAGAAAGGAAGTCTTTAATAATTTGACATAGAAATGTCGGGAATCCTACACAGAACATTTTATGAATTAAGCCATCGTGCCAGACACTGTCAAATGCTTTTTCTATATCTAGGGTTAACATTCCGGTTGATTTTCTAGCTTGGAAATTGCTTTGAACCAGGTTTTTAATAAGCAAAACTTGGTGAATTGTGCTGTGTTTTCTTCGGAACCCAAATTGCTCATTTTTGAGGACATTATTTATAGTTATAAATTCTTCGATATGATTTTTCAAAATCCGTTCGAAGATTTTACCCAAAGAGCTTAGCAGGCTTATTGGTCTATAGCTTCCGATGTTGCCTTTTGGTTTGTTTGGTTTTGCAATGCAGGTGACTGCAGCGAGCTTCCAGCAATTTGGGAAGTATCGAAGGCCTAAACATAGTATCTTACAGAGGTAGATAACAGCTTTCTTGTGGATGTTTTTAAGCATGCTATTGTGGATGTTATCTGGGCCAGGAGATTTGTTTGGTCTCAGTGATTTAATGATTTCGTTTAGACTTTTAACTGTCCGAAATGGGATTCGAGAGCAAGGCTGGGTTTTTAGAACGTTTACTGAAGATGAGACTCTAAGTTCAGTGTTGTTATCTCCGAAGTTGGCAGTGGTCAAGTGAATTTGGTGCATGTATCTGCCAAAAGCTTCGCTTTTGTCGTTGTCTGTGACATGCAAAAAACCATTGTCCTTAATAGGGGGTAGAAAGTTTCTTCTCTTTTTTAGAATAATACTTGCTCTCCAGAAGCTTTTGCTTTCATTTTCTAAATTTGCAATCTTTCTTTCCCACACTTTATTACGGAGTTCAAATATTTTAGTTTAAATGTCTTTACCTATGGCATTCAAGGCTTTTTTATATTTGTTGCACCTTGTTCTCTGCCAGGATCTAAAGAGTTGATTTTTAACGGCAATAAGCGCTTTTATGTCTCTGGGGAGTGTCATATTCGAACAAAAAGGATTGATCGAAGTTTTAGGAATTGCTGATTCTGCAGCTTCCCACAATATCACATTCAAATTTTTTACATGGCTTTCGATGCCTGTTCGGTTTTTTAGCCGACCGGTTAAATATTTAAATTTATCCCAATTAGCTTTGTGGAAGGTAAACTTTGGTGTGCGCAGTGCTATGTTACCTTGATCAAAAATTTCGAAAGATACTGGCCTATGATCTGACGACAGGTTTTGATGGACAATAGGGTGGGATATATACGGAGGACAATTTGTTAGAATGATATCTATTGTGGAAGGATTTCCTTTGGATCTATTGGGGAAGTAAGTAGGGCTAGTACTGAACACGATATTGTATTGGCTATATGAAAGTTTGTTGCGTAATAAATTACCCCATCGATTGTTACTAAGGCAGTTCCAATCCGTATGTCTACAATTTAGGTCACCAGCCATTATAAATTTTCCACTAAGCCTGTTAAAAATATTTAAATCATGTGTAAATTTATTTTCGATGTCTTGGCTGCAGTTTCCTCCTGCGAAGTAGGTTCCAATTATGCGAAATGTTTGACTGATGCATTTGATTTCGATGCAACAGTTTTCAATGATTTTGGTTTTGAGAGGAGATATTTGTGTGTGGGATAGGCTTTTTCGAACAGCTATTGCTACACCACCACCTTTACGGTCTTTTCGATCGGTTCGATAAATTGAATATTCGCTATCGTACAATTTGTTAGTTTCTCCTAGCCATGTTTCCGTAAGAATGGCAATATCAAATTTTTTGTCCTTAATAAAAGAGAAAAATTCAATTCGTTTGTGAAGTGCACAGATACTTTGTGCGTTCCACATGACAATGCTTATAGACTGATTATTTGGTATCATAAATATACTTAATTGTAAGTTCAGCTATCACCCTGAACTGCTGTTCCTTGTTGTTGCACTTTTTGAGATTTGTTAAAAGATCGTTCATAAGTTGCGTAATTTCACTGTATGTGAACAAATTGTTGTTCGAGTCACTGTTTCTAGCTACTTCAGAAAAGCTCACTAGGGAGTGCCTTTTGCTATTATTTGATTTAATAAAACTTGATTTAGTTTGTGTGGGAAGCGGAGGAAACGATCTATGGTTAATGATGTCTACGTCGGGTGCTGTGGGTCTTCGTTGAGCTATTTCCTTTAAGCGGGACTGCAGAGTCACAAAATCGGCTTTGATGGGACATGTTGGTGAGCTAGCCGCATGGTCACCCAAGTGAAGAGTGAATGAATTAAAATACTGTTTCACTCTGGCCAGCAGTTCCACAATGAACTAACTGAGCTAATTTATTTGCTTACAATCTACTTTTATACAAAAATTCTTATTCTAAACAAAATACAATACTTACTTAAAATTATATACAGGGCAACGTTATAAAAAAGAATATTGAAAAGTGGACGAAGTTGCTTATATACATCCTTAAACTAAACGTCCATAAATCAATTATTGTCTTAAACATTCCTATTCAGATATGCATAAACCCTCATCGTTCTACATGTGCATAAACATTCATCGTTCGATGTCCATAAATATCTTGGACTCGGACGATGTTTGTTTATCAACATTTTGAAGAGCATGTCGTCTGATTTATTGTATCGGGCGAGGGGCTCAAATTTCGCCTGGACAATTTGCCGATAATAGTTCGTTTAGAAAAGATATTCAAAATGATATATGTTGCACATGTGGAAAGATATGCAAAACGATATATATAATGCACATGTGGAAAAATGGAATAAAAATCTTTAGAAGATATATATATGTGGAAAATGCCAAATTGGCTAAATGAAATGTGTGAAGTGCAAAAGTGGGTTGAGTGAAAGGTGTTGCCGTAACTAGGCTGCGTGAAGGGTATTACCGTAACTCCCCCACCGTTAGACTGAAGCTCCTGGTTCAGAAAAAATTATTTCATCTTTTTTTTTCTTTTTATCTTTAACTCGCTTTTTTTCTAATTTGTCAAATTTCTGTGCTAGAATTTCTGCAGGTGAATTTAAGTTTCCTTTAATAGTGTTGCCTCTGTATTTTAGATATACGAAAATACATAGAATGATAATAATAATAATAATTACAATTGTTGAAATGTATGAAATAATAGTATTACATTTGTTTTTGAAGTCGATTAATTTAATTTCTTACATTTTTTTTCGGTTGCTGCTAATTTCATGTCTTCAAAAGTTACTTCGTATTTAATGAAATTCAGTGTGGTTTGCGGTGACAAAATAAGCTTATGTGTGAAATCAATCATTCTATTAGTGTAAATATTGTTCAATAGCCTTGTTACAATTATTAAAGTTTATAATGTAATTTCCATTATTTCTTCATTGTTTCTCATTACGATCGTGATCTATCTTACCATAATTATTTTCAACAAACAAGAATCCATTTTATATATATATATATTTATAACTGTGTTGTTTGATTTTATAAATTTACAAAAGGTCTGACAATTGATTGAAATTTTTTTTTTTAATGCTTTATATACTTATTTTCCCTGTAGTATTGATCTTTGAATCGGAGAACAAATCGAGTCGGAAAGTCTATCTTAGTGAAATTGGATGTAGGTATAGTACGTAAATAATAAGTTGGAATAGTTTAATTATGAAATATTGGGACACTTAATATAATATATAATACATTAAAATCGTTTCTAGCGACTATGGAAATCGTCGATTCTTGTAGCTCATAAAAACCAATGAAATTTTGTTCAATTTCGTAAGAATAGTAAATTTGCAGATTTATATTGTTAAAATGATTCGTTGTCCAAGTCAAAAAGTGTTTGAGTTGGTCCTGGAGTATCAAAGTGCGATTCTTTAGTATGGTTAAATTTTGTTCGAAAATTTCATTTATTTTTATTGGTAAGTGATCTTTTGGTTATTTTGGTCAGTGATTTCTAGGTTTTTAATCGGGATGTCGTTCAAGGCTGATCCTAACATTAGGAATAGAATGATTCCTTGAAGAAGTTTCGGGATGATGTATATGTGAAATAGCGAAACGTTTAGGCCGTTTTACATTTATCGGGGCTACATTGGCAAGATTGCGTTTTGCGTATTTAGGTAAATGTTTTGGCGTACGAACTGGGGTTTTGACATAACCTGTTGTTCTGGTTTCTTCATAATTCTCTCGTTTTTTATTCATTTTACAAATAGATTTAACTTTCATCGACTTCATATGTCTGAGAACTTTGCTTTTATCGATAAGACCATGATGAATTTTAAAGGGTTCCTCATTGACAGACGAGTGTATTTGGCGGTTGTAAAAATATATCGCCGTGTATAAACGTGATTTGGGGGATTCTTGCGAAGAAGTCATTCTGTATTTTGCAGCAATGGTTTGATGAAGTCTTTCGACATCACTATTACCTGTGTAAGTGTGTGGTTTAGTGTAATGTATTTGAATTTGAATATGTTCATTGCATAATTCTTTAATAAAGAAGTTATTAAATTCATTGTCGGCGACTATTTTATTAGGCTTGCCTAAATTAGATAGGAAAAATAAGATTGCTTCTTTGAGGGAAGGCTTAGATTGATCAGTGATAATTAAAGCTGCTGAATATTTAGAGAACTTGTCGATACATGTCGCCACTTTCAGGTGGTCAATAAAAAATAGATCAATATGGAAAACCTGGTTGATATCTTCCGGAGTTTCAGTTATCTTAAATTTCGGTTTGATCGGATTATTCGAATGCTTTGATATATTGCAGATTTCACAATTGTTAACATATCGTGTTACAAGATTTTTCATATCAGGGTAATAGAAATACTGAAGAATACCGTTGAGGGTTTTATCTATCCCTCCGTGCCCAATTTCCTTTGTATGAAACATATGAATTTGATAGATCGCCTCTTCTTCAGATTGAATATCTTGAAGAATTCGAGATACTTTAACGAATTTGTAGTTATTGTTGAATATTTCCTTTAGTTTCAATTGTACTTTGTTATACAGATGTTCATGTAGATCAGAATAAATGGCAATGTCCCTGTTTGGAATAAATTTCTGTATCATTTCAGGGATATAGTCGTGAAGGTTTAAATTTTTCTCTCGAATTTGGATTCGAATTTTATTTGTTGGTTGAGAGTAGTCTCTGTTACTCAAGATTACTTGGTATTTATATTTATTTACGTAATCATCTTTGATTGGAATCAATTGATTTAGATTGTCGCGTTCTGAATGGATAGTTACCTTGTCACTAACTTCAGATGGATTGATTATAGAATCGTTTTGGACTTGCAATGAGTCTGAAATGTTAGGGATTTTAATAACTGCAGGAAGATCTGTACCTTGCTCCTTACAAATGTCTAATATTTCCTGAAGTGTTCGATCGGGGTTATTTAGAGTAATAAATTTAGGTGTTGGAGATTCTTCTGATATATTAACAAGCGCGTTGCTTTCAACATTGTTTCTTTCGATGCGAGAAAGAAAATCAGCGACACGGTTGTTTTTTCCTTTTATATAACTAATCTCAAAATCGTATTCATTAAGTTTAAGTTTCCACCGAATAAGTTTTTGAGTAGGCTCATTTAAAGAATTAAGCCATATGAGGGGACGGTGATCCGTCTCAAGTTTGAAATGACGTCCATAGAGATAGGGTCGAAAATTTTTTGTTGCCCAGACTATAGCAAGTAACTCTTTCTCAATCGCAGAGTAATTGCATTCGTGAGTGTTCAAGGTTCTCGAAGCGTATGCAATTGGGTGATTATTTTGGTTTAATAATACAAGTCGTGAGTTTCTTTTACCAAATTTTATTTTATTTTCAAATATATATTTCGGCTACTACTTGCAGCCTTCTTCAGTGATGTGTTCACGACACGTCGTGAACACATCACTGAAGGCTTGTATTATTAAACCAATTTACCAAAAAGCTCGAACAGACAACCGATTATTTTGGGATAAGACTGCACCTAGAGAATGTTGAGATGCGTCGGTTGTTAAAGTGAAAATTTTATTAAAATCTGGATAAACTAATACCGGGGAATTTGTTAGAATTAATTTCAACTTTGTGAAAGCTTCGATATATTCGAAGCTATCGAATTGGATTTTGGCATTTTTTTTCAAAAATTTAGTCATGGGTACTGTTAAAGAAGAATAGTCTCGGATAAACTTTCGGTAATATCCGGTTAGACCTAAAAAGGACCGGAGCTGTTTCACCGTTCTGGGGATTGATAAATTTTGAATTTTATCGAGCTTCTCTGGGTTGGGTTTTATTCCTTCCTTTGTCAGGACATGACCCAGAAATTCTGTTTGATGCGTAAGAAAATGGCATTTATCGGGCTGAATTTTAAGATTATGGTCAGATAGCTTTCTAAATATCTTTCTAATGGAATCGACATGTTCCTCTAATGAGGTACTAAAGACTAGTACATCGTCTAAATATACAACGCATATTTTGTTTATGTATTCCTTTAGGACAGTATTAATCATGCGCTGAAAAGTTGCAGGGGCATTTTTGAGCCCGAAAGGCATTCTCAAGTATTCATAGTGTCCATTATGTGTCGAGAAAGCGGTTTTTGCTCGATCACTCGGTTTCACTAGAATTTGGTGGAACCCTTTCGCTAAATCAATTGTTGAAAAATAATTAGATTTGCCCAATTTATCGAAAAGATCTTCGATGTTGGGAATCGGAAACTTGTCACTTATGGTGATATCGTTAAGTTTACGATAATCGGTTACTATTCTCCATTTTGTAAGCCCGGAATTGTCTACCTTTTTAGGTACAATCCACAATGGAGCGTTATAAGGAGAGTCTGATGGCCGGATTATATTATTTTTAGCATATCCGCTATCTGTTTTTCCACCTCTTTTTGGTGTATTTGCGGAAACCTATAGATTTTCGTAAATATAGGTTTATCGGATGTAACCTTTATTTGATGTGTGACCACATCGGTAGAAGTGAGTTCATCTCCCTCTTGATAGAAAAGATTTTGGAATTCGTGCAAAAGTGTAAAAAGTCTTTGTTTTTCCTCTTTGTTTAAATGCGACGTTTTTATATTTGAAACGTCTTCTATATTAGTAGGTGAAAGTTGATTTACATATGTATTCAAACTTTTAGATACGACTTCGTTTGCTAGTTATAAAAGGAACTTTCTTATTGTTTATCATCACAGAACCATCAGAATTGTTTATAATGCATTTGGTGGGAACCAAAACATTTTGCCCAAGAATAGCGTCAAACTTAAGATTTGGCAAACGCGTCACTTTCCATTCTATGTTAGATTGAGGAAGGTTAAATTCCAAGGGAAAATTTGTCCAAATAGCTTTTTCAATAATTTCATTTGAGTGGAGACTTCTAAGTTTAATCGGAGTTTGAAGAAGATGATATGAAGAATCCGGAAATATATTTTTATTTATAAGTGATGTATTACACCCTGTGTCAATTAGGCAACGAATTGTTGTATTGTTAATCGTAATGGGAATTATTGGTAATTCCCATTCTGAGTATGTTGAGGTTGATCCGAGGCTAATACTCGAAAATTTTCCGCTTCGTTTGTTTGAACGGTTTTCATACTTGCGTCCTTCATGTGACTTATATCTCTCATTGTTCGGTCACTTACATGAAAATGATTGCGATTCGAATTCGCAGAAGAGTGATTATACCTTTGTTGAGTATGATTTCCTCGCCAATTAGAATTTGACTGAGTTTGGCTGGGAAACCGATTATTTCGGTAATTATTAGGGCTAGCAGCATTAGTTCTAATGTTGCTAACGAATTGTGGATTTCTGAAATTTTGCGGAGGGGAGCTGAAATTCGACACCTTTTGATAGTTACCTCTGTATCCAGATTGTTGATAGGCAGAGGATTTAGGTTTATTGCTATCTCGTAGCTGTTGAACCTGTTTAAGGACAGAGTATGCTTCATGCAAAGATGTACATTGTCGCATTTCGATAAGTATTGTTTTATATTCCGGGATACACGATTTAAACCGGGAAAGTGCAAAAATCTCATTAAATTGAGGCTGAAAATGTTGAAACGAAAGTTTTTGAGGGTCCTGTAGATATTTCGTATTCAGCTTATTTAGGATAGTGTTAATTTCAGCATAAACTCGCTCGATATTAGGGCTAAATTTAACATGGTTCATTTCGTTTATTAAGGCATGATAAGGTTCGGATACACCGAAATGTTGGTATAAAACTTCTTTGATTCTATGCCATCTCATCAATGGGTATCGATCAATAATAAATTGTGGTTCACCACGAATTTTAGTAAGCACAATTTGCTCAACGTATTGTTTTTGGGATTCTGATTCGCAGAACTCCAAAATTCGATCAACTCTATTTGAAAACGCTTGTAAGGAAATACTATCATGGAGATTCGTAAATTCCTATAAGCGATTGACTTTGCGTAGGACGTCCTCGAACGTTAAGTGTATTACATCCTCAACGGGATTTTCTAAGCTGTTTCCGGCACCGCTTTCTAAAGGGAAGCTTTGGGCTTGATTCAATGCTCGAAGTTGAGCTGCACTGTCACCAGGTAACGACATTATGAACAAAAGTAAATGGGAACCCGAATATGAATATGATTTTTAGGAATTACAAGAATCACGCACTTGTAATGTTTCGGGATCGCCGAATGATGGTCCTTCGTTTTGATGATATTTTCCATAGTATCTATACGTTTCCATGTTGAGGAAACGTGAGTTTTTAAAAAGAAATATTAGAGGAAAATTTATTTTTATTAAACGGCCGGCACAATTTTTATGCCACTGGCCAAGGAATAAAATATGCCGATTGTAGGCATTACCTGAAGTGCCGAATTATTGGCACAATCCAGGGAAAGTCTTTGGAGAGTGCCACGAATGATAGGCACAAGTGAAACTCGTTCGCTAGATCTCAAAAGACTATATTTTTCTTCAATGCTTACTTGCTATTTATACAAATTCTTAACACTAAATCATACTCTAATGGCCTAATAAAATATCCTAGTTTATGTATTTAGCCTAATAAAATATTCTAAATTATGTCTCAATTACTTATCTCTAATCGTTCCATATGGCACTCATGACCAAACGGCGATGTCCATGCGCAACCAAAAGGCGATGTCCATGCGCGCAAGGATCACGAGGTGATAAGCACTATCGATACATTCATGAAGCGATGTATTTATTGGTGATAAATACATCACTTTGATGTTGGAAGGATAGCCTTTCATGGAATTGAAGTGATGTATTTATTGGTGATAAATACATCACTTTAATGTTGAAAAGATGTTCTTAAAGGACACCACACCCTAACCCTTTAAGAAATTTCTTTACTTGTGGAAATAAATTTCTAGAATTTAAATTGTTTGACATGACTGTCCTAATTCAAGGTCTTGAACATATTGTTATGATAAATTTTATCTTTATCTTTAATTCTTATTTTAGTATTTACTCCTAGTCTTTCTACTACTTCGTATGGACCTTTATAGGGGCTTGTTCCTTTTTTTCTATTGTGATTTTTGACAAATATAAAATCTCCAATTTTGAATTTCGATTCATTGCAATTTTTATCATATGTTTCTTTTCTAGTTTCTTTAGCGATATTCAATAAATTTCTGGCTATTTTTACAGAGCGTTGCAATCTTATTTTAAGTTCATTTACATAGTTGTCTAAATTATATATAGGGTCTCTATTTGATATTATATCATTGGGTAAAATTGGTAGTTTTCCAAAAATTAATTCATATGGTGAGTAGTGTGTATCTACATGTGGTGTTATATTATATGCGAAGGTATAATAAGGGATCCATTTGTCCCAATTTTCGTCGTTTGCGAAATTCAAAAGATACTCATTTAGAACTCTATGGTTTCTTTCTACGCTACCTAAAGTCTGGTGATGGTAAGGGGTTGAAAATATTTGTTTAATTTTGAGTAGCTCACAAACATTCTTTAGAGTTTCATTTAGAAATTCAGTTCCTCTGTCTGATTTGAGAATTTTAAAACAACCGTATTTTAAAATGAATTGTTCGACTAAAGTGGTAGCTATTTGGTTCGCTTCTTTTGTTTCAATAGGATATGCTACGATAAATTTAGTTAGTTCACATTGTATTGTGAGTATATAGCGGTAACCATTTGAGATTCTTAATGGTCCGACTGTGTCAATCGAGATAATTTCAAAGCTTGAGCTTGGTGTTTCAGTTATGGTTAGTTTTTCTTTAATGTATTTTGTTTGTTTATTCTTTTGGCATAAGAGACAATTTGACACAAATGATTTTACCAATTTTGACATATTTTTCCACACATATCTTTGTTTCAGCTTTAATATAGTTTTTCTAACTCCGAAATGTCCTCCATATGGTGTGTTGTGAAATTCTTCGATAAGCTTTTGTTGTGTTTCGCTATCGGTTATTTTTATGGGTGGTTTATATATAATGATTTTTAATTGAGAACGCTTAAATTTTTCAATATTTTCTTGTGCACTTTTCACATTATTTAGGCCTTTTATATATTTGTCGACGTTTGCTTTCTGCAGATTATTGAATTTATTTTTAAATTCTTGTTTCGTTATGAGCTTGAAAATTTCATTATTTTCGTTTAGTGCTAGCTCTGATATACTTAGTTTTCGCATTTGTAGTATCAGTTTCTCCATCAGACAATCTGGATTGTGAGGATTATCACTGTATCTTACGATTACCTCGTATTCGTTTACTTCAAATCGCATATTCGATGATAGTTTCTTCGATCGATAACCTGGGTTATACGAATTATCACTATATCTTGCGGTTTTCATATTATCTTTAATTTGGCCATAGCGTTCTAGTAAAATGTCAAGTTTCTTAATATTTCTTATGTCCGTGAGGGACGTACATTCCCAAGAATGAAGTTCATGACGCTTCGTTTGGTTAATGTCTCCGTCAGGACCTTTAGATTGTGTGCGTTTTTTGGACATATTTCGTGTAATTGCCAATATGTCAAGTGATTTTGGAGTTGTATTGTCTATCGATGTGGGAATCATTTCTTTCAATATGTTCGAATCTATTTTGATTCTTGATAATGCATCCGCGTTAGTGTTACTTTTTCCTTGTTTGTATACGATCTCGAAATCATAATCAGCTAGATCCAATCTTATTCTCGTTAATTTAGAGGAAGGGTTTTTGTGGGTAAAGAGCGACACTAATGGTCTGTGGTCAGTTACGACTATGAATTTTCGACCAAATATGTAGGGTTTAAAAAAATTTATTGCCCAATGTATGGCTAAAAGTTCTTTTTCAATTACGGGTTTGTTGATCTCATGTCTGTTCAGCGATTTACTAGCGTATGAAATTGGTAGATCAGAACCTATCTCACCTTGTGAAAGTATTGCTCCTAATGCTTGATCAGATGCGTCTGTAGTTATTATGAATGTTTTGTCAAAATCTGGATATTGTAAAATGGGTGGTTTCATTAGTTTTTGTTTTAGAGTTCCGAATGCTGTGTTACATTCTTCTGACCAGATGAAAGGTTGGTTCTTTTTTAGCAAGTTGTTCAAACATTTTGCAATTTGCGCGAATTTATGTATGAATCGACGGTAGTAGTTGCAGAATGCGATAAATCGTCTGACTTCGTCTGCATTTCGTGGTGTTGGATAATTACTAATAGTATGGAATTTCGATGGATCTGTTTTAATTCCATCTTTGGTTATTAGATGTCCAAGATATACTACTTCTGGTCTTAGAAAACAACATTTGTTTGGATTTAATTTAAGGTTGTATTGTTGTAATCGCTTGAATACTTTGATTAAATTCTCATTATGATTTTGTAGGCTACAGCCAAACACTATTATGTCATCGACATATAGAAATGCGTTGCTATCTAAACCACAAAGTGCTATTGTTAGCATGCGTTGGAAAGTATTGGATGAGATTTTTAGACCAAAGGGTAGTCTTTTAAATTGAAAATGTCCATTTGAAGTTGAAAATGCTGTCAGAGGTCTTGATTTTTTGTTAAGGTTTATTTGATGAAAGGAACTAGTCATATCTAGTGTCGAAAAGTACTTGGCTCTACCTAATTTGTCCAATACGTCTTCAATGCGAGTTAGAGGGAATTTGTCATTAATTATTTTTGTATTTAACTTTCTATAATCAACTACTAGTCGCCATTTTTTTGTATCATTCGATCCTTTTTTGGGAACTAGTAATAAAGGTGAATTGTATGGGCTAATTGAATGTTCTATGATATCATCGTTAATTAGTTTTTGAACTTGTTTATTAATTTCTTCCTGTTGAGTTTGTGGAAGTCTATAGTTTTTTATGTATATTGGATTGGAGTCTGTGACGGAAAGATTTTGTGTATAAAAATTGTTTGTTGAAAGTGGTTCATCTTCTAAGTGAAATATTTCTTGATAATCTCTGAATATTTCAATGAGTGAATTTTTCGCTTTTTCGTCTTTTATTTCTAAATTGAGGAGTTTCAAAATATTTTCAAATCTAGAGTTGGTGTTAGGATATTGTTGCGAAGTTTTAGCAACGTGATAATTTTTAAGTGGTTCTGTGCTTATCTTTATGGTGGATATAGTTATTTCAGTATTGTTTGTATTCAGAATCTTAATGTGACAATTGCCATTTGAAGGTACTATTGAATTAGCTATATAAACTCCTTTTTGGATTTCTTTGTTTAGAATGACGCTATCCTCTACAAGTTTAAGATTTATTGGATGTATGATTTCGGATCTCGGTGGTAATTTTATTTGATGAATGTTTAATGGTTTTGTCTCTAGTGTTAATGTTAATTCATCATCGTTGATGATAATTGATATTGTAAATGTTTCATAATCAATTTTGCACAAGTATTTAATTAGAAAGTCTCTTCCAAGTATGCCATCTGTATTTATGGGAAAGTCAGGATCTACGATATGAAATCTATGTTTCAGTTTGTAGTTTTGTATTGAAAAATCTATATCAGCAGTTCCTAACGAGAAGATTTTTTCCGTAGTAATTCCTGATAGTTTGCATCTATTGTCCTCGTTGATGTTTAACGGTATTATATCTTTGCATATAGATATGTCTGCACCAGTGTCAATCAAAAATGTGAATACGTTGTTCGTGTTTCTTCCTTTAAACGTGATATAATTCGTTAGTTTTTCGGTAATATTGTATATCTTAATTTGTTTTTTTAATCCGGAGTGAAACGGTTTATTTTCACTTATGTTTCGACCTCCGGGGTTATTTCGTTTCCCTGGTCGTAGATTGTATTCATATTATGTCTCGGATTGTTCCTACTTCTATTGCAAGCTTGATGTTGCTGGCGATTATTATTTCTATTATTGTTTTGCATCCTATAATTGTTGTTTTGTCTGTTATTGTTATGATATCCTCTGTAATTGCCATTGCTGTTATTATATTGATCTCTATGATTGTTGTTATGTTGTACTCTATGATTGTTATTATGATTATTGTAGTGTCTGTTATGGTTGTTATTGTTGTTACTGTGTGGAATCCTATTGTTATAATTTGGTCTTCCGCAATTATTTTGATAATTATTCTGATTTTTGTTGAAGTACATTATTTTGCTGTTTATTTCGTTTTTCTCCAGTTCTGATGCAAGATTAGATGCTTCAGTGAACGATTTTGGTTGTGCAGCAAAAATTGTATTCTTCAGTTGTTCGTTTAGTCCGTTTTTGAATATGTTTAATGCGTATGTGTCGTTCATTTTTGTAACGACTGTCCTCTCAGCTTCCGTGGTAGTGTTTCCTAATGCTGTTATTTGAAGATTATTTAGTTCCGAAATAAGTGATAGGATTTTTTCTTTATAAATGTTTACGGTTAAGTGTTTTTGCATTATATTTGATAGGATGTTGTGTATTTTCGGGATTGTTAATGTGCTTTTGTATCTCTCATTCAATGCTTTTGAAAGTTCAGCAAGAGTTTTGGGTTTGCTTACTGATCCGATTGATGTTTTCACAGAAGAATTTAATTTGACATGATAAGTAAATTCAATTAATTTTGTGTGCTCAGTTGGCTCTAAACCTAGGCTAAGGATTTCTACTATTTTCAGAAATGAGTCCAGTTCTTTGTAGTTACCTGAAAATATCGGAATAGCTTTAAGAGCAGTATCGATATTAAAATTTGCCATTTTGTATGACTCTAGTTGCTTGTTCAAAAGATAATTGGCTTTAAGTATTTTTTTCTTGAATTCAAGTTCGAGATTGGTTGTTTCCGCGGTTTTCTTTAGGTTATGAAATTTTGTTTTTGAATTTGCTAAAATTTCTAATTTTAGAAGAATTGTTTGTTTTGTATAAATTCGGTTGGGGTTTTTAGTTATACTCAAAAGAATTTTGTCGAGCTCATTTAATATTGCTTGCATTAATGCACCTATGCGTTTAAGTAGCGAAGAGTTCAATTAGACTTGTTTTGAAAATTTTGAGAATTTTTTGGAAATATTTATTTTTTTACGTTATTGTATGTATATATATTTTTAATATTATTATTACTATATTTATTGATGAATGCTTGTCCATTTCTCTTCTTTTTTCTTGTATATTTGTTGTTCCAGCTCTGAAATCCGTTGGTAGGTTGTGGTTGCTACTTCCCAGCTCGGGGGCTGTTCTGAATCCGTGAGCTTTCTTCTTAATGCCGCTATTAATCTCCTATTTTTTACTTGTAAACCTCCCCTTCGTTTTTTTTGTTTCTCTATTTTAGGGATGATGCACTTCTGCTCTTCCTTTCTTCGTGCAAGCCTTGCACGGTAATCGTTTAAGGTAACCGGTTTTGGTCCGATTTTTGTGGGTTTATATTTTATTGTGTTTGCAGTTGACCCGGTTTTCGGCTTCGGTACATACTCTTCAAGTCGCTTCTCAGAAGGCAGGTTAGAAGGCAGGATCGCCATGTAATGTTTCGGGATCGCCGAATGATGGTCCTTCGTTTTGATGATATTTTCCATAGTATCTATACGTTTCCATGTTGAGGAAACGTGAGTTTTTAAAAAGAAATATTAGAGGAAAATTTATTTTTATTAAACGGCCGGCACAATTTTTATGCCACTGGCCAAGGAATAAAATATGCCGATTGTAGGCATTACCTGAAGTGCCGAATTATTGGCACAATCCAGGGAAAGTCTTTGGAGAGTGCCACGAATGATAGGCACAAGTGAAACTCGTTCGCTAGATCTCAAAAGACTATATTTTTCTTCAATGCTTACTTGCTATTTATACAAATTCTTAACACTAAATCATACTCTAATGGCCTAATAAAATATCCTAGTTTATGTATTTAGCCTAATAAAATATTCTAAATTATGTCTCAATTACTTATCTCTAATCGTTCCATATGGCACTCATGACCAAACGGCGATGTCCATGCGCAACCAAAAGGCGATGTCCATGCGCGCAAGGATCACGAGGTGATAAGCACTATCGATACATTCATGAAGCGATGTATTTATTGGTGATAAATACATCACTTTGATGTTGGAAGGATAGCCTTTCATGGAATTGAAGTGATGTATTTATTGGTGATAAATACATCACTTTAATGTTGAAAAGATGTTCTTAAAGGACACCACACACTTCACAAATATCGCAAGAATCACAAAAGTCACAAGAAACGTAATGATCACAATAAATATAATTTTATATCTTAATAGTTCGCTTTTTTAGTAATAAATAAAGGAACTAATATAAAAACGAAAATTTGCGTGTGCTTACGTTTGATATGCAGGTGTACCGCTCGAAGAGGCTGGATCCAATAGATTGTTCCGTTTAAAGATGATGTTGAAAAAGGAAGTGATAGCCTTTCGTCCTTTCGTCCTTTGCCGTGTGTCGAAATCGCTACTGTTCCTGGCTTCAGGTGATGGAGCTAGTTCCGTGCTCGGTTGTTGAGAACGTTTGAATTTAGAGTCTGTGTTCCTCGACTCAGGTGATGGAGCTAGTTCCGTGCTCGGTTGTTGAAAAAAACGTGGAATATAGCGAAAAGTGTGCTTTTTTATTGGTTGTTGCACGCAACCTTGTACAATTTTAAAGGACTGTACTAGTCCACAAAGAATATTTTCCTTTCACAATATGTTGACTAACACTAGACAACTTTTCTAGTGTAGCCTTAATCGTGGAAAAGGCAAAAGTTTTCTTTAATAGCGCCTCACTCAATAATTTGGTGAAAGGCGAATTCTCGGAAAATTCTGCCTTTTTGTAGGGCAATGCTAGTCCCAAAAGAAGGAAAAATAGGTTTGCAATACCGACTGCGCCAGTGAAGAGTGAATGAATTAAAATACTGTTTCACTCTGGCCAGCAGTTCCACAATGAACTAACTGAGCTAATTTATTTGCTTACAATCTACTTTTATACAAAAATTCTTATTCTAAACAAAATACAATACTTACTTAAAATTATATACAGGGCAACGTTATAAAAAAGAATATTGAAAAGTGGACGAAGTTGCTTATATACATCCTTAAACTAAACGTCCGTAAATCAATTATTGTCTTAAACATTCCTATTCAGATATGCATAAACCCTCATCGTTCTACATGTGCATAAACATTCATCGTTCGATGTCCATAAATATCTTGGACTCGGACGATGTTTGTTTATCAACATTTTGAAGAGCATGTCGTCTGATTTATTGTATCGGGCGAGAGGCTCAAATTTCGCCTGGACAATTTGCCGATAATAGTTCGTTTAGAAAAGATATTCAAAATGATATATGTTGCACATGTGGAAAGATATGCAAAACGATATATATAATGCACATGTGGAAAAATGGAATAAAAATCTTTAGAAGATATATATATGTAGAAAATGCCAAATTGGCTAAATGAAATGTGTGAAGTGCAAAAGTGGGTTGAGTGAAAGGTGTTGCCGTAACTAGGCTGCGTGAAGGGTATTACCGTAACTCCCAAGCGGTTTGCACATTTGCGTGGAGCGCTTCTATCGTCACGGAGAGGACAGTCAATGTACTTATGGTCGGCTGCACATAAGCTGCACTTGGTTTTAAGGTGGCAGCCGTTTATTGCATGGCCAAATGTTTGGCAGTTGAAGCACCGAACTGGTTCTGGCCACTTTTTTGTATAATGGGAGAAGCTCACAATTGTGTGGAACAGATGTCTGACCCTTTTTTTCAGTTCAGCAAGCTTTATGGTTCCTCTTAGGAATGAAAGTATATAGACCGCTTGATCTTCATAGCGGGCTTTCCTGATATTAATTTTTTTAATATCGATGCAATTTACATTGTTTTGTTTTAATTCTTCGTTAAGTTCGTCAATCGGAATCGTGTGCAATCCAGAAAGAACCACTTTAAATAGCTTAGCACCCAATGGATCATGGGTGAAGAACTTAATTTGTTGCAACTGGAGCTTTGCAATCACCGTTTCGAAGTCCACCTTTTGAAGTGAGCATATTTTTGTACCGATGCTCGTGTACTTTATGGCATACATTTTGATGCTTAAAGATTTGAGCATGGATTCAATGTCTTTCCTGGTAACATCGATCAGAGTGATAGGAGGCATGCGAACAGGGCGCGGATTTGGTGTACTATTTTGTTGGTCGTCGTCTGCGACTTGACCTAACGGAGCGAAACGATTGTTGTTGGAACCGAGCGATCGGCCTGACGCCGATTTTACTGTTTTTGGCATCTTCACCGAGATCTTCGACGGTGAAAAATCATGAGCCCGTTTATTGGAAATAATAACATAAGTTTACTAGTTTTTGCGAAATGCACAGACCACTCGAATGGGAATCACAATATTTCCGGACACTCGATGCAGTGTTCACTGTCACACGACACGCCTGCACTCGAACTTCACCGTCTGGTGGTCCACTTGCAACTTCCAATTTTCTTATAGTTTTATTGTTTCTATGCTGTAAGGTTCTGTGGTATATTTCTTTATTCTTTTTATTCGAATAGGATGTATTTTATTTCTAGATTTGTTGTTTTTTACCAAGATAATATCGTTATTTGTGTCTTTCGTTATTTCTACTTTACGGTATTTAGGTTGTTCTTTATGTCTTTCATTAATATAATTTTTTATAAATACTTTATTATTAGGAATATCTTGTGGTTTTTCGCGGTTTTTATTATGGTATTCGATCCATTTAGCTTTCTTCGCTTTTAGTGACTCATATATTTTATTCCTGTCTATATTTCCTAGTTGAACTTCTAATGGTTTGCATTCTATGCTAGTGTGTATTGTGTTATTATAGTATTCCGTTACTTTGAGAACTTTTTCTTCTGTGTTAAGATCTGGTGCAGTGAGTGTAAGAATTCTTATCTGTTCCAGCAGTGTGCTGTGACAGCGATTCATGTCGGCGTTTCCGGTATGAGACTTAGGTGATGTGAAGTGCATTTCGACTTTTTCTCTTCTAAGAAAGTCTCTAACATTTGCCGTGTTAAACTCGTTGTCTGCGATGATTTTCTTCGGTTTTCCTATAATTGCGTTGTACTCTCTAATCAGCTTTACGAATGTTATTGCATTTTTATTCAAGATTTCCTTGGTGTATAAGTGTTTAGAGAATTTTTCTATTGCCGTAAAGAACTGTTTTTTTTTTCAATCATAAATATGTCTACATGAACTAATTTACTAGTGTTCTCGGGTGTTTCTGATAATAAAAACTCCGGTTTTACAGGTTTTCTATCGTATTTGGCAAGACTGCATACTTCGCAATTGTTAATATACTTAGCGACCATTATTCTCATGTCTTGGAAATAGTATAAGTTTTTTATTTCCTCATAGTTCTCTAGAATTCCTCTGTGGTTACTGCTTTCATGTATTTCTTTTATTTTTGTGAAACATTGATCTTCATCTAGAAGATCCTTTACATGGTTTGTGCATTTTATGAAAGTCATGTTTCGATTATTGGAATATAAACTCATGATTGTGAGATACATTTCATTCCATTCGGTATCACTTAGTTTACAGTAGATTCCGATTTTGCTTATGTCATATAAATATCGTCTCAATATATCTTTCAAAATATGTTCTTCTCTAATGTCTCTTTTATCTATGTATATTTTTCGTTTTTTATTTATCATTTTAAATTCTTTCTGCTTTCTTTCTACGATTAATATTTGCGTTTTATAGATGTTAACAACTCCTTTCGTAATGGATATGAAGTCAAGGTGATCTTAACCTCCTTAATGGATTGTTGCTCTGTCACTTAGGTTTTCGTTGTCTGCATTGTTTTCGATGGATATATTAATTTCCTATTGGTCAATGTTAATTCTGCTGAGGAAATCAACAACTTTGTTATCCTTACCTTTGACATATTCTATGTTGAAATTATACTCGTTCAGCTTAATCTTCCACATCTGTAGCTTACTGTTTGGTTCTTTTAAACTGTTAAGCCAGACAAGGGGTCTGTGATCTGTTTTGATGTCGAACTTGGTACGAAAAAGGTATGGTCTAAAATACTGCGTTGCCCATACGATACCAAGTAGTTCCTGTTCTATCGTTGAGTAGTTCCTTTCGTGTTCGTTCAAGGTTCCACTGGCGAACGACACTGTTGTGAGAGGACTGCGCCTATTGCTTTTTCAGAGGCATCCGTTGTTAGTACAAACTTTTGTTCGAAGTCCGGGTAATGCAATACAGGGTAGTTAGTTATAAGTTGCTTTAATTTTTCAAAAGCAGAAACGAATTTCGGGTCATCTATGTCTATTTTTCTTTCCTTTTTTAATGCATCAGTTAGAGGTGATGCGATTTTTGCGTAATTGTGGATAAATTTACGGTAATATCCTAAAAATGATTTAATTTTTTTTGTAGTGTCAGGGACTTTAAGGTTTTTTATCGCTTCGACTTTGTCAGGATTTGGTTTTATCCCATCGATGGCTAATATATGTCCCAGGTATTCTGTATGTTTAGTGAAAAACTTGCATTTATCAATTTGCACTTATGTAGGGCTGGGAATATTTTTTTTATATTGACGAGCATTTCCTGCAGTGAAGTAGCGAATATTAAGATATCGTCAAGGTAAACGACAGCAATTTTGTTAATGTGTTCTCGGAGAACTTCATTCATCATCCTCTGAAAAGTAGCTGGAGCATTTTTCAAACCGAAGGGCATATTAAATTAAATTAAATTCGTAGTGTCCTTGGGGTGTGGAAAAAGCCGTTTTGTGACGGTCGTGCTCTTCAATTTCAATTCGATGAAATCCTTTCGCTAAATCGAGGGTACTGAAAGACTGGGCCTTTCCTAGTTTATCGAAGATGGTTTCGATATTTGCTATTGGATACTTATCTTCTATCGTTTCTTCGTTTAGTTTTCGATAGTCGATGACGATTCTCCACTTTGTTTTACCAGAGTTATCCATTTTCTTTAGAACCACCCAAATAGGGGCATTATATGGAGACGTTGAGTGTCTTATTTTTTTTTTGCTCTAGCATATCCTGCATTTGAACTTCTACTTCTTGTTCATGAATTTGGGGGAACCGATATATTTTAGAATATAGCGGTCTGTTTGATTTTGTAACAATTTGATGTTTAGTTTGACTTGTGCACGTTAAATTAGTTCTTTCTTTATAAAATATGTCTTCAAATTCTTTTAAGAGTTTTTGTAGGACTCTACTTTCTTCGTTGTTTAAATGTTCGTATAGTTCTGACAGTGTTTGGTTGGTACTCGTTAGTTCGTTTTGAAAGTTTATTTCTTTTAGTATAGCATAATTTGTTGTTAATTTCCATATTACCTTCTCCTAAGTTTAGCTTTGCGTTTAATGGATAGAGTATATTTTGGCCTATGATAGCTTTGAATTGTTTTTGGGAAAAGTCTATTAAGTTCCAAATAACTTTGTGGGAATTTGAGAGTCCCAATTCGGTAGGCATTCCAGTTTTAAGTTTCCGTATAACAAAGGAAGTTCCACCCAGACCGTTAATTGGAATTGGATTATCTAGTTTAATTCTCTGTATGTTCGGAAAGCTGTGTAAATCTAAGCTGGACGTTGAGGCGCCTGTATCTATTAAGACAGGGACTTTTTCGTTTTCTATGGTTATATCAACTATAGGTAAAGGGTTTCCGAGGCTGGCATGGAAAAATTTGTATCCATGGGCTCAGGTTTTGGACAGTTGCGGTTTCGGCGATAGATATTTTAATTATTTACCTGCATTGGTTCTTCTCGGTTTTGTTCTCTATAGCGGTGGTAATTTTATTTATTATTGAATGGGGGCCTATTACGATTATTTGGGTTATTACTGTAATTGTCATATCCGAGTGTGCTTCTGTTAAATGGTCTCCAATTGTGATTGTTTGGATGATTGTTTAACTGGAGATTATTAATGGGTCTGTTATTATTTCTGAAATTATTTCTATTATTATTATTAGGATGTTTTTCGCTATAATAAGCGTCACAATTAGTATTTTGTTGTATTTATGACAACAGATTATATGCCTGATCCAAAGTTACAACATTTCGCGTTTCGAGAAGGAATACTTTGTATTCAGGTAATAAGTACTTAAACTTTTTTAGCACCAAGTTTACGTTTCGCACTGGATTAAATTCACTATGGAGGGCACGTTGGAGGTCTTGTAGGAACTTAGTATGTAAGTTATTTAAAAGGTTATTTAATTTCTGAAAAATGTCAACAATATTCCTACTACTAGGACTCACCCCGTGAATTTTATTTAGTTTCAAAAATGGCTTTATTGATATTGATTTTCGCAATTAAAAAAAAATTCTTAAGCCTACGAACTATCATCTAACCTAAAAAACTAAATGGCCACTAGGGCGCTCAAAGCTTGTTAATCTTTATTAATATGCATTTAACAAATATCGCTTATTTTCTAACTTATCAGCATTATTATTAAATTTAAATTGGAAAAACAGAAGAAGAAAAAACAATTTATCGTCACACCTTAACCTAACTTAACCTATGCGAGGTTGTATCTGCCAGCAGATTCGCCCCCGCATTTACCTAATTCAACCTTAAGACTAAGGGTGAGTCCATGTCTGCCAGCAGACATAGACCCACAATGTAGATATTCCTACTTAATTTTATTTATAATGTTTCTTTAGGACTAACAGAGTGTATTTAAGACAAAAAATATGTACATCTCATTGAAGGTCTGAACTATGTCGGACTCTTATATCACTCATCGAGCCACCAATATCGATAACGGTCGTGGTCATTTCGATCAACGTCAAACCTCGCGAATGAATAGCGCCACAGCTCGCTCGATCTGCTCGTATCCATTCCCGCGACGTATTCAATCTTCTTGTCGGTTGCCCGCCTATATACATGGTATATAATCGGGCAACCAAGTGAATCTAGAATGTATCCATTCCCATCCAAATACACGAACGCTTCGGGGGGAATGAAGCCCGTGGTGAGACAATGCTCGAAATACATGTCGTTTGGAAAGTATGGCTGCCAAACCCAGGGGTTCTCGCGCAAGGACGCGGACTTTGCAATGTGATTCCGGATTAATCTCACGACCACTCTGTCGACTCTCCGTACTTCAGCGATGTCATAAATCTCCTGATTTGAGACGCGGTGTAAGTAACCTGTCTCAGCTTTCCTGTACACTCCAATGCAAGCGCGAAGAATCCGTCTCTCGAAGACTCTTAGCTTCTCCATATTGCTTGGACTCTGGTTAAACCAAATTGGACATCCATATGTCAGAATTGGTCTGACCAGAGTCTTATAGCACGTCAACTTGACGTCAGCATCAATGTGTTTGGAGCAGAAGAGCCGTCGCAAAGACATGAAAGCTTTTCGCGCCTGCTTCAGCATGATATCCACATGCTGGTTGAGGTAAAGGTACTGATTCAGGTACACACCCAGGTATCGCACGCACATTTTATGAGGAACGGGCTCAGAGCTTTCCTCGCCCTCGTTCGCCACGATGTGGAAATCCCTCCAACTATGCCTCAGGTCTGGATTGGCATGCTGCAGGGTACGTCGGAAGAGAATTGTTTCGCACTTCTGTGCGTTGATTTTCATCCGCCAGTTGTTCGTGTAGAACTGGATGTCGTTAAAAATCCCTTGAAGATTCTCCTGAACCACTGAGGCCTTCTTGTCTGCCGTGTAGGCGATGAGGTCGTCAGCGAAAGCTACCAACGATCTCTTGGGAGACTTATTCAAGTCGAATGAGCTCAGGAGGGGGCTGATGAAGATCGAGAACAATGTCGGCGCAGTGACTGTTCCCTGCTGCAGACCATTCAAGACCTTAAAGTCGCGCGTTGTTATCAGGCTTCCGTCTGTGATGGCAAATGATTTGCCATGCAACATACTGCACATCGTGGCGACGAGTGGGCGCGGAAACTTGGCCTGAAGGAGCCTAAAAATCAGTCCATCAAGCCACACGGAATCAAAAGCCTTCTCCATGTCGACGAGACACGCTCCGACACATTCTCTGTCGTTGAGCCTAAAACACACGTCCGACATGACCTTGGCTATTGCATGGGTGGTCGAATGGCCAGTTCTAAAACCGAACTGGCAATTCGCCATCAGGTCGTTCCTCGTGAGATGCACATTCAGTGCTCGATTGAGTACCACCTCAAATACCTTGCTGACATTCGGCAGCAAACTAATTGGGCGGTAGCTCTTCGCGCTGGAAGCGGCCTTGCCTTTCTTCAAAATCGGAAAGACTTTGGCTCGCTTCCACTTCTCAGGAAAGTACGACCTGTTCAACATGTTGTTGAACAAGATGCAATAGCTTCGGATTGCAACGTCGGACATGTGTCGAAGAACAACATTGGGAATGCCATCGAGGCCAGATGATCTCTTGGAATTTACCGATCTGAATATAATGAGCAAGTCTTCATAAGAGATGAAGTATCCATCCAAGACATCATCGGGTATCGAGTCGGCCTTAAGTGTGTCATCGAAATGGAGAAGTGGCGTGCCGTTCAGGCTTGCCTTGAAGTCGGAAACCTTGGCTTCCACGATTTCGGAAAGTCGTTTACTCCCACGTTCCGGGTGTGGCCGATGGACCGATTCAAAATGAACTCCAATCAGCTCCAGCTTCTGAGCGTTGTCACTCACGACGCGGTTACCTTGCGCGTCCACAATCGCTGCTTGTACGTCGATTCCAACTCCAACCAGGAGATCTACTTCATTTGCCGAGACGGTGAGGGCCGGCACATTGGCGCGAGATTTTTTCCGGAACAGGCTATTGACCTGTGCGTACATCTGGTCCGGGTCCTTGTGCGAGATGCCCCGCAGTTTATCCGACCATTGGCTGCTGACCTCGTTCCTGTAGTTCTGTCGGACTAAGTTCCGGACGTTCCTCAGGAGCGATTTCAACAAGCCTAAAGTCGGATGGTTATAGTCCTGAAATCGTCGATAAATCGTGTTGATGCGGGTTAGAAGGAGGCTTTTCAACTTTTTAAGTCGTTTGATGACTGGGGTATCGTATCCCTCCATGTTGTTCCGAGGCTTGATCTTCGGCACCACTCGTTCCATAGTGTCAGATTGTCCAACTTTGAGAGATAGCTTTCTATCTCATCAACAGTCAGGTTTCTGTCATTGGGCACCATGCAGCGCGGGTTATCGCCTGAAGGAGGACATTCCTTCAGATACTCCCGATCGAACCTCGTTTGGAATTTCTTCCAATCGATTTTCTTTAAGTTCAACTTGTGACCTCCAGCTTGCGCTGGAAGAAGAAAAACCTCATCTCTTTCATGCTGCACTTCCATAACGATAGCATTATGATCGCTATCATAAGGAAGTGTTTGCAGTCTCCGTTGAGGATTCAATCTTTTGAAGAAGAGTCGCGCATCAGCTATGCACAGATCCAGATAGGAGTTTGCCCTGGGAAGGGTCGCGCTCTCCGGCCCGTAGAGTCGACACCTTTACTCCACCTGGCGCTGTGTTAACCACGATTCCAGGAACACACCTCTCTAGTTGTTGGTGGCGTTCAGCCACGATTTGTGCCTGGCGTTCAAGTCACCGGCAAGCACATACAAATTGTGCAGCCTATCCAGTTCGAGTATCTGGAACAGGGAATGGAACTCGTCGCGGAACTTGGAGTTATTGTTTCCGGCTGCGTAGGCAGAGATAACAAACAGGTTATCGCCGCCCAGCAGGGGAAACTTAATAACGGAAACTTCCAGGCATTCAAAGACTTTGAATTCGGCTTTCTCCACCACGGTGAAACGATAAGGCCTTCTAACCAGAATCCCGGTACCGCCTCCTCCATCACAATTGGCCCTATCGTTTCGCACGAATTCAAAGTCTTTGAATGTCACAGAATGTCTCGAATTGAGGCGGGTTTCTGTGAGGAGAACAATGTGCGGCTTTTGCCTCACAACAAAATCGAGCAGATTCGAGCGGCGGTGAACAGTTGCGATCGAGTTGACATTAATCGAAATGAGCTTAAGCTCATCAATCGCTAGAAACGACGCGCCGCGATTAGTGTCCGACATGGTTCAGACCCGCGTGGCTAAAAAGCAAGTTAATATTGTTTGTGTTATTTCTTACTGCACTATTTAATATGTCAAGCTTACTAACTATTTGCGACAGCATGCCGATAATACCTTCACTTTGTGCGGCTGGTGATGGAGCATAATGGGTTGCTACGCCTCGTGCTATTGCTGCAAAAGACATTCCGGGCTGCAAAAGGGCGGCTGTTGCTTTGGATTCTGGTGTGACTTTAGGATTTGCAATCGTGGGTGAGGCTTTTTTGTTGTTATCCGATTTTAGGTATGCTGGGCAGCCTCGGAATGACGCTGGGTGTCCAAATGATCTGCAGTTGACACAGAATATTTTTGTTTTCTCGTCCGTATCTTTGATGCTGCACATTTTCGGCTCGTGGGTGTCACCGCACTTTACACAGCGAGCTTGTATCTTGCAGTTGGCTGAGGAATGGCCAAAACGCTGGCACCGAAAGCATTGAGTCATTTGGCGTTTTTGAAGTCGTTCCCATCGCACTGACTGGTAGTTAATGTATCGTACTTGCTGTAGTTGCGAGGCTGGGCTGTCGCTGGAGAGCTGTACGATGAGTATTGGCAGTACACGTTTTTCCAATATTGATCTCCTTGTGGTGAACCGGCTGACGCTTATGACCTTGATGTCCTGGCTAGTTTCCTGCAGAGCGCTCTTCACCTCTTCTTCGTCACTTCCAAGTCCTTTCAAGAGGAAAGTTTGATGCTTGTCCTCTCTTGGAGTAAACGTGTAATAGGGGGCATTAACGTTGTCCAGCGCCCCTTTCGCAGTCTTGTAATCTTCAAGGTTGTTTGTTTGAACAACCACTTTGTCATTTGACACTCGTTTAAGTCGGAAGTCTTGAATTCCACTGGTACCTTTGAAGAGTTTAGCCAAGTCGCTGCCACTTTGCCCGAAGGTGTTGATTGGTGGCACCTTCTGCTTCTTCTTTACAGTTGGCTCTACAGGACGAGCTGGCATTGTTTCTACAACTTTTGGCGCCGCGGCTTGCCTTGCGTTTTTTTTCCGCATTACTTCTACGAACTCACTATCTCCTCCATTTCTGGACTCCGCTTCGCAGTTCCATCATTAACTTTTATTAGTTTTACGGCTTGTTGAGATACAGCCGCAGTCTCGCCTCCATCGGTATCCTTTTTTAGGTGCTTGATTGTATCCTTAAGCTCCTGTATTTCTCTACGGAGCCTCTCAATCTCCGCATTGGATTTTAAAAGTTGAACATTAGCCGACCGCGGCACTGGGTTTGAGCGCACTTTTTCTTTTTTTCGTTGCATCTTGCTTCCGATTACGTTGGATGACATATTTTGCGCCACTGAATTTTTTTTTTAAGTTCACACCAAATATACACTTAACTTATTTTTTATATTATCGAGAGTCTCTATCTCCGGTTTGTGTTAATTTCGAGAGTCACTGTCTCAGTTCAACTATCACGTAAATATCCCGGTGAGATCTCACAAACCATAAAAAAGAAAAAGAAACACATTTGGACGACTGCGGCGCACATGCGCACACAATTTAGGATTCTTTGTCAATTATTTGAGTTTAGTGCACATGTGCACGTGCACACACGCCACACACGATGCAAAGAGACAAGAATCACTATCTATCCAAGCGCTCACGCCAACAACGTCTACATCCGACGAGGGTTTTAACGAGACTCCCGAATGAATTTTATTTACTATCGAGTTGTATGATTCGTTGACTCCGTAGGTTGATGTGAGGATCGCCTTTACATTTTGCGAGGTTGGTTCAGGAATCTTTTGAATGGTGTTTTGCGCTGGTCCTTGAAATTTGTTCACGATGAGCCGAAAAAGGTACGTCCTTTGATCTTCTGGTTGCGACAAATTCAGGATGGTGTTCGCTTCGTCCACTTAAATGTTCAGCGCGTACTCCATATTGTTTCCTGTCTAGATCGGTAGTCGTCTTGCTGCTTTAAGAAGGTCTTCGAAGTTGATTTCCAAGGGTACTACTGGTCCAGGTATTTGTTGGTCGTTTTGCTCCGCCATTATGGTGTCTGGTTCCTTTTACTGGGATGCAACAGTTTTCACCTTTCACTTTTGTTTTGCTATTTTGTTTTAAAAACAGGATCCTTTGCAGCCTCTCAAGGAACTTGCGAGATCGTTAAAGGCTTTTGATCTACTGTTAACACTTCGTTAATGTTTTTTATAAGTTTTACGATTCCTTCCGTACCGGTATTTTCGATAAATCTGCTTCTTGTACAAATGTACTTAGTGAACCGCGTTACGTATTAGTTCGTTCTAAATTAGAGATTTCCTCCCTTATTAGAATAATGTCTGCGCTAGTTATGTTGGGGCTATTTCCTAGCTCTAAAAAATTAAATTGTTCTATACGCGGAACTTGAAAAATAACACAAAAGTATATTGAAATGACGTTTATTAAATTTGACCCAAACTGAAGTAGCACTAAACTGCAAGTCTGCCTGCTCGGGATGCCAGTTCGTTCTTACATACTAAAAAGATGCCAATGCTGCATTGATACCAAGTCGTTGTTATGCTGACTTGAGATTCCCACGATCGGCTTATCTCCGATATTGAATTTGGTCCACGGGATGTTTTGTCTGTGCGAATTTTAATCAAATTTCGTTTAAGCAACATTGTATCTTGTGCAACATTGTATCTTATGCAACTTTGTATCTTACGCTTCGGATGAAGACTTGGAGAACTTAGTGGTAATTAGGGTATCTTTACTATATGTAACACGCACGCCTTTTTCTCTTTGTAAGCGATATTTTCGGTAATCGAAATTTTAAACGCGTATTTCTCGAAATGACGTTTTTCCAACTGCGGACACTTATGCTCCGGATTGGCCGAACCGATTTTGGTCAAATTTCGTGTGATACTTTATTCAAGTATCTTGTGTGGTAATCTACCACAATATAAGCCAAAAATCAATCCAAAAAAATTTGGCAAGTGAAAAAAAAGCGATTTTTCGAAAAAATTCAACCAAACGCTATTTTTTTGATCATATTTTTATAATATTAACACGTTAGAAACATTTTTCTTTAAAATGCGGTTTGGTTGTTTTGTTCAAGATTCTTCATTCCTGAGATTATCTGTTCGCAGTGGGACGAAGTATTTTTCGAGACATCAACTTTGACGCCCTCTATAAATAAATAGAAAATGAAAAAATTGAAAATTGAATTTTTTTGAAATCTTCCAAAATTGTTTCTACCCATGCCAATTTTAAAATTTGTATAATATGAAGGAGCTGAAGAAAAATATATTGAAAGTTAGGCTGTTTTTTTAGCACTCTAACCGGTACTACCCCCTAAAATACTTGCGTTCTCATGAGCTGCATACATGCTGGAATGATAATACAAGTAGTTTTCGATGAGGAATTTAATTTACGGTGTAGTTTTTCTACAAATCAAAATACGACATTGACAGAAAACTTAATCAAAATGTGTCGTATTATGCAGTGAAGCGTTAAATAATTACTAAGGAAATTCTACAGCAATTAAGTTGCAATGGATTCGGGACAGCTAGCACAGTGCCAGTAAGCTGCCTCTATAATACTAAAAGGAAGTGCTAGTTTACAGCGCACGTAAAAAAAATTGCTATGTTACAGCAGAATGAAGGATCAAACAGCTGTTTGATAATGTTTAAATAAGACCATTTCGATAAATTCTTAGCCTGTGTTCATATTAGAGATGAGACGGTATTTCTGTAACAGTTACATTGGAACAGTATTTTTCAATACCAGCGCGTCGCGCTACAAATGAATGAAGTAACCAGTTCCTCGGAACTGCATATAAAAGTTCGCGGTATGGTATGGCTGTTATCAGCAAACACTTCGAAAGCCATTGGACTCAGCAATATAAGCGTAACGAACTAATCGCGGCGGTATGCGTTTGCTCACGAATGTATCATGTGCAGTATTGGGATATTTTGTGACCATAGATTTGTTTTAGGCATACAAGTTAAAATTCTTTCTTAATTGGGTTTCAAAAAAAATGCTCTAAGAGCTTTATTGCATACAATTTACATAAAAAGAGTGAACTTATTCTTAACGTCGACTTGGTTTATATTATCTATTTCTGCTGATGCGGCCTCTGGCTCGTTGCTACTTGATGCGTTTTCACCTGCATGTGTTGTGCTGACTCTGTAGGAATGCACCTGGCATGTGTTTTGTTGACTTCGTGGGAATGCGTCGGTAACTCTTCCTCCTTTAGGAACGATAGTCCACTATCGTTAGAAGTAAGGGATGTTGTTGAATCTGGGCTTTGCTTGATTCGTTACCGTTGGTGGATGACTGATTGTTGATGGCGTTGAGGGTGGTAAAACTCTGACTTCCGTTATAGGTGAGGCGGCTATTGATGAGGTGGCGCCTTTCCGGAGACAGATTTTTAAGATCAGGTAGGTTGATGTTGCGGTTGCCCAAAGGGTGATTAAACCATAGGTCGTATACTGATGGATTTCGTGATTCGATTCCAGCATTTTTATCTTCTCGGTGTTGTTGATTTTAATTTCGTCTAGCATCTCAAGAGATAATTGTTCGCCATATATTTTTCCTTCGGGTGTAGGTTGGAGTATTGCAGGCAACGCGTTGATCGTTGATATTTCGTGTGCTTCGTATTTTTGCCCATTTATTTTGATAGAAGTATTATGGAATTTTATGAGGTAGGTTCCATTCAGAGTGTGCGTGGTGTCTTCTGCTTCAAGTTGACCGCGAAACGCATTTAGCAGTAAGTTGCCGGGTGAAATTTCCTCGGTGTTGGGGACTTGCAGAGCGCTGATTCTGTTGCAGGTGGCGTTTGAGCTTTGCAGCAATTTTGGTAAACAATCGGTTAAACTAATGTCTACTATATCTGATTCTTTACAAATGAACAAATTGTTGTAATATTTACAATTGTTATTTTTTACGCCATATAATTTTTCTTTATTTCTTAAAGGGTATTTCCGTTATTACTTTTCCCTTTTTTATACGTTTGATTAATAAGGTTTCATATGTTTCTTGCCTTGTGGTCGGAATGTTGATTATATAAAGAATAGTTTCGTGATTACAAATGATTTTGATGTCAGCTAATTCTAATGCTTCTTCTATAGTTGAAAATGGTAACAGATCTTTGTTTAATATGTCAGTAGCTAGATTTATTTCTTTTTTTGATAGAATGAGGGAGTTGATGACCCCCATTTTTGCCCAATGTATGGCATAATTAATATTTTTTAATTCTTCTTTGACAATCTTCATTTTGTATTTCAATTCGGAAAAGATACTACTGTTTGTCTTTTTTTCTTCGTTTAATATTTTTTGTATATCATTCGTAATTTTGGTGATTTTATTAATTTGTTGATTATATAATTCATTGATTACAACTTGTTTGTTATTATTGTTTAGGACATTGATTATCTTTTCTCTTATTGTTATTAAATCCTCGTGATCAGGGCTTCCGGCGATCCATTTCCACGCGGAGTCTAGGAAGTCTAGTGATCTCTTCATCTTGCGGGGTTTTAAGTTCTGTATTAAGGTCTCGATTTGGTGGAATTCGTACATTAAGTATTTTGAGAGTGGATGGTGTTGAACTATTGATAAATTTAGGATGGGATAAGTGTTAGTAACAAATCGTTCGTACTGGTCTAGGTCGATTATGTGAATTATCTTGAAGTTTCCGTCCTTGATCTTTGTCTGTCCTAGGTGGAAGGAAATAATTTGCGAATTGGTATAGTCCAGGATTTGTACGTTAGCGTCGGTCGTGAGGGCGATGAGTCTGGAAAAAATTAATTTCGAATTTTATCCTTATGTACTATTTTGCCAGATTCGGTTAGTATAGTCGAATTTCTGTCCTCTTTGACAATTTCTTGTCGGTATCTAGGGTTTAGTTTTGTTCCGATTCGTTTATTTTGTCTAACGTAGATAACCTGTCCTGTATCGTAGGTCTTTATGGGTTGTCGTTTTTTGTTGTGATTGGTCATGTCGGTCATCTGCTTGCGTTTGATCTTCTCTATATTGCTCAGACGTACATTTTCTAGTTCTTCGGGGGTGACGTTAGGTATTCGACCGAGATACAGTTCTACTGGTTTCTTACCCGTAGTTGAGTGAATAGTAAAATTATACTCGTTCACTGCGCGTTCAAGGAGATCTTCGAAGGGTCTAGAAGGTCCGTCACATTTCAAGCATCTCATGATTTCTATGAGTGTAGAGTGCCAACGTTCGATTTGGCCGTTGACCTCACTCTTGTACGGTGGAGTACGGAAGAGTTTTATTTTAAGCTCGTCTTCTATCATTGACTCTAAGGACGCGGATCTAAGAGGACCTTCGTTGTCAATTACTACTATTTCGGGGATACAGTAGAAGAATAGTATGTCTCGTAGTGGTCTTTTAATGCCTTCAGCGGATTTTGATGGTATAACTTTAGCTTGAACAAATTTGGTAAATTTGTCTATCGCGGTGAGTACCCGTTTCTTCTCAGTCATGAATATGTCAATGTGTACAATATGTCCAGGATATTGGGGAATAGTTGTCGGTTCTAGGTAGGGCCTGTTCGGGTGTCTGTTGTATTTGTTCTCTTTGCATGTGGTACAAAGTTTAACCAGTTGTCTAACTTTGGAAGCCATTTTCGGAAAGTAAAAATTCTCTAGAAGTTGTTTGCGGTTTTCTTCCGCATTACGATGTGCTCTTTTATGGGTTCGAAGGATTCGTTCTTCTTGCTCTGCCTCGTTGGTAATATCTTCTACTAGTTTTTGAGTATAACAAATTCTGTAGTCCTTGAAGTGGTGTGGATATATTGTTTGGATTAGGCCCATAGTAGGTTCGTCTGTCAGGAGTCCATTAATGACATGCGGATTTAAATATCTTTTAAGAGCATTTATTATGTCATTTTCGGAATAATTTCTTTGGATAATAATATGCCTGGTGTAATTTTCGAATGGGTTAAGGATCTGATAGCTGTTCTCCTCTCCTACTTTAAGAATAAGTTGGTTCCTAAATACGTTCACTGGGGATTCTACAGAAGGGATTAAATTTTGTGCTGAGCTGTCGTCGCTGTGTTCCGTAGGTGTCATAGAGTTTATCTCGTTTGTGTCGCGGGTCATGTTAGTCATTATTTATTTATTTATTTATTTATTTATTTCGCCAAACAAGGCACAAAACATAACACATTATACATACACACATATATACTATAGTACATCATCTAAAAATCAGATTAAGTCATCGTTAATTAGGGATTTGGTCAGATTGAGTTTAAAGGTGGATTTTGAAATGGACGAGGAGTAGTGTTTACTAATGCTATTGAAAATTTTACAGTATCTGTTTATTGGCTCGTTGTCAGCGTAGGTCGTGTGATGCTGATATTCTTTTAGCAGACGCGTGTGTCTGGTGCGTCTGATGGTTTCATTAGCTGTTATTTTCTTAGATATCGGTTCGACATTGATTGTCTTCCTGAAGATATCAAAGACAAAACAGGAGCTTAAGACAGTTCGTCTAGAAGATAGTGTGGATAGGTTAAGGAGGCTCAGTCTGTATTCGTAAGATGGAAGATTAGTAAAGTCGCTTTGATTAAAAAGATGTCGCAATGCGAAAAGCAAAAACTGCTTTTGAATTGACTCTATTCGGTCGCTGTGAATTTCGAAGGTTGGATTCCATATAATGCAAGCGTACTCTAGAAGAGGACGTACAAATGCAGTGTACAGGGATTTAGTGACCCATAGGTTCTTAAATTCTTTGGCGCGTCTTTTAATGAATCCTAGCTGCTTGCATTTTGGTTGTTTGAGGGGGTCTGGAAAGGGAATCGGCGACAACATTTGCCTTACCCGGTTTATATCGTATCTCATAATCATATTCCTCGAGGATGGCTTTCCAGCGTTTAAGTTTGCTGTTGGTATTTTTCGAACTCAGTGCGTATGTGAGAGGCTGATGATCGGTAAAGATTCGCACATGACTGGAACCGTATAGGTAATTTCGAAGGGAGTTTAGTGACCAAATAATTGCAAGCATTTCTTTTTCATTCGTTGCGTAGTTCTCCTCAGTTTTACTGAGAGTCCTTGACAAGAATGAGATTGGTTTGTTGTCTTGGGATAAGACTGCGCCGATTGCGTAATTAGACGCATCGGTTGTTAGCTCAAATGGTTTTGTAAAGTCTGGATGTGAAAGTACGACATGTCGAAATATGAGAATGTTTCTGAGTTTGTTGTACGTTGCTGTTGCCTCCTTATCGAGGGAGATTGGTTTGTTTTTGGATGAGTTTTTCGAGACTCGTCCATCCTCCCCTCTTAAAAGGGATGTCAGGGGCTTAGCGATTTTCGCATAATCGTGGATAAATCGTCGATAATATCCTGACATGCCTAGGAAGGAACGTAAGTCTTTGAGTGTTTTTTGAAGTGGGAATGAAGCAATTGCTTCGACTTTCTTGTAGTTTGTCTTGATCCCATCAACGCTGACAATGAAATTCAACTTCCTTCTTGAGGAATTCCCATTTATCCAAATTGATTTTTACGTTGGCATCCTTGAGGGTCTTAAGGACTATGTCTAAATTTTTGAAGTGGTCCTCTTCGATCCTACCAAAAACTATTATATCATCTATATAGATGCGGCAGCGTTTTCCGATATGTTCTCGGAGAATATCGTCGAGTGCCCTTTGAAAGATTGCTGGACCATTTTTCAGGCCAAATGGAAGGCGAACAAACTCGTATTTGCCATTATTAATTGCGAAAGCGGTTTTCTCGATGTCGCGCTCTCTTAAGGGGATCTGATGGAATCCGCTTTTTAGATCTAGGATCGAAAAGTATTGATTTTCTCCTAGGTTGGAGAGGACATCGTTGATGTCGGGAATGGGGTAGGCATCGGTTACTGTGATGGAGTTCAATTTCCGATAGTCGATTACCATTCGGAATTTTTTCTCCGCTGATGCATCCTGTTTTTTCTTTACTATCCAGACTGGTGCATTATAGGGGGACTTGGAAGGGCGTATAATGTTATCCTTTAAGAGCTGTTGAATTTCTTTCCCAACTTCGTCCTTTAGGGCCATTGGGTACGGGTAGGACTTCGCATAGACAGGGTCGTTTGTTGTTGTGCGGATTTCTCCTTTAACAGTGGTCATAAAGGTCAGGCTTTTGTTTGGTTCTGATGATAGGTTGGGATACTTGTCGAAGATATGTTTGAGATTGATTTGCGTTTCGTTCATATGGTTGGTTCTTGAATTCAAGTGATTCACGGTTTGTGAAATATTGCCTAAGAGGAATGCTGATATTTTCTCTGATAGTCATGAAGTTGTTGTCAGTGTGGATGACTGCTTGGAGGGTTTTTAGACTATCATTACCAATTATACCTGCAAACGTTTTTAAGGATGGTAATATAAAGAATTTGATTTTTTCTATATTGGGCCCAAATAAGGGGATGAAGGCATGGTGTGTTATGTTAACTGATCCACCAACAGAGTTTACTTTGAACGGTTTTTCGTTTTCCATGGGGTACCGTATGAATCGAGGCTGAATATAATTTTTGTTCGAGCCTGTATCGATCAGGAATTTTAAGTTTTCTCCGCTCTTCGCAACGTATTCTATATATGGAAGCGAAGAGCTCAACAATCTAAAAAATGAACATCGTCCTGTTCGTTTCCGGGGTTCTGGTCAGGGGTGTCCGTATTTATGTTAGTGTTATCGTATTCAGTAGGTGGATCTTCGTAATCATATGTTTCGTCGTAGTCATATTGTTGTTCGTATAGCGCGTTATCTTAATATTCATCAGGGGCAATGCTACTTGGCTCCACATTAAATATTCTTTGTTGTTTGTTAGGTACATGGGTCATTAGGGGTGTTGGTCGTTTTTGGGCTGAGTGCTGATGTTGATTTTGGGGCCGGTTTTGATAGTTTACGGCTCTTGATCTAATTGAATGATCAATGTCCATCGGTTCGTACTGCCTGGGTTTTGGAGGTAGTTTCCTAAAGTTTGGATTGGGTACAAATGGTCTATGGTTTGAAAAGAATGGATTAAATTGCGGATTCGGGTGACGAAATTGTGGAGGTTGTGGTCTGCTAGGATTGTGCAGCAATTCGGGGTGAAAATTCTTTCTTGGAATGCAGCTTTGTGCGGATGGATGATGGACATTATTCCTTTTTGCCGGTAGTGAAGGGGGTGTGTTCGGATAGGTACTTCTAATTGGATTTTGAGAGCTCAAGGCATATTGAGACCTGAAATCGACATTTTGTAGTTTTAGGCAAAGGTGCAGGGCTTGTGGGAGGTCGGCAGGTTCTCGAATGCTTAGGAGACGTGGGAGGTCACCCTTGAGACCGCGCACGAATGTGTCTAACGCTTTGTCCCTGTAACATTGTGTCATATTCCTCATTGATTCATCTCCCATGTCCATAGACGATAGTTTGTTGAGGATGAGGGACAAGTGGTGGTACACAATATGGTAAAATTCGTGTATTGAACAATTTCCTTGTACGAGGGTCGTTAGTTGGTACTCTAGGGTACCGAGATCGCGTTTATCCGCGTAGTGCAATGTTAGGCATTTCGATATTTTTGGCCAATTTGAAGGGTGTGTTGTAAGACTCGAGGGCGATATCCGCCTGTCCTACAATCTTATTGCGGATGACGGAGAGAATACCGTAGTATTTCGGTGTCCCTTGGAGGTGTTTGTAGATTTTCAGAATTCTTTCTACACTTTTCCTCCACGAACAGAATTCACTTGGGTCACCGGAGAAGGTTCGCAGACTTTTCACGACGTCTGGGATTTTATCCATGTCGGATAGGTCTCTTCCGGCGTCTATGTTTATGGGTACATCTTGATCCTGGTTTGGATCAGAAGCTGGATTCATAAAGGAATTAAATATTTGTCTGCCTTGAATTTGAAGCGTTTCCGAAACTACTTGAGCGATTAACCGGACGAGATCGTCATGGTTTAAAATATTTTGTGGAACATTTGGGGGATTTGCTGCTGCACCCGCTTTCTCCATTACGGTTGGAAGATCGTTGGTGTTTAGGCGTGGGGGCCTGACCAGGTTATTTCGGTTGGCCATTATTCTCACAGCAGAAAATTCTCCGTGAGTTTTCACACAACAAGGAAGGGTTTTTAACACGCAAGGAAGTGCCGATGATTTTTGTAAAATGAGGACGACAGGAAGTATCACTGTATTTTCTTGTAAAGAGACCACTAGCGCCTAGATAAGAATATTCGAGTTCACTTTGAGAGAGGTAAAAGATAACCAATTTCACTTTTCACAATTTGTTTTCACTGGCTGAAATTCTTTTTGTTACACAAAAACATATATTTTTGACAATAATTGCTCTTTTAGATATTTTTAATAATTTTTCAATTTATTCTTTTCACTGTACTTAGTCTTCATAATTTTTCAATATAGTTTAATCTACTTAGTTTTTCAATATGTTAATTCGGTATATTTTTGATGTAATTAATCTTGATCTTTTAATTTTTCAATATAACTATTCTTATTTGATCTTTTTAATTTTTTCAATATGATTATTCTTACGAACTTACAATGTTATAGCTGCAAAGCTCAAATGCATATTCGGTGACTTCGCTGATTCCTTCGCAATTTTACGTTGCTTTTCTGCCAGGATATCGATCTTCTTCGCCACGTTGGGTTGGCTACTGGATCAATGCTGAGGGCGGCTGTTAAATCCTTAACGTCCTTTTGCCTGGATCACGGCTACTTTGGGGGCCTCCCTCCCTCAGACGAACACCGCTGTAATTACGTTGCAGCGGGCCGAGCGGACGAAAAAAATAAAGTTCACACCAACAATAGAACAAAACACACGGTAGATTTCTGGAATAATATTTTATTTTTGCGAGACCTCTTTCACAATCGTAGATACAGTGTATTTGACTAATACGCGACAACTGACTCGAAGCTATTTCATCTGGTCACTTTATGATTTCGTAACTGCTGACACCGCGTCTGGCGGTGAAGAATGCAGAAAAGAGTGCAACGTTTTCCAGGCGGTGTCAGTTTTACTTGCGTCTGAAATTTCTGCATCTTGCAAATTAAATGCAGATGCATGGGAATGTTTTTCATCGCTGGAATTTGGTGTCGCATATGTAACTTCTCCCCCCTTTGACTTCGAATTCTCCTGAATTCTATTTTCAATTTTGACAATTTGATTCTTTTTCTGTTTTATGTAATACAATATTAGCAATGATATCAATAGGAGTAATATAATACTAAGGCTTGCATTAATGCTGAAATTAGTGATTTTACTAAACTGTAACTCTTCGATTTTCTCTGTATTTTGAATGTTTTGAATTACAATGTCGTATAAGGGATATTTTCTTGTGTAAACGCTATTTGCCGACTTCTAGAAATGTTTTCTGCAATGCTGCAGCTGAAAACGCCACAGTCACTACCATTTTCTTGTTGTGGAGTATATTCTAAGTCCACTTGAGTGAATTCTTCTAAGTTAATAGGTATTCCCCGTTTATTGATAGACTCGGCTTTAAGAAAATCTTTTATGGTCTCCAAAATTTTTGGGTTTGGTACTCTTAATGAGTCGTAATATTTGATCGTCTTTTGGGGAAAGTCAATGACGCTTATGGTCCAATGATTTTGATTGACGTTTATTGGTATTAGGAGGATATCAAAATCGAAGATATTTATCTGTCGCGTCCATTTTTTTATAGATTGGTAACCCGATCTTAGAAGACGTGGGATGAAAAATGTGTTCATTGTACCTACTTTGGGTAGATTTCGGGAACTGTCTTTTTCGCTGCGTTCTACTATAAGATTTAAGTAGAATTCTATGATTTTGTCGTTGAGCCATTTATCATTTCTAAGTGTTTTAATATCGCGCCTAGTAATATCTATTCGAAATTTTGACGTTATAATATCATTATCTGAGCCTTCGTTCAGTGTTCTATTTATTATTGATCGTTGTTCGTCTGTAATTTCAGGAAATTCTGTGTTATTGTCATTTGGAACTTCATCGTTGGGGAACAGATTATACTTCAACGGTCTTTTGATATTGCTTGGGTGTATTTTCTTGAGTTTACTTTTAACAAACCTTGGTTGATGCGTCAATCTCGCTGCTTTGTAATTTTTAATGAAACCAGTTGTCCTATTTTCATCGTATTCTTCTCGGTTTTTGTTTGCTTTCTTGATCCATTTCTGTTTTGAATTTTGCAAATGTTCTCTAATTTTCTCGAAATTTATTTTGTGAAATTGTACTTCATTTGGGGTGCATCTAATTGTGGAGTGATATCTTTCATTGTAATTTCTTACCGCTTGTTGCATTGTTCTCTTGATGGAGATTTTTCGTTTTTGATACGCTAGGATCCGAAATTTTTCTACTAATGTACTATGCAACCTTTCTATATCTGCAATCCATGTACTATTGTGCGGCTTTGTTAAGTGTAGTTCTACGTTTTCGGCATCTAAAAATTCTTTCATCAATACTCCATGAAATTCATTGCCAGCAACAATTTTTTGTGGTTTGCCTACTCGTGCAAAATGTTCTTCTAGAATTTCTACTAATGTCACATGGTTTCTATCGTTCAACGCGTATGCACATCCGAACTTCGAAAACTTATCGATAATCGTGAGAAAAGATTGCTTCATTATAGTAAAAAGATCTATTTGGATTATTTGGTTAATATCGTTTGCTGTTTCTGACAAATTAAATTTAGGTTTGATAAGTTTGCGATCGCATTTGACTGCTTGGCATACTTCGCATTGGTTAATCACAACATGAATGAGTTCGAATAATTTCGGGTAATATATCTTGAATTTTATTTTTTTGAATGTTTCCAAAATTCTGGAGTGTAAACTTTCCTGAACATGGTAAAGTGCAATTTGTTTAACGGCTTCTACCTAAGTTTCAATGTCTTGAGCCCTAAATGAACACTTTATGAATTTAATTTGTTTATCGTTCGAGAATAATTCTCTAAGTTTCTCCTAAACGATATTGTATTTGTGGTCGGATAGTTCATAATATATGCCAGTAGTACCTTTTTTGATATATTTTCTAAGGACATCTCCGAGATTTTCAAAATCGTACTCGGCTATATAAATGATACGCTTCTTGTGCACAAATTCTATTTCTGAAACCTTATTGTCCGTAAGAATAATTTGTGTATTGTACTTGTTGACAATCTCCTCTTTGATTGGAATATGGTCAAGGAGTTCCTCTTCTGCTGAATGAATTGTTGCCATAATAGCGTCATCGTCGTCTTTTTCAATGTTCAAAAGAATTCCCAGGTCGGAAAATGTATTTGTGTTTGTTTTATGGGAAACGGACTTAACGGATTTGATTTCATCCGTTGGTTGCAATCTACTTAAAAAATCGGCTACACGATTTTCTCTTCCTTTGATATATTCGATGTCGAATTTATATTCACCTAATTTTAATAACCACCTTTGGTGTCTTGGAGAGAGATCTTTGCCTTTATATTTCGCTTGCAAATATTTGATTGGCTGATGATCAGTAAGAATTTTAAATTTATTGCCATACAAGTATGGTCTGAAATATGCCACAGACCACATTATAGCTAAAAACTCTTTATCTGTCGCTGAGTAGTTCCGCTCGTGACAGTTCAGTGTTCTAGATGCAAAGCAAATAGGGTGGCCTTCTTGCGAAAGAACGGCGCCTATTGCATAATTTGAGGCATCAGTGGTGAGCTGGAAAGGCTTGTTGAAATTCGGAAAACGCAAAATTGGGTGTGAGCTTATTAATGTCTTTAGTTTTTCGAATGCTTCAATATAATTCGGATCTTTTGTATTTATCTTGCAATCTTTTCTTAAAAATTTCGTTATAGGCTGCGCCACTTTGGCATAGTCTCGTATGAATCTACGATAATAACCTGTTAATCCTAGAAAACTTTTGATTTGTTTCTCGCTCTGGGGTAGTTTTAATTCTTCAATAATTTTAATCTTTTCGGGGTTGGGTTTTATACCTTCTTTGGTAATAACATGGCCTAAAAAACTTGTTTCTCTTTGCATAAAGTTACATTTGTCGATTTGAACTTTTAGTTGATTTTCTTTAAAAACTTTAAAAATGTATGTTATTGCATTGATATGCTCCTGCAATGAGGTACTGAATATGAGGACGTCGTCCAAGTAGACGACGCAGGTTTTATTAATAAATTCTCGGAGCAATTCATTCATGAGCCTCTGGAATGTCGCTGGCGCATTTTTCAGGCCAAACGGCATTCTCACAAATTCATAGAGGCCGTGGGGGGTCACAAAAGCGGTTTTTTGTCTGTCTTCTCTCTTCACCAAAATTCGGTGATAGCCTTTGGCGAGATCTATTGTCGAAAAATACTGGGCTCTTCCCAGTTTGTCTAATAGAGAATCAATATTCGGTAGAGGATATTTATCATCTACAGTAACGTCATGAAGTTTTCTGTAGTCAATCACTAGCCGAAATTTTTTTTCCCTGAATTGTCACTCTTTTTGGGAATTATAATTAATGGACTCGAATATTTGGAACAACTTTTCTGTATTATTCCTTGCGATTCCATCTCTTTTATTTGTCTGCGTACCTCTTCTTCATGCCTAGGAGGGTACCGATAAAGTTTTGAGTTTATTTGAGCATCAGTAATTGTTTTAATTTCGTGCGCAATGGATGGAGTACTTGTTAATATGTCTCCTTCTTTGTAAAAAATTTCTTCAAACTTTTTTATCACTTTGGAGATTTCCGTATTTTCTTCTACGTTTAAATGCTCTAGTTTAAGTCTTTCCAAATAATTATTTTGAGTACTTTCTAGCGAATGAATTTCATTGAAAGTGTATGGGGTATTTGTAAACTTTATTATTTGTCCGTTTAAAGAAATTGTCTTTTCTTCCACATCGATTAATGTGTCTAACGTATTAAGAAGATCCATACCAAATATGAACTGGTATTTTCTTCTCTGTAGGGATTTAACTTTCCACCTAATCCTTGCTGCTGATGGTAGTTTAAATTCCTTAGGGGCAACTGTATGCACTTCGTATTTTATTATGTCTTTGCTTGTTATTGCACTAAATACAATGGGTTCTATTGGCACTTTTTTGAAATAGTTAATTGTTTCGTCAATTATGGAAAATGATGAACCCGTATCGATAAGAGCGGTAAAATGTTTTTCGTTTATAGTTATTTTAATCATGGGAAGAATGTCCGAGGCTAGTTTTGAAAAAACATTGACTCGTTATTATTATTATTAACTTCTAAATTTTGATCTCTTTCGCATGGGATGGGAGTGAAATTTTCGTTAAAAGCATTTTCGGAGAGATTTCGCGGTGAATTTCTCGATTGAGATCTTTCAACGTTGTCAATTTCCATTGGCTCTGGCCTATTTGAAATGAAGTTTTCGTTTCTTTCAAATCTATTTTGGCCCGATTGCCGACGCTGGATGGAATTTCTATTAAAAGTTTGGTTATTCTGTTCTGAATATCGATTATTTCGAAGTTGCCCAGAATTTGTATTAAAACGGATTTGTCCGCCGAAATTGTTGGCAAAGTTATTTCGATTTCGGTATTGACCCGAATAGTTGTTTGACTGATTATTTGTTCCGTTTATGTCACAGTTTTGTCTATTTTCGTTATTACTTTGTTTAAATTGTCCCGATCTGTTGAATTGCGGTTGTTCAATATCAAAATTTTGAAAACTTTTATTATTATTGTTAGCATTTTTACCACGATTACTCCCAAACATTCTCTTTTCACTATCACTTTTCACTTTCCTATATTCATATCTAATACAAGAATTTTCAAAACGCCTACTAGTCATTATATCAATTACATTATTAATGTCGTGTATTTCTATGATTTTATCTAAGAGAATTCCCTGCGTCATTTCTTTACCAGTGTTGACGAGAATCGCGTCAACATTACCAAGATCAACGTACGGAGAATTTTTGTAGTAAATACATAGCTCATCTTTTTTACATTTGACTTTCTGTAAATTTAGTGCAAGATCACTTACTGTGTTAATCCTAATATTGCTGATCATTCTATAAATTTCATATGGCTCTGTATCCGGCTTGTTGCAGTGCTTTTTTGATGGCATCCCAATCGTTTGGCTCCGTTATATTGATTACAACGTCCTTCGCTGCTCCTTGGATTTTTTCGAAGAAGATGTGGCGTGTCGCTATTCGTTTCAGCTCCGGATTTTCTAAACTGTTGAGGTAAAATTCTACGCTGCTGATAAATGAGTTGATTGAGACTTCCCCTGTCCCAGCAAATGTCGTCATATGCCGTATTTCCTTTAATATTTTATGTGATGGATCCACTGCGCTATTTGGTTGAATCCGAATTTGATTAAGGGCTTCGGTCAAACGGCTGATTTGATTGTCTCTGTTGCTGTTGGTGATAAGTTGTTGCACCGCTGCTGCGAGTTGCCCGTATTCAGCTTCTTTTGCCAGAAGCTTCTGTTCCAATTCCTGAATTCTTGCTTCCATCGTTGATGTTGTTCTTCCTTTGGTGTAAAAAGCGTGCCGCTTCTCCCTTCTATCTTGCATACACTATCTCACTTTAAATTAGTTCGTTTAAGTTTATTGATTATATTAAACTTTTTGTTAAAAGTAAGATACCCGGCAGCCTCACCGAAGATTTTAAACAACTTTAGGCCTTACTTGCGTTGTTCTTACTAGAAATTACGAATTTTTTAAAGGAATAGTTTAATGATGCTAGTTTAAATCGCTGGTTATCACCGATTCGCGATTTTTTTTTCGATATATTTTTGTATCGACCGATAATTGGTACGATTTTAATACGCGTTTACCGACTGCGCCAATTACGTTGCAGCGGGCCGAGCGGACGAAAAAAATAAAGTTCACACCAACAATAGAACAAAACACACGGTAGATTTCTGGAATAATATTTTATTTTTGCGAGACCTCTTTTACAATCGTAGATACAGTGTATTTGACTAATACGCGACAACTGACTCGAAGCTATTTCATCTGGTCACTTTATGATTTCGTAACTGCTGACACCGCGTCTGGCGGTGAAGAGTGCAGAAAAGAGTGCAACGTTTTCCAGGCGGTGTCAGTTTTACTTGCGTCTGAAATTTCTGCATCTTGCAAATTAAATGCAGATGCATGGGAATGTTTTTCATCGCTGGAATTTGGTGTCGCATATGTAACTCTGTAGCTAGTTGTTACACTATTTCCGCACAATTCGCGTTTTTTTTCTTCGCGGTACTTTTTCTTTTCCCGGGATACAATAGGATATTTTTGGCTCACTTTCCCAGTCTCAGGAAGTGATTTAACGATCTACTTTTAGGGCTTGTTGATCGACCAATATCCTTTTCGCGAACACTTACTGTGTTTTACTTTAGCGGAATTTACGGTGTCACGATCAGTAGCCCCACGTTGGGCGCCGGTTAAAATTCTTTCTTAATTGGGTTTCAAAAAAAATGCTCTAAGAGCTTTATTGCATACAATTTACATAAAAAGAGTGAACCTATTTCTGCTGATGCGGCGTCTGGCTCGTTGCTACTTGATGCGTTTTCACCTGCATGTGTTGTGCTGACTCTGTAGGAATGCACCTGGCATGTGTTTTGTTGACTCCGTGGGAATGCGTCGGTAACTTACATACATTTAGTATGTGGAGAACATATTTGAAAAGCAAAATGTTGCTCAAGCAAGCCACGTACGCTCAGAGAAAGCTGTATTTAATACATAGTAAGTGTTACAAGGTATTTGATTTTATTTCCTACTAGTCCAACATATACGTTACATAGTGAAAAACAAATAAGTTCTTTGATACGGTATTTAATTGAAAAAACGGTTAGAAAATTCAATGTAATTTTCATGAAGATTATAATATGGAACAAACGATTTAAGACTTCAAAATGGAACATTTTCTTCATAACAATTTAAAAATAATAGCTTTTTGCTTTTACTGGATGTCAACTTACTTCTCCTTTCTGAAAGCAGTTGACCTGACTTGGAAAATAGCCTGTCACAGGGTACTGATGTGGCGAACTTTGCTAAGTTGGGAAAATTATATGAATTCACTTGCCACCACTTCAAAGGATCCATATCAGTTGAAATCAGTTGCTCGTCCAAATAGCGTTTTACTTTAACGATTACTTTTAATTGTACTGTTGTGTTCGGTCGAAATGTAATTTTTCTCTATTCCAATTTCTCCCACAAACAAAACTCTGCTGAAGATTTGTTTACTTGCTGTTCAGTCTGATTTTCTGCCCCAAAATTAATGTTTTCCTTTGAAAGTTTTTCTACCATTTCAGCTATCACTTTTTGCTTGACTCGATCTAGGGCGAAGCTATCAGGAAATCCAGCAGTTTTATATCGGGTATCTAAAAACGTTGCCATCAATAATTCATTCTGGCTGGCTAAATTGTTCAGTCGAGATTCAATTCCTTCAATTATGGAATCGATCAATCTATAAGATTGCTGTTGAAAATTTTGTTGTTTCAGGTCCTTGTAAACACCCAAAATCACTCTACTCAAACAGTTCCCGCAAGTAACAAATCCTTCTGTAGCAAAGAGTGCACCGCACGGAATCAAGCACCACATACAGACCGAGGGACCCGCGGTTTTTGAGCATCCTAGGAGGCTCTCCCCGGAAAAACTTGACATAGCCAAGAAGGAGTTTCAATACCTGATTGATAAAGGGTATTTTCGGCAGTCAGCGAGCTCATGGGCAAATCCTCTGCATCTTACACGGAAGAAAGATAATTCTTGGCGTCCATGTGGGGACTACCGTAAGCTAAACAAAATAACGAGGCCGGATAGGTATCCAATTAGACACATGCAGGACATCACTGCAGGCCTACAAGGAAAGCGAATCTTCTCAAAAATTGATCTGGTACGAGCTTTCCACCAGATACCAATAGCAAAAGAGGACGTACCCAAAACGGCCATAACCACGCAGTTTGGGCTATATGAATTTACAGTGATGACATTCGGGCTGAGGAACGCTGCCCAATCGTTCCAGAGATTCATGGACCACGTTCTGAGAGAGCTCGGTTTTTTTGCGTGTTACATAGATGACATGCTCGTCATGTCGCAAACACCAGAGCAGCATATGGATCACTTACGAACCGTATTCAATCGCCTTAGCAAATATGGAGTCGTAATCAACGTGGACAAGTGTGAATTCGGAGTCACGGAAACCGAATACCTAGGACACAAAATTACAGCGAAGGGTGTTCAACCACCAGAATCTCGTGTGCAGGCAATACGTAACTTCAAAAAACCTGAACGCATCAAAGACCTGCAGAGATTCCTTGGTGTTATTAACTTTTACCGCAGATTCATCAAGAGTGCGGCGGATTTGCAGGCGCCGTTACATGAACTACTACGTGCAACAAAAACGAAAAATGACATCATAGCATGGACTCAGCAAACCAAAAAGGCGTTTGATGCCTGTCGAGAAACCATCGCCAATGCTACGTTGCTCGTACACTTTCAACATGGAAAACCATTGAGACTCATCACCGACGCTTCTGACAAAGCGGTGGGCGCGGTACTAGAGCAACTTCAATCGGAGCAATGGTTGCCACTAGCTTATTTCCAGAGGAAGCTGTCCATCACTGAAACACGATACAGTACATACGACAGGGAACTCCTCGCAATATATAGTAGCATTAAACACTTCCGTCATCTCTTAGAGGGCTCAGACTTTACGATCGTAACCGATCACAAGCTTTTGATTTACGCGTTCAGCCAACGGACTGACAAGGCCTCGCCTCGTCAACTAAACTTCATCTCTGAAATCTCGACTAACATTGTTCATATTCGAGGCGATTCGAATGTTGTTGCGGACGCACTCTCACGAGTATACGAAATCACTACTCCTGCGGCATTTACCGTAGAACAGCTGATTGAGGAACAGCAGAAGGACTCGGAACTCAATCAACTTTTGCAAAACAATACGACATCATTGAAATTGCAATCCATCGCATTCAACGGTCACGGAACCCTCTTTTGCGACACGTCAACGGCAGACGTACGCCCATACTTACCCAAGTCGCTGCGAGAGGAAATCTTTGCGATATATCACAACCCAGCACATCCAAGCGGTCGCGCAACTAGCCGAGAGATTAGGCGTAAATTCGTGTGGCCCAGCATGAACAAAGACATCGCTGAAATGGCACGCAACTGCATCCCGTGCCAAAGATCCAAGATCAACAGGCACACTCATAGCCCCGTGCAGGAATTCGTGAGTACAGACAAAAGGTTTCAGCATATGCACGTCGACATTGTCGGACCACTGCGACCATATCAAGGATTCAAGTACTGTCTCACGGTAGTCGACCGTGTCTCCCGCTGGCCCGAGGCATTTCCAATGGTGGATCAAACAGCCGAATCGGCAGCAAAAATATTGTATGCAAACTGGATCTCCAGGTTTGGAACACCACATACTATAACAACCGATCAAGGTACTCAGTTCGAGTCCTCCTTGTTTAAAGCACTGTGCAGACTACTCGGGAGCCATAGAGTCCGGACGAGGCCGTATCACCCCGCAGCAAACGGAATGGTGGAGCGCTGGCACCGCTCGCTCAAAGCAGCGATCATGTGCCATGAAAACGACAACTGGATGGATACCTTACCCACTGTTCTTCTCGGTCTTCGCAACGCCTTCAAAGAGGACCTGAAAGGATCATGCGCGGAGATGGTCTATGGCACGACCCTGCATATTCTGGGTGACATATTCATGAACAGCAATCATGATTGCAATGCGCCACTCCTTATAGACCAGCTGCGAGAGAAAATGCGAGACTTACGTCCGCAACCCGCATCGAACTATTCGTCCAGAGCCAGCTTCGTCCACGAAGACCTGCAGAAATGCACCCACGTTTTCGTGCGCAGGGATGGAGTACGGAAATCCTTAACGCAACCTTATTCCGCTCCCCACCGAATGCTGCAACGAATTTCAAACACCGTTTTCACTGTCGATGTCAATGGGAAGCGAGCTAACGTTTCCACCAATCGCCTGAAACCAGCGTATGTCGTCCAAGATCATCGAAGCGAACACGATCCCACTTCGCTAGTCTCAACGCGTAGAACTTCAGCAGCGGAGGCATCTCACAGCAGCCAACGACCAGTCATTCGGCAGCCAATCAATCCGCTACCTCAATCCATAACAAAAGTCTACCCACCAGCAAGTCGGCGAAACGTCAACACTTGACGTTATTGAAGAGGGAGTACTGTGGCAGCACCATTGAACGATCGTCCAAATGTGGTCTATTGTGAATATGTATTTTGACAATCTTGAAAATAAAGATTACTTCTGTCTTAGACACCAACTCGTGCAGTTTGTCACTCGGTAGAAAGGCTAAAATAGTATATGAGCTCCCCGACACAGTCGGAGCAGCCATAACTGTTACACTCTGCTAAAATGGAAAACAATGTCAAATTCACCGATATAGCTTGCATTAGATGCATGATAGCCTGGAACTATGCGTATCGCATGAGTCGTACAGGGGAGTGGGAAATACATGCTCGTGACAGATTTAGGTTTCACCAGCGTATTTCACAACTAAATGAAATTATAGCCCCTGTTCTTTCTAAAAAATTCAGAGAGAAAATTTTTAATGAAAGGTTTTTGCATTTAACATAGTCAGTTTAGAAACAACCTTTAGATAAACAAGATGTCTTGCACGGTAGAACTACGTAAATTTGAAGATTTTGTTGCGGATAACGGGGATGTACTTCTGGATGAACATCGTGAAAAGCTGTGAAAGGATATCAACACACTAAAGCTGTATTCGACGATACCGTATGGCACATCAATTCACGGATCACATTACAAATCCTGCCCTTGGTTTTCTGACAACGCCGATTCCGGACCAGATACCTGTGAATGCTGCCATGTGGAAAAAATCTCCGGCAGAATTAGAAAATTAATATGTTTTTATTATAAATTGAGAAATGAAAAGTTTTGAAGAGATATTTAAGTAAAATTATAAATTACATTCGAACCAGTCTTTTATTTCTTCTTACACTGATGTGAAATGGAAAAATGTGAAATAGAAATAAAACAATGCTGTATGGCAAAAGCGACTCTTCATTCAAATTCATCGTTGTTATGCTGAACAAATTTTATTTTTAAATATCCACATCTTGTGTCAGCTTTACCTTCGAAAATCAGATAGTTTTCCACAATATCGTTAAGATCCTCAATTTGACGCTGTTTCTTTATTTTCTCTGAGAATCTTGGTGGAAGAAAACAAAAGGTTTCATTGGTTAGGTGTACGGTGAGGCGTGATCCATATTGCGTGTTGACCAAACGAAAACATCTAACCCTATATTTCTTTCCGTGCTTCAAAGCAACAAGTGCTACGTGTTGATCCGGAATGTACTCGCATACATTGTTCAACACTTCTAAAGTTTTCTGGAAAAAAGAACAAAGGATTAAAAAGAAACATTACCAGTATGTATGTATTATTATTACTCACCATATTTTTTGTGTCCCAACTTCTTCCAAAAGACTTCAAAAACTTCTGCCTGATAATTGACTGCAACCCTTCACTTTTATACTGTCTTCGCACACATACACCGGCCGTTTAGGATCCTCCCGACGTCATCTATAGTGTCGGGGAATTGTTAAGGCATATGAGCGGTTTCGAGAGGAAAGAGGTCTTTATTTTGTGGAACGAAAATAAACTTTATTTTATGCTAATTGCATTCAACCGTGCTCACGTCACAGTGGTTGGCTTATGACTAACAGGTTATGGAGCGCATTAAATGCGATGACCAGTCTCAACACTTCTGCCGTCGGAGCGTTTTATGCACATTCCCAGCTTGGTGCGTAATTCGACAAATCTGCGCTATGGAGACGCTTTGGTGAATATATTCGCCAACTGGGCTTCGGTAGGCACAAAGGTTACATTTATTTCACCATTCTCGACTTTCTCGCGTATATAGTGAAATTTCACGTCAATATGTTTTGTGCGCCTATGAAATTTTGGATTATGAATTAAACGAATTGCGCTTTGATTTTCGACGTACAGTTTCATCGGTTTATCTGACAAAAACCCAAGTTCGCATAACAATGCGCGAAGCCACACGGCCTCTTTCGTCGCTGTAGACGCTGCTATGTATTCCGATTCCGTCGTACTCATTGACACGAGTTTTTGTCGCTTAGATGACCAAGTTACAATTCCGTTTGACATACAAAACGCGTAACCTGTCGTCGACCTTCTGGTGGCAATATCGCTCGCGAAATCTGCGTCTGAGTATCCCACAATTTCTACACCCGACTCCGATGCTCGGAATTCAATTCCCATATTTGTTGTCTCTATCAGATATCCAATGATGCGTTTTACTGCTCGCCAATGACTGTCGTTATGATTGTTCAGAAATTTGCTGACCGTATTCACCGCGTATGCAATATCTGGACGTGTTACGACGGCAAGAAACATCAGTGATCCTACTGCCTCGCGATATGGCACTACTTGCCTTTCTGTCTCTTCTGACTCTGCCGGATACAAAATAGTATCAGGATCCGCCGGTACGGAAACCCCTTTTGCTCGACTCATTCCGAATCTCTCGATAATTTTCTTCGCGTAGGCCTCTTGATGTACCGTCAGTTAAAACAATCACAGATGAAGCTGTGAGGTATTTTTGTCCACTGATGATATTAGTAAGCGTTTCCATTGGTTTCAAAATTTTAACTGCTTCTGTTAATTCGGACCACTCTTCAGGACTTACCTGTGGTAAATTTTTATATAAAAGAGCAATTGTAGTCCTTATAGGCTGTTCGAGATCAATAAATCGCTCGACCATATAAAATGTGGAATTCCACCTTGTATTTACATCCTGAATAAGTTTTTTTGGATCACTGCTTGTATTTAAAGCTCTCTGTTGCTCCATAAGCTTGCTGGTGGCAAAATAACTTTTTTTGAAATATGCGATAACTGCCTTGATTTTTTCAAGAATCGTGGATATATTTTTCAAAGACCGTTGAACGATAACGTTGATTTTATGAGCATAACAACCAAAATGATTAATGCTTAACTTCTCCTTAACTGCTTTCCGTATATTAGCAGCATTGTCAGAAATAATCATCAAAATTTTCGCCTCAATATCCCATTCCACAAAAGTTTTTCTCAGTTGTTCTGCCAGATCGTCACTCGAGTGATTTTCTGAAAATGAAGAACAATCTAGTAGGACATTTTTTACCTCAAGTTTGGCGTTAACAAAGTGTGCAGTAATAGCTAAAAAGCTTTCCATGTTCCTCGATGTCCAACAATCTGTAGTTAAAGTTACTGCTTCAACTTTTTTTCATCAGATTTTTTGCCTCTTCAAATCTCTCGTGAAGCATTGAGTTCGAAATAAATTTTCTTGAAGGAAGACTGTATTTCTGGACTGGATTTACGGAACTTACAAACCGCTTGAATCCAAAGTCTTCAACTACCGAAAATGGCTGGAAGTCCCTTATAAATCCTTGAATTGTTGGAACTTGATTTGAAACTAAGCATCTTGCACACAGCGATTGCAACTGCATCTTGTTTTTCGGTAAACTAATTCCAAACATCGAACGTTTTTGTTCTTTTTTGAAACATATTGTCAGCTAAAATCTAAATCGGGAACAACCAAAACAAATAACCTCATATTTTCCAAAAGCAAAAACTTATTTAGGTTCTATGTGATTATATGTACATTACATACCTTCCCTTGTTTTGGGTCAGAATCTTTGTCTTCAAATAAACCAGGAAGCTTCAAATGTGGAATTATTTTTTTCACTAAATGTATGCTTTCAGCAAAACAGTCTAACAAACCAAACCTCCTCGCGATAAAATTCAACAGAACGCAAATTTTACAGCATGCTGCACCGTATAACGACATGAGCTTTCGGAATCGTCTATTTTCAGTAACACCCAAATGCATGCTGCTGTTTGAACGCGACCAAACGCATGTATACATGAGTAGCATGAACTTTTATCAACGCATGAGGAACCGTTCCAAAGTAGCAGTTACTTTGTCGTGGTATTTTCTAGTCGCGTATTAACCGCGACTGAAAATAGGCGGTATCTCCCATCTCTAATTCATATTACCTTATTTTATAATTCTATAAAATTAAACGAAATAAATTTTGTACATTTGATATCCAATTATTCATTTGCTTGTCCCTACTCCAAGGTGTAATGAACTGAAAATTGATGAACGAAATCGCTTGGAAATTTCATGGCAATAAGACTTTCGTCTCGTTGGCCACAATGGCCACGGGGACGAGGCAACGAAGCCTTGCGTCGTTCAGACGAATTCAGTTTCGGCCTCTACCTAGCTAGAGGAGTGATGGATGCTGGCAGGCCAGCTCAGCTCGGCGCCTAATATCGAGGGTGCGTTCTCTAGCATCAGTCCCGAGTCTCATTTCCAGAGATGCAGCCATCAATTTGCCCGATTACATACCGACAAACAATTGACCAAACAAAACAAAACATACTATCCATCTTGTGAGGCTATACCTCCTACGTTACTTTACCAAAGAATCCTCTCGCGCATACCGAAATAATACCGCGTTCCAAACCTATCTGAGTGTAAAAAAATTGTTGCGTGCCCCGCATTCCTTCACCTCCCTCCCAGCCAATCATCATCCATGTGCTCCGCCACTTCGGACGCACCATGGACGATGACCGCCGAGAGGAGGCCCCCGTGCGGAGCACCCACCAACAGTGGTCGCATAGAGGCGACCATAGATAACATGTTTTATAAACCGGCTAGCTCACCGGGTCGTGGGCGAATAAAATGCACATCTACCAAAAGAAACTTTTATACCCGGACAAAAACCCAATCGCGCACATGCTGAGGAGAGGAGAACCATGAAGAAAAACTCACTTCATATTATTTCACTTATGTTTATATATATTTTTATATATATTTATATATATTTATTTAATTGATTTTCGAATAATAAATGAACTTTAATTAAATTGTAGAATATGCGGATGCATATTGATTTTCATTTGAATTGTTATGTGATGTTATAAAACGTTTTTTTTTTTGTTTTATGTATGATCTCGCAATTAATTTGATAGGAGTGTCAAAGGCATTTCCAATGAGGATTGTAGTATTATCGCAGGACGACCGTTCTCGCTGCGCTAAACAACCAAACGGCCGGACGACACTTATGATAGCCAGAATGTGTTCCTTATTTACAGTTGTTGCATCGACAATCGGTATTTCACTGTTGCAAATGCGTCCAGCGAGAACTGACTAAATCACGACGCAAATTTGCGATTCCTCCACGCTGCCGCACGAACTATCCGAATTTCAGAACACTTAACAACTTTTATGAGGCCGATGGCTTGAACACCACTTTCGTGCTGCTTCGCAGATCAGTCATCTCCTTGTTGAACAAGTGCTTCACCAGTTACGTCGTCCTTGAAGGGCGTTTTCGGCTCGTTCAAGCCGACGTTATCAACTCGGTCGCGAACTTCTTGATTCATCACAAACTCTCCCATACAAAGCTTTTGGTGACAATGGGGCTGGTCGCGAAAGGCACTTTTGGGGGGCTCTGTAGCCCAGTGAGCGGCTTCAACGAACTGCGCGAGTTGACCCACGGTGCTTCTACTTGTTTATCCGCGAACTCCGACGAGAAACCTTACCTCTCTTCGGAAAGCAGGTCGCGTCCCAAAATCCCAGCGTTATCAAGACATCCGGAACCGAGCCCACATCAGGATGTATCATCAGATTCCAGTCGTTACCTTCGTATTTTTCCACTCTTTTCCAAGAGTTGAGCTTTCAGCAGACAAACCAATTCTTCCATGAAAGGAAACTTTTTTTTTATATATATTTTTTTTTCAAAAAAAAACGTGACCGTCTCGGTCAACACCACTTTTCCAACTCCTTTTCGTCAACTCACCTCCTACACTTTTTCACCGCGATCACCCGTTGAAGCATTTTTGCTCCAATTATTACCATATATGGTAATATGTCAGAGTCTTTTCGGCCAATCAGAGGGCGACAGCATGCAAAGTGAACCGATTCGCGCTCGATCACTTAAACTCACCTCGCAAGAGAGACAGCGCGTGTGGTGGATTACTAAATTGGGATTTAGTACTGCCAATGCTGATGATTCGGACGTGCACTGAGGGAAATTTGAATATATTCCAATTTGGAAGAAATGAAAAAAATGAACTACTAAAATTGAGAATTGATCCGCAACAAAATCCTTTACGTTACTTCGATCTACGGGTGAAATTCCGAAACTATTCAAAAAAAGACAAGAAAAAACGAAAGACTACCGCATACAAGAATAATCTCTCTGGTTGCCGTGCTACTCTCGATTCGGAAGACGAGCTTCAGCGGAGCTCGCCAGGCGCAGATGTCGCTGCCTGGGCCCGCCCCACCATAACCTAGTGCTTGCGTGTCAGCATGTGTTGTGCGCGACTAACATAGATTCTTCTACTACCTCGTAAAAAGCAACCTTTTCAATTGTTTTAGCTATATAGCTCTTTATTCGTTCAAGTTCGGATCTTGACTGACTGTTCCAATCCATTCTTCATTATCATTAAGCCTATTTTAATTATTGCTTACCAATACTCGTCAGCAACTTTGCAATTGATTTTGCAATTATCAGAACAATGCAATTTTAATGTTACGAAATGTTGCAATTGATTTTATAATCAATTGGAAGTATGCAATTTCAATATTGCTCAATTTTGCAATTGCAAGAATGCTGAGATACTTAATTAAATATCATATTAACTAGTTTGACCAGTTGACTGGGAGTTCATTGGAACTTGGGGTCAAATCTACAATGAAGTTATTATTTGGTGATGACGGTGTCGATGCAGCAATCATCACATCATTTGGTGGAGGTAAATGCATCGATGACGTCACCCCTCCTTCCTTTGAGTGAGAACTCTCCTGAGTTTTCTGTTTAAACACAGTTTTAAGTAGATCACATTTTCCATTCAAATATAAATATGCAATTATCACTAGAATGCTGACAACTAAAAGTGATACCAAAGTTGATATAGCAAAATATTCACTCTTCTTTTTATGAAATTTAAGTTCATTTATTTGAACAATTTTCTCGATTTGCCCCAGAACTAATTCATCGAAAGTTAATTGATTTATACTTTCATTTAATTTAAAACTTGATTGAATAACAAAATTTTATTTAAAAGGTTCTAAGTTATTAGAATATATTTGGTCACCAATATTAATATTACATTTATGAAAATGTAGAAGATAATTTCCTTCTATCGTCACAAGTACTATTGAAATGGGTTTTATTTGCGTTTTTCAACAAAAGCGATCCTGGTTCAATTTCTACAATTTCCATTTGATAGTGTTTAGTTCTTATACAATTATTTTGGAAAATACATAGATCACATTTCTTTAAGTTTTTTCTATTGGCATTGCTTATATACTTATAACATTCATTAATGATTCTTACAATTTCTTGAGTATGAAATGAAAGCTGCTGATGATTTTTATTTACAATTGGAGTAATTAGTGATCTATCAACTTTCATCATATCTTTGTATATTCGTATAGCAAACAAAAGTTTATTTTCCTTATAATTAGCTGCACCTAGTCTAATATTTTGTAATTCATACAAGTCAATATGGTATCGAACAATTTCTTCGCTAGTTCGAATATTGCTACTCATAATTTTCAATCTGGCGGATGCAATGTTATTCTGTATGTGTTCAACATTATCACCCAAAAATTTTATTTTTAGCATCATATCTAGGTAAATAAGTTGATTGTAAATTTATCCATTTGTGTTTCTAATATCATTAAATTTTTCTAAAAATTTATTTCGGTCTGATTGAATAGCTTCTTTTAATTTGGAAAATGTTGTATTGAATTGGTTATTAATTGCAATGTTTTGTTTGTCGTCTCAATCATTTTGTGAGTATTTGCGTCAATTGTGCTTAAGTGTTCTTCAATTTCAATTCTGTCATTATCGTCCATTGTTCCGTACAACCATTTAAGTCCCGTCCCTATAATGTTTACAAGTCCTCGTCTTTGTCTGTGTGGTAAAATTGTTAAGATTTTGGCTTTAATGTTTGTCAGTTCGTGTCTTAGTATTTGCTGGCTTTCCATTGATTTAACTTGATCAAGATTTGATTCTAAAGAATTTATGATAAATTGGATGTCTTCTGGATCTATAAAATGTAATATCGTATAGTAATTTTCGACAATTGCAACACTATCTTTTTTTGGATTTCTACGAAACCATCATTACGGTTCAGTTGTTCTATCGTCAGAGTCCCGCAAATTGGTGTCATCATTGTCCGTATTATAAGCATCTGTGTCCACTTGCTCTGAAATTTTTTTATCTCTCTTAATATTAATGGGATGAATATTTTCTAATTTAAGTTTCCTATACCTAGGTTCATTTTTATGCCTCAAAGATTTATAATTTTTTACATACCCTTCATCTTTATTCTGTTGATAAATTTCCCTATTTTCGTTTAGCTTATTAATTTTTTTTCCTTGGTTATACGCAACAACTTCTCTATTTCTTCAGGGTTTGCTTTCCCTTGTTCAACATCTAAAGGCCTCGATTTTATTGTAGAATGGAAAGATTTGTTATACCATTCGACACATTTGAATGCTCTCTCCTGAATGGACATTTCGGCTTTTTCTACTTCTAACACTCTGAGTTTTTCACCTAATAAACTATTAATGTCTGCATTGCCTGTATGGCTGTTAGGTTTTGTGAAGTGTGCTTCGACTTCCTCAACTTGTAGAAATTCTTTTACGTGTACCGAGTTAAATTCGTTATCCATTAGAAGTCTACTTGGTTTACCTTTTATTGAAAAATAAAACCTTATTTTCTCTGTTATCGTCACGCTATTTAGATCTTCTAAATATAAAGCTATGAGATATTTCGAAAATCTGTCAATAAACGTTATGAAACTATGCTTCTTGTTAATATCTACATGTATAATTTGATGGACGTTAGTTGGAGTCTCAGTTATTGCATACTTGGGTTTTAAAGGTTTTCGGTCATATTTAGCCCTGTTACACGTATCGCAATTATTTATAAATTTTTGTATTAAGATTTTAAGGTTTTTAAAGTAAATATTTTTTTTAACCCCTCATAATTCTCGTTGATTCCGGCATGTCTTGTTTCTTTCTTGTGATATTTGGCTATATGCGAGAATGCTTCGTCTTCCGTTTTCAGGTCTTTAGCATGATATGCACATCTATAAAATCTTATGCTTTTATTAAAAATTTCGATCAGTTTCTGCTGAACTAAATTTTATTCATGATCTTCAAGTTCTGAGAAAATTCCTACTTTGCCTCCTGCAAGTAGTCTGCGAAAAATGTTCCTGATATCCTCAAGGCTAATAAATATTTTTCGTTTTGAATTAATATTTACAATTTCTCTTGTTTTGCAGTTTGTTTAAATGATCTGAGTGTTGAACCGATTGACTACTGTGTCTAAGATGGGGAAATGGTCGTTAAGCTCGTCTTTTTGTGAGTGAATTGTTGCGTTGGTACTAATATTATCATTTTCCTCTCTATTCTCGTCCAATGCGTTAACTTTTCCAGTTTCTGCATTTATCGTACTCATGAAGTCCGCTGCTATAACAAAGCGTTTCCTTTTATAAAGTTTATGTTAATATCATATTCCCCTAGTTTTAACAGCCACCTTTGGAGTCTTGGATTAATATCCTTACCCTTATTTTTAGTTTGTAAGTCGGAAGATTTACCAAAGGTCGAAAATAATTAACAGCCCAAACGATAGCCAAAAGTTCTTTTTCCGTAGTGGAATATTTTTTTTCGTGATCGTTTAACGTTCTGCTAGCATAACATATTGGATGGCCATCCTGCATCAAAACTGCTCGTACCGCGAAATCACTTGCATCCTTAACCAATTTTAATTTTTCATTGAAATCTGCGTACTTCAAAATCGGTGCGTCGGTTAGCATTCGCTTCAATTTCTCAAATGCGTCAATATATTGGGTATCTTTTTTATTAATTTTGCAATTTTTCCCCAGATATTTTGTCATTCCCTGGGCGACTTTTGCATAATCCTTCACAAACTTTCTGTAATAGCCTGTTATCCCTAGAAAAGATTTAATTTCAGCTTCAGTTTCTGAATGGCCCTAATTTTATCCATGTTTGGTTTTACTCCTTCTGTAGTGAGAATATGTCCTAGATATTCTGTAGTTCTTTTGAAAAAATGACACTTATCTATTTGGATTTTTAGATTATGTGCCCTCAGTCTATCGAAGACTTTTCGAATACTTAACATATGTTCTTCTATGAAAGTGCTAAATATTAAGATGTCGTCCAAATATACTGCACATATTTGGTTTATATAATCTCTTAACACAGAATTAATCAGTCGTTGAAATGTCGCTGGGGCATTTTTCAACCCAAACGGCATTCTTACGAACTCATAATGCCCTAAAGGTGTCGAGAAAGCCGTTTTCTTCCTGTCTTCTTCCCTAATCAACACCTGATGAAAACCTTTTGCAAGGTCCAATGTGGTGAAGTATTGAGCCCTGCCCAGTTTTTCTAATATAGTTTCAATATTAGGGATTGGAAACTTGTCACTTATGGTTTCCTCATTGAGATGTCTATAATCGATAACGATTTTCCATTTCTTCTTTCCGGAGTTATCGATTTTCTTCGGAACTATCCATAAGGACGAATTGTAGGGTGAATTACTTTCCTTAATAATGCCCTGTTCCAACATCTCCTTCATTTGTCTATTAATCTCTTCTTCGTGGATTTGTGGATAGCGATAAATTTTTGAGTAAATGGGTCTACTGCTTTTTGTTACAATCTCATGTTGGATTTCGTGAGTATGAGTCAATTTTTGGCCCTCCTGAAAAAATAAATCTGTGTTCCTTTTATCAAAGTGCCTAACTTATTCTTTTCTTCGAAGTTCACATCCTCTCTTATGAGTTTATTCAGGGTATCTTGGTCAAAGGGAGTTTCATCTAAAGTGTTAATATCTTCGAAGTTGTAAGGACAAGAGTATAACAGTTTTGTATTGACATTATGCATTTCAATATAATCTTCTTCCAAATTTATGATTGCCTGCATTTGTTTCAGAAAATTCTGACTAATGAGACCATCAAAATGTTGATTTTTAAACGTTGTAAGTTTCCAACTCATGAGGTTATCTTCATTAAACTCAGTCGAAAGTTCTGTGATAATTTCTTGTGTAACTTTTGATACAACACTAAGTGTGTTGAAGCATATAGTTTCCAGTAAATTTTCACGTTTATACCTAGGTAATTTGTCTTTGTCTAGCAAGGTTGTAGTGGACCCCGTGTCGATAAGGCATTTAATTTTGACACCCCCTACTGTCAATTCTAATATCGATAAATTCTGTTGCGAGGCGGCAACTGAAAATTTACCTCACCACTTAAATGATCCACTTCCATTGGTTCAATATATCTAGATTGTCGTGAGTTTGCACTGTTTAAATGACGTTGATTTTGCCTATACTGCCCCGAATTTGTCTGATTATAATCACTCTTTCTTCGAAACTGTCCCGAATTTGTCTGATTATAATCACTTTTTTTTCGAAACTGTCCCGAATGAGGATAATTTGTATTTCCCTTAAATATGCCATTATTCTGAGTTTTTTGAAATTCTTTTCCATAATTTGTCCTGAACACATTTTCCTTATAATAATCAAATTGGTGTTTGCGTCTTTGTCTATTGTTATATTGTCTAAGAAGTCCAGTCTCGTCTAACAAATAAAATGCTTCCCTCAAGGTTGTTATATTTCTGCTATAAACTAGACTAGCCAGATGTTGGTCGATACCTTCCAAAAATATTTTCAAGATAATTGACTCGTTCGAGACAAGAGAAAATTCAACTGGTTTTTTGCTATCAAATTCATATTTGGTGTTGAGCTTATCTAGAATATTTTTTAACATATGATAAAATTCACTTACATTATAATTTTTTGTGTTGATTGCTTGATGATGCAGATTGTGGTATGATTCTCTAATCCCGAAGTTTTTGATGAGCTCCGTTTTTACTTTCTCCCAGCTTGGACTTGCTCCCAATGTTCGGATTACCTGAAGCGCTGATCTTTGGATTTTGTTGAGTATGTATCTGTTGTATACATAATCCTGTAATGTAGCGTTTTCCCGGAACATAGGAAGTATAAGCTCCACCTCACGGATGGAAGTGGATAAGTCGTAATTTTTGTTGCCACAAAATTCCTTTATTGCTGCTGCTTCCTTGAGCAATTCAGTTGCAGAGATGCTGAATTGTTGGTTCGTCGGATTGCTCATTTTTATTTTGTTGATTGTTACCACTTTTTTTCGTTTTTAAACACTGTTTTGGTTTATGGTACCAAGGGACCTTTATTAACTACCTCCTTCTTTAGAAAGGGTAGGAGCGAATTCTTGGAAAATTCTGCTCAAGGCTGTGCAAAACCTTTTTTTTTTATTATATTCGGAACCTTTTCCCCGTTTTTAAACACTGTTTTGGTTTATGGTACCAAGGGACCTTTATTAATTACCTGCTTCTTTAGAAAGGGTAGAAGCGAACTCTTGGAAAATTCTGCTCAAGGTTGTGCAAAACCTTTTTTTTTAATTATATTCGGAACCTTTTTTTCCCGACTTTAATAGCTATTACACGAGTTTTTTTTTTCAAGTCAATCTTTGGATTGACTGCTTACCGACTGCGCCACTAACGTAGATTCTTCTACTACCTCGTAAAAAGCAACCTTTTCAATTGTTTTAGCTATATCGCTCTTTATTTGTTCAAGTTCTGATCTTGACTGACTGTTCCAATCCATTCTTCATTATCATTAAGCCTATTTTAATTATTGCTTACCAATACTCGTCAGCAACTTTGCAATTGATTTTGCAATTATCAGAGCAATGCATTTTTAATGTTACGAAATGTTGCAATTGATTTTATAATCAATGCAAGTATGCAATTTTATTATTGCTCAATTTTGCAATTGCAAGAATGCTGAGATACTTAATTAAATATCATATTAACTAGGTTGACCAGTTGACTGGGAGTTCATTGGAACTTGGGGTCAAATCTACAATGAAGGTATTATTTGGTGATGACGGTGTCGATGCAGCAATCATCACATCATTTGGTGGAGGTAAATGCATCGATGACGTCATTCGCGCGGTGCGGCCCACCAATACTTACCTCATCCGGGGTGACACCTGTTCTTCAAGCAAGAAAAAGGGAGGACCCTTAGGGAAACTCTCGCTGATTATATTTTTAATCCATGTTTATTTTCTTGGTTTTTTTCATTAATCGTTCTATAAATCGAATAAGTAAATATGTATATCGATATGTATCGATTTTATTTTTACACTACCTGTAGGTAGTGTAAAAATAAAATCGAACGATTTCAAAATTGAATAAAAACTCATTTATTAATTTTTGAAAGACAATTTTATTTGACATATAATCCCTTATTATAGTAGACTGCTGTACATAATTTTGACCACCGTTTCAATGGTTTTTGTATCATTTCGAGCGGTATTTTCTTAACTTCCTGTATAACTCGTTTAAGCTGTGGGATGGTATTAACGTTGTGCTTGCTTGTTTGCGATTTTAAATAGCCCCATAAAAAATAATCGCATGGCGAGAGATCTGGCGATGATGATGTCCACATGCTGGGATGGATGAACGAAATTCCTTAATCGTTCAGAAAACCTAGAGTCCTTTTTGAAGTGTGCGACGGAGCTGAATCCTGATGAAACATCCAATTTCCCTCTGGGTATAAACGTTTTGCTTCTCTCATAAGTGGTTTTAAGCACATTTTTATATAATATTCACTGTTGATTTTGGCACCCACCTCAACAAAAATTGGTTTTGTAGGCCCGTTGTACGAAATACCCATGAACACCATTATACCACGGGGATGAGAGGGTTTTGTGAAGGCGTCCAAATCCTTAGTTGTTTTCTCACGGCTTACGGACTGTATGTTTCTTTGTCCATCGGCGTTAGTGACGTAAAACCAAGCTTCATCGACCGTGATATAATTTTTCCATTTATCACACTTGAGCAAGTTGTACAGCCCCCAAGAACGACGATACCTTTTTTCAACGGTTGCTTCACTCAGGTAATGCCGTTTCGGTTTTTTTAATCGTTTCAACTTTAAAATATTTTCATGGCATATCGTATGACCCCGACAGACACATTAAAATGCTTTGACATCTGTTTATGTGTTGGTGGATTTTTCTTCGAAGCCATTTTCTTCAAAGACGCCAGCTGGCCGGTTTTCAGTACACGCTTCCGTACGCCTCCACTCCTTCTTTCCTTCGCTCTCAAAGCTGGGATCCTGTTTCTTTTGTGAAGTAACACTGTAGACTTCTTTCTACACATTTTCTGTATGGTAGAAAAGGAATAATCTTTATGTAAAAGTTTTAAAATGTACTTTTGTTGGTCTATGGTCAACACCATTTTAAAAACAAACAGTTTTCAGTTCAAAATACTTTTATTATTTGAAAAAATCTCTGTTTTTCTATCGCAGGTAAGATTTCGTCCGCACTCGATCGCAGCTGGTTATAAACTGACGTTGAAATTGTTTTATTTTTTCACTACCTGTAATATAAAAAACTTCTGTGGTAACACCACAGTAACGGTCGAAAAATAAAGCTGTTTTTTGACAATTGTTTTTGGAAACCTGGAACGGGAGTAGGAAATTTCCGTTAAAGGGTTTTATTGAGCACACAGTGAAGTATGAGAAATGTTTTTTTATTATCATTACATACAAAACGGCGGCGACAGCGCCGATCTTCAAAGAAGCCTTTTTTTAAATTGATAAACCGGCGAAAAAATTTAGCGCAACCGATGAGACCTGGAACAAAAAGGAAGCAAAGTTCATTATTCATATATAATTAGCTATAAAATCACGTAGGCATTTGTATTTAAACTGATTTTTGTAGAAATGGCGCACTTTCGAATTGTTTATAATTGTTTATAAAAAAATGATTACATCCAATCAAAAACGGCTACGTGATGCTCAAGATATTGCATTAACAAACCTACATCGGAGCAATAATTTTCGAGTTATGATTTCGCCCAACTCGCAAAAAAGTAACTTTGAGCAAAACATGTTTAAAGTTTTATGTGCATTTAAATCATAAAAATGTTATATGTATCTTTAATCAGCGATGCCTGCACCATACATTTGGCCATCCATGTTGATGCTCGCCTCTTCCGCCTCCTTCCTAGATGCTTTTATTGACAATCGAGCCTTTTTCGCAGCATGAGACAGTGACATCTCAGAATATCGAACACGACGCTCGTCCGCCCCAAATTGTAGCAGTTGTAGCCAATTTTCACATCTAAATTCTCCGTGAGCCTCATTATACTCGATAGGCCATCATTATAAATGCCCACGTCGATATATACTGCAGTCTCAAGTACTTTCTTCTCACTAGAACTTGATTTCGGAGCCATCGACCAGACCATTTATCGTAAAAAGACTGAAACACTGGTCGCGGGAGATCCATAAATGCACAGAAGTTTATTATGCCATCCAGCCCTATCCCGAGCAGCCGCATAGCAAGAATAATCCTCCGATTTATTTCATATGCATTTTGAATATACGGACAACTAGGAATGTTTATTTCATTACAGTTTTTACAGGAAATCACAAGTTTGAAACCTAATCCACGTTTTCCACTTTCGCTAAATGTCACATTTGATTTACAGGTTTTACACACTACAGCTTATGATAAAGCGGTAAAAACTGTTAAAAATTGAAGGGTTTGCAGCTACAAAGAGTTAATTCCAATTTTTATAATTTTTGGGAAAATAAAAAAAGCTGTTCAAAAATAAAGAATGTATTTAAATCGCCTTTGTTTTCGTCCAATTGTTTGTCACCTATCACTACATGTTTTGGCCAAATTCTATTGAGATTCAAATTAGTCAAATTCGCAATTCTATAGTCAATTTTATTCTGGAGTTAACTCCTTTTTGGCCCAAATAATTGAAAGTTACTTTCTTTTTTAAGTAAGCAAGCATTGAATAAGAACCTTTTTCAAAAAAATTAGTTTATTTCAAGAAAATAACACAGTAACAAATGTACTAACTAAATTCTAAGCCCGAAAACACTCATTCTTGTACATAGTACTTAAATGAAACTCCAACGAAAAAAGACAAAACTACTAATGATCATAGCATTCGGCGTCGGTGATTTCTCCAGGATCCTCGACATCATCATTCGAATTTAGACCATCGTAGAACCAAATCTCGTTGTGGCCAACATACTTCTTAGCGAGTTCCTTCACGTCTTTTAGTTTAGCAGGTTTCAGTGTTAGAGGACCATTGTATGCCTGTTGTAGACTTTCGAGAGTCAGCGATGTCTCATTTCTGATGTCACGGATTTTTTTGTTGGGACGAATATTGTGTTTCCCGCGGCTATCTGCTTTTGGTGTGACAGCTCTTTCTTTCAAAATTTCCTTCGCTATAAGCTCAATCCGTTTTTGAGACACTCCATGCAGAGCAGCAAATGCTTTTCTGCAAACCTTAGTGTTATTGCTGCCTTCTCGAACAGAATACTTGGCAGAGAAGCTTTTGCTGGTTCTCAAACCGTTTGAAGGTCTCCTTTCAACATTTTTTATAGAAATTAGTCCGGCTAAGTACAAATCCTGGTCTCTTTTATTTTCCAAATGATTGAAATGGGAGAGCAAACGTTGTTTTTGTTCATTTCCAACTTTAGTAAAACAGTTGGATTTACACTTACAGTCGGAACCAGTTTTACGGGCTTCAATTAGTTTTCCTCGGGAAGAAACGTACCTTCTCCCTGCAGTTCTTACCTGTTTCCGGACATTCTTCTTCCGTTTTCCAGGTTCGACAACCTTCCTTGTTGTCCTTGCTGGCGCAACATTATCTGATTCACTGTAATTATCTTCGGCACTTGGTACATATTCGTCTGACGAAGCACCACTAAACAAATCATTTTCACTGTTTGACATACCTTCAGCCATCAGAAACGTATAGGGATAAGCGCAGTGGAATGACTTGTGTATGATGTAAAATTAAACGCGTGACTCAAAACTAGAATCCATTTATTGACTGCTCGGTACGAGCGGCCAAGTAGAACTAAACTGAGATAAAATAAAAGACAGCTCGCACACATACATCGAAGGTGCTTGTCTGCTATAGTAATATAATTAAACGATTTTTACAAATACATTTTACTTTTCGTTTCTTAACACCTCCACCAAATCGTTTATTAGACTAAATTAAATTAGCTCCATTGCTTCCAGTAGTTTGAACAATTGCAGTAACCGGCTTTGTCAGAAAATCCGCAAGCATCTCAGCTGTGTTGATGTATTCAAATCGTATGCTTTTCGATGCAACTTTTTCACGCAGAAAATGATGACGAATATCGATATGTTTTTGCGTGGGTGACAGGCAGTGGTATTGGCAAGGTGAATCGCTCCTTTGTTGTCGCAGTAAATCGTGTACGTGATTTTCTCACCGAACAACTCGTTGTGAAGGCTCCTTAGCCATAGCGCTTCCTGTGTTGCCGATGACATTGCCATGTATTTTGCCTCCGTTGTAGATAAAGAGACTGTGGTTTGCTTCTTCGAATTCCAGGAAATTGCGCCGCCTTGGAGTAAAAACAAATAGCCAGTGAACGAACATCGATCCTGAGTTTCGCTACCATAGTCCGCATCGCAATATCCGTGCAAATTGGTTGATTTGCCATACACCCGTGGACTGAATGATAGCCTTTTATCAATCGTGAACTTCAAATATCGCAGAATACGCTTGACTGCCGTCCAATGTGCCCTGCCAGGATTGTTGTTGAATCGACTCACGCCGTTAGTCGCGTATTCGGATTGCAGTCCGTCATCCCGAATCGATCCAGTATTTCTCGGAAATAGGGACTCTGATCGATTGAGATATCTTGCTCCGTTGTCGTGATATTCATTCCAAGAACAAATTTCGCGCTGCTGAGATCATTCATCGCGAAATTACGTTTCATATGTTCTTTCAGTTTGTTTTTCAACGGCGTATCGTTTTAGAGTAAAATCATATCATCGACGTAAATTGCTACGAAAATTCTCATTTTTCCATCTCGTACAATTAAGTAAATACAAGCGTTAGATTGCGCACGGATCATCCCAAAAGCCTTCAAGGCCGCATCTAGTTTCTGGTTCCATAGTCGACTTGCTTGCTTTAGGCCATAGAGAGATTTGTTTAAATGACACACATGATCTGCACCATCGTATAATTCCGGCTGTTTCATAAAAATTTCATATACTAGCTCACCATGCAAAAAAGCAGTGACAGCATCCATTTGCTCAATGATCAAGTTGTGTTTGGCCGCGATTGCAATCAGGTATCGAATCGATCCATATCTAACGACAGGAGAAAAGGTTTCTTCGTAGTCGATGCCTTTGCGTTGATCACGAGTCTAGCCTTGAACCTCTCAATGTCGCCGTTGACGTTGTATTTGGTCTTGAAGACCCAGCGATTGTTTATCGCCTTTAGATTCGTTGGATGATCGACCAACGTCCAGGTCTGATTTGCCTTTAATGAACGATATTCATCGTCCATAGCCGCTCTCGATTCAGTTGCGTTGTTGCTGGAGATTGCTTACTCAACAGTAATCGGGTCGCTCATGCCGGACATTGCGACGAACAATGTTTGATCGTGCGATTGAGTACTCGTTTGTGGACGGTGAGTATGAGTAGTGCTATTGATTTGCAAGTTACGCGGCCGAATCCACATGGATTGATTCGAATCCTGTTCCTCAAATGAGTCGCCGTCGTTGCTGTCGGCCAAAGTGATAACTTCTTTTGACTCGATGGTCGCTGCGTCGTTCGTTATGCCGTACCTTGACGATGCTAGTGCGCTTGATGACACTGCTCTATCAGCTTCAGTTGTCACTCGTCTCGCCATTGATATCGCCGTTCGCCACCGATTCTTCCACTTCAATTGGATCTTCTTCTGCGAAAAGATAAAATTGACTATCGTTGATATCAATATTTACTTTCGTTGGTTTCGTTTCTTCAACGAAAACCACATCTCGCCTACCAATCACATCATTTTTTCAGGATTGTACAGTCGATAGCCTTTGCAATTTAATTCGTAGCCGCAAAATTTTTTTTTATTATCGTTTTATTTGTCAATTATGTAAGTATTAGATCGTTAGCCCGATCTTTAGCTTACATTATTACAACTCTTATATCTAACATTTCAACTCTCGTAGCCAGTGCCTTCGTGAGTTTGGTTCTAGGATTGGCCCATCTTCGCCGATACCGGGACCTATGAGGGAGGTCCCAAAGCGGTTGAGGTTGCTAGCGGAGTTAGCGGGATTTTGGGTCCAGTACTTTTTCTTGATGCTGCGCCTGTAGTCCTTGTAAAACTGGTAGAGAAGCGACGTTCCCACCAGTGTTTTCAGGATTATCAGGATGGTTTCCAGTCGAGTTGATACCACGTCCACCGGGTTGTTTACGATTGAGTTGATAACCTCGTCCGTATTGCCCACTTTCTTGGTTTGTATGTTTCCCATTGAAACTGTAGATGATTGCTATGAGCGGCACTATGATTTAAAGGAGTTTGGTTACTGACGATTGATGATTTGTAAAGGGTCGGTACGGTTGAGTCGGCGAAATTTTTCTATGTTCAGTATGTTTTTTGCTGTGATGTTAGTGTGCTTGCGGAGTCTTTTAAAATACCACTTGCAAACTTTCTTTGCTTCGTCGTGAACTGTTGCGGTGCCTGAGTCACGTTGAATTATTTTGTTGTTGACGTAGCGAGGCGCGCCGAGTATTGCCCTGATTGTTTTTGTTTGCTTTCTCTGAATGATTGCAATGTTGGACTTTTTGGCCGAGCCCCAAATTTGCAGTCCATATGTCCATATTGGTTTCAGAATTGATTTGTATATGATAATTTTTGTATTTGCATTTAGTTGAGATTTTCTGTGGAGAAGCCGATAGAGGTTTCGGTAAACTTGTTTAATTTGTTCTTTTTTTCATTATATGTGTTTTACATTTTAATTTTGAGTCTAAGTGAAGACCGAGGTATTTAACCGTTTTGACTCTGGTTATTTCCTTATTGTTGGTAGTTACTGGTCTGCAGTTAACTCTCCTGAGGGCGAAGGTAATTTGTTCTGTTTTGCTTTCGTTGATTTTGATTTTCCAGGTTTTTGTCCATTCCATAATTTTGTCTGCTTGGGTTTGTAGCTCTCTTATGTCGGTTGTTGGGTTGGTATGGGTGAAAAGGATAGCTGTATCAGCTGCAAACGTAGTTGTTAAGAAATCTTGGCCCGTCGGTAGGTCCGTAGTGTAAGTAAGGTATAAGAATGGGCACATTACGCTACCTTGACGAACTCCTGCCTTTATTAGGTATGAGTTACTCATGCTACCTTTGTGTTTGACAATAAATGAGCGATCTTGGAGGTAGCTGGACAGAATGTTGTGGAATCTTAGGGTTAGGTACCGGGAAATTTTATATTTGAGACCATGGTGCCACACCTTGTCAAATGCCTGAGCGACATCAAGGAATAGCCCTACGCATAATTTCTTCTGGTCTAAGGCACAGTTGATTTTGTTGACTAATTTGTGCACTTGTTCGATAGTGCTATGCTCGCTTCTGACTCTAAACTGGTGCTCGGGAATTGGGTTTTTCTCCACAAGGTGTGGGTGGATTTTGTCTAGCAGAAGTCTTTCAAATACTTTGGATAGGAAGAGACAAGGGCCTTACCCTTGCCCGGTTTGGGGATAAGTATGATTTGAGCGTCTTTTCATGTTCGTGGAAAGTAGTTGTTGCGGAGTATAGCATTAAAAATCTGGAGTATAGCCATTTTTTCCGAGAGAGGAATTACTTTCAAGAGTTTTCCAGTGATTAGATCGTGTCCTGGGGCTTTGTTGTTGTTTACTTCGTGAATTTTTCTGTTTAACGTAGAGAAGGTGAATTTTAGAGGTTTGGTATTTTTGTAGTTGAGCGTTAGAGTAGGGGGATCATGGGGGTGGTCGTTGATATCATGAGGGGTGAAGACTGCTGCTAGATGCTTCGCAAATGTTTCTGCTTTTCTGTTGTTATCGGCGATCCAGTTGCCTTTAGTGTCTCTGATTGGGGTCTCCACTTGTATCGGTTTCTTAATTCTTTTGGTAACCTTCCATACTGAGTAGTTGGATTCGGCATAGTGGTCCAGACGAGCTAAGAAATCCTGAATTTTGTTGTTTTTATCGGCGTTAAGTGCGCGTTTGAGGGTTTTGGTGGCTTTATTTAGAACGTTTTTAGTTTTTGGGGATCTTGTCTTTTGCCACTCTGTTTTCGCTTTTATCTTTAGGCTTAGCAGCTCGAGTACACACTTCTTGTGCCGGTTAGGAATTCTATCATCAGTTGTTGGTTGAGAGGGGGTTGCCTTCTTTGCATATTCCGTAATTGTGGATGTGAGATAGGGCGTTATCGATATCGTTGTTGGTCTTTATTTTGATTCGGTGGCAGAAATTTAAGTTGAAGTATTTTTGAAATTGTTCCCAATTAGTTTCGGAGTTTGTCAGCCTCTTTTCTTTTATTGTGGGTAGTGAGTTGCTGTTTAGGTTTATGATTGTTGGGTTGTGGTCGGAGGAGAGTTCGTTAGTTGTTATGGCTCTTATTTTTGACGGGGCTATGTTTTTGGTGATGCTGAAGTCAATGATGTCCGGGATTTTCCTCCGATCCGTAGGCCAGTAGGTAGGAGATCCACCCGAGAAGCAGTTTAAATTGTTCGTGTATATTGACTTTAGGAGCTGTTTTCCTTTTGGATTGGTCAGCCTAGATCCCCAGTGGGGGGATTTTGCATTAAAGTCGCCGGCTATCAAGAATCTGTGTCCAAGAGCGGAGAAAATGTCATTGAATTGGCTGGAAGATACAGCATGTTTGGGTGGGCAGTAGATTGATGCAATGCAAATGGGACCGTGGTGGCTGAGAATGTTAGAAGCTGTATAGTAGAGGAAGTGCCATTGTGGTCCAGCAAAAGAATGATGTTTGATCCTATTTCTGACTAGGATGGCTGCGCCACCTTGTGGCTTGTCTTCTGGATGGTTGTTTCTATATAAGGTGTAGCCGCTTACCTTGAATTGGTTCTTGCTGGTCAGGTGAGTTTCCGAAAGTAGCATTATGTCAATTTTGTTGTCATTTAGAAATATTTCCAGTTCACTTTTAGGATTGGCTATGCCGTTTGCGTTCCATTGGGCGATTTTTAGCGCGTTCATGGTTTAACTAGTTTTGTCAAAAGTTCTGTTTGCTTGCTGAGCATTACTTGCATCTGGTGCATTGTATTCGTCAGTTGTTGGATGTTCGTTGTTAGTGCTAGTAGGATCTGCAATACCTCACTTTGTTGCTGGGCATTCTCCACTGGGTAATTGGCTTTTGCGGCTTCTGCATATGAAATTTTTTTTGGGGTTCAAGTAGTTTAGAAGTAGGTATAGTGTAGGCGGGAGGTAAGCCGGGTCGTGGGGACTCTCTGGGCAGGGCTAGCGGATTCTGCTATTGCTTTTTGAGGTTGATTTTTTTGTCTGGTATAGTTGCTACGTTGGTTTATGGAAGCGAAGACAGGTCATCCTCTATAATTAGCTGTGTGATTGCCGTTGCAGTTTCCACATTTGCTGGCTTCACGGTTGCTTTTGTCCTTGTTGCATGCGCTGGATGGGTGTAGCCCTCCGCACGCTACGCAAACATTTGTTAGTTTGCAATATGTTTTAGTGTGCCCGAACTCCTGGCAGTTGGTGCATTGGACTAGTGTAGTCCTCTTGAATGGCTCTTCAATTGATATTTTTCTGTTTAATACGTACCTAAAATTGTAGATTGGGTGCGTTTTTCCTTTTGCAACCTTGCTGCCTTCAGATGTAAGTTCAATTTTGAACATAGGTTGGGGATTTTTATGTTTGTTAAGGATGTTGTATACAGATTTTTCTTCGAAGCCTTGCTCTTTGAGATCTGCCATAATTTCTTCTAGTTGCACGTTAGAGTCGATTCCTTTGATAACAACCCTGAGCCCTTTGGCACTTTTGAGTTGGTAGGTATAATATTTCTTGTTTTAACTGTCGAGGCAGTTCACGATCTGGGTGTAGTGTACCTCTTTTGTGGCTTGCACTTTAGTTTCCTTGATGTTGCCCCGGAGGAGGTCAACAATGTAGAAGTTGTTTTCACCTATGATTTTCTTTATTCCATTAACCAGGTCCGAGTCACTTTTTTGCCTGATATATATTGGTGGGGGTCGATATGATATTTGGGGGGTGGTAGTTTTATTATTCATAAGGTTTGTCGGCGTATTGTCGAGTATAGCGTAGTAGTTGTTGGATAATCCTTCATTTTCTTTGGTGAATTTTGTAGCTCTTTCATTGATGTTCGTTTGCAGGCTTCGATTCCTCTTCTCAGTGACTGTGATATACCTCTCCATCCCTGTTTGGATGGATTTTTTTTGGTTCGCTTGCAGATGTGGTACTGCCTGGGGCTGTGTTCATTGGTTCTATAATTGCGTTGTTATACGCTGGAGGTGCTATTGAGTCGGCGTCCATGGGTAAGATGATTTTGGCTAGTTTGCTTCCCTCATGAGAGGGGAACATTTGATTGCTGGTCAGTGTTAACTTTTGGCTAGTATAGGGTTCAATAGACGCTAGTAAGTAAGGAAATAAGAATTTGCCTCATATTGGCGTAATACGTGCGATATGATTGCACAGCTTTTTGCGTGCGTGATTTCCAATTTGGTTTTGTTTATCACTGCACTTTGGGCCGGGGCACTGTACTTGATGTTGCTAGTCCGTGTACTTTTTCACAAATTGGGTTGCGCGTGCGGCACTGTACTTGGTTTAGATTATCACTGACTATAGGCTTTCGCGCTGGGCACTGCACTTGATTTCGCTGGTCCGTGCACTTTTCCATAAATTGAGTTGGCCGTGCGGCACTTTACCTGTTATTGCTGGTCAATGCACTTCGAATAATTTTACTGGAGGGTTTAAAATTACACGTCCGTTCACCGCGGATTTCGATTTCGGATCTAGCTTCTTGCGTTTTTCTCGCGGAACATGTGGCATAGCATTGCTACCGAAGACTCGAAGATGCGCGATATTCGGACGTTTATCCGTTCAAATTTCCTCCGGTGTCTTTTTGGACTGACCGATCGGAAGTCGATTGACCAAGTATGCTGCCGTATTGATGGTCTCCGCCCAGAAGCGCATTGATAATTGCGCGTCGAATAACATACACATCCACCAGCGTTCTATTCATTCGCTCTGCCTTGCCATTTTGTTGTGGCGTGTAGGGAACGGAAAACTGGTGAATGATGAAATTTGTTTCGAAAAAACGTTTAAAGTCGCCATTGTTGTATTCGCGCTCGTAGTCCGATCGAAATGCCTTTAGCCGTTTGCCAGTTTAACGTTCAGCAACTGCCTTGTACAACTTGAATTTTTCGAATTTACGTTTCATCGTGAAAACTCAAACTTTACCACTAAAGTCATCGATGAACGTAACGAAAAAAGTAAACCACCGTTCGAACTTTCTTGCATTGGCCCGCAGACGTCAGAATGGACCAGCTCAAGCAATTCGCTCGTTGTATTTGTGCTTTTACCGAATGGTCGTCGCATTTGTTTACCCTGAACACAAATGTCACAATGCGAATTGGATACCTCCGACAATCGTATTTCGTTGATCATGTTGCCTCCACTAACACTGGAGAGTTTCTCATGACCAACGTGTCCGTATCGACGATGCCACAACAGATGTTCATTCGTCGCTGACAAAAATGCGGTATCACTCTTGCACTGCATTAACTTATACACGCCATTCGTTTCTTCTGCATTTTCGATTAGATTGCCATCCTTTCCAATAATATTACAGCCGTTTAAATCGAAGATAACAGAACAGCCTTTTTTCGTTAATTGAAGAACTGATAAAAGATTCGTGCACAAACCTGGTACGTATAACACATCGTTCACTGTCGCGGCCATCTTGTTCATTTCATTGCGGTTGAGTTTCAAATTGATCACGCCAACACTGTCAACTGAGAGTTCTGAGTTATCACCAACCGTCACCGTTTTCGTTATTGTTTGTTTCTGTTCGCTCGTGAACAATTCTCTATTGTTCGTTATGTGCGCGCTCGCACCAGAGTCAATATAAAAGTCGTCTCGATTTGTATGACGTGCCGAACAGCAAATCAAACTAGCTGTCGCGTTTGCGTTTGTTTGCTTACGTGTCGGACAGTTTTTTGCAATATGAACGAGAACATTGCATTCAAAACACTTCACATTTTTCATTGATTTACCCGTAAAATTTTGCGTTTGTTTGCTTGACTTCCAAATTTTGTGTTTTTCACATTGTCCTGGTGCGTATACAGCGCGTTTGTATTATTCGACGCAGAATTTGCTGTCACATGTTAAAACAGCTTCGTTTTCACAAAATCAGATGAGATTGTCGTACCGCTACTCTCGATCGCCATAATTATTGGTTTGTATTCGTCGTTCAAACCAGCCAGTAGGAATGTCGCCAGCCATTCGTCGTCTACTTTGAGACCCGAACTTGATAATTTATGTGCCGTCGTAATTACTGTGTTGACAAATTGCTCCATCGATGAAAAATTGTCGAGTCACGTATTGATGATCGTGCGCTGAAGTCCACCATTATCAAAAGCTTTGCAGATTTTTTGCCAAATCTCTTCTGCCGTTTTCGCCGTTTGAATATGACTGTAATTGATCGGGTCGATCATCAAGGTCCACTTTGCCTTCGCTTTCCGTCTAACGCCTTCATTGCATCCGTCTCAGTCGATTTACCGGTCACATATTGCCACGAGTCTGATAATTCGAGCGCCGCTTGCGCAGAAATCTTCCACGTGTCGAAATTTTCGCGAACTCTAAGCCGGTCCAACGCGTTCAATTGCAAGAGATAATGTCCGTTTGCCATTTTTTTCACGTTTGGCAATGGTGCACGTTTGCAACCAATAAGAAAATTTCACTCACTGTCTTTTAAAATGAAAAATTTTCAACAAAATCTCTTCACAATTACTCTTCGGATAACTGAATTTACAGGAATTTTAACATTTCAAGCCGAAAAAAAAAGTTAGCCCATAACCTGATAAGCGCAGTGGAATGATTTGTGTATGATGTAAAATAAAACGCGTGTCTCAAAACTAGAATCCATTTATTGACTGCTCGGTACGAGCGGCCAAGTAGAACTAAACTGAGATAAAATGAAAGACAACTCGCACACATACATCAAGGGTGCTTGGCTGCTATAGTAATATAATTAAACGATTTTTACAAATACATTTTACTTCTCGTTTCTCAACATATAGGACCTGCAGCAAAACAAATTCAACTGATTAATAATTACGAATTATTAAGTAAATAATTACGAATTATTCATCAATAATTACGAATTATTAAGTAAAAGAATCATGAAATACGAACTCATAAACATTGAAAACTTGTTTACAGAATAAAACAGAAAAGTAACCAAGACCAACCTTCCGGCCACTGTTATCTAAATGCTGTTTTACGACAATCATTTGGGGCAACAAAGAGTCAGCTGTTCAAGTTAACTTCATGTTGCTCCAAACGAATGAAGGAGCTAACTCCTTCTAGCGGATACCTTGAGAGCTATCAACGGGAGATAACTCATTGTTGAGCTATAGAACTAGTAGAATACTGTTTTTGAATATATCAATCAATCTGAGAAAGGATGTCGTTTATCTCAGTGTGATTCAGCAGGTTTGTATTGACTATGCCTTTTTTAGCTAGCTGGCTTGCTAAGACGATTTCGAATTTCGTTTTTAACTAGCGTCAATTGGTTGAATAGCATTTGTTCGTGTTTATCATTAACGCGCGAGTTTATATCTAGAGTTATCTTATTATAGTTATCGACAAGTTCGGAGGATATCTTGGTTAAATATTGGTTGATTTTATATTGATCGTTATTCTTACTGATGTCATTTTGACTTTTTAGAATATGGTCCCAATTTGTGGCATCCGGATTCCCTGCGATCCACTTCCAGGCTGAACCTATCCAATTGATCGATCGCTTTTGCTTAACATGACTCCTGTCTCGAAGTTGGTGCAGGAGTTCTTCGATTCGGGATAATTGATGAAGCAGCTGTGGTATTAGGATGCTAGAGAGATTAGCACGATGCTCGGATTGGAACTTTAAGTTGTTGTATATTTCATCAAAAGTCTGCAGGTTTATCAAGTGTATGATTTTAAAATCTCCTTCCAGAATTTTACCAAATTCTTGCCGCATAGTGACGATTGAGCTGGTATAATGGTATATGTCCACCGAAGCTTGCGCGCTCGAAAGGATTAATCTGTAATAGGAAGGGTACTTTTCAAGTGTGATTTATGTATTTTTTTCCTGAAGTTGTAATGGTAGTAACGCGGATGTCTTTAGCAACTATTTCCTTTTGAAATTTAGGTTTATGCTTTGCTTTGGTTTGTTTATTGATTTTGAAAACTACATCTCCTGCGTTATATTTTTTCGGTTTCACCCTTTGCAAGTTATGGTTAGCAATTTGAATCTTTTGTTTTCTTAATATTTCTTGTTTCAAATTTTTGTTAAGTATGGTTTGAAAATCTGAGAGTTTTTGATAGTTTATTCTTTCGGATCTACCGAAAAATATATCTGCTGGTTTTACTTTGATCACGGAGTGGATGGTAGTGTTGTATCTGTCTACCGAGATGTTTACTATTTACTTGAAGGAAAGCTCAGGGTATTCCTGTTGAATACATCTTACAATTTCCAAGATTGTAGAATGAACCCGCTCGACTATACGATTCACTTCGCTCTTTTGTAGCGGTGCTAAATAAACAGTTATTCCTAACATTTCGATATAGTTGAGGATTATAGAACTTATGAAGCTCCCTTCGTTATCTGTAACTAAAATTTTCGGGACTGTGAAGTAATGTAATATTTTCATAATTTTATCGCGAAGGTGTAAAACTGATTTGTTTTTCACATGAATTTTTTTTTGTAAATTTCGAGAATTTGTCGATAACGGTGATGAATTTTTCTCCTTTTACTTACATAATGTCCATGTGTAATATTTCCGTGGGATAATCCGGAATCGGTGCTCCCTGTAATTCGGGTTTTTGAGGATGTCGATCGTACTTGTTCACGTTGCAGATTTCACATCTATTCGTTTTTTTGATCAGTTTCGACATTTGCGGAAAATAGTACTTTTCCAAAATTTGGTCCTTGTTTTCTCTGCTGTTTCTATGTGCTCTCCTATGTTCTTCCTGAATTATTTTCAATTTGTTTTCTTCACTGGAAGAGTCTTCGTCTGTCCTCTGAGTAATCCGTGCCTTGAATTTACAAAAGTTTTCCTTGAAAACCTCTTGCAGCAACTGAATATATTTTTCTGGAATTTTGATACCGTTGACTATATTGGGATTAAGATTTTCTTTCAATATTTTACTTAACGTGCTTCTATTTATATTTTTAACTCGAATATAGTGTCTACGATAGTTTTGGTGAGGCTCTTCGTAGGCGTTCACTTCTTTTCCTTCCGAAATAATGAGTTGGTTCCTAAAAACATTAAGTGGCGCTTCCGTATGTGGTATGAGACCGCTGGCATCTTCGTCCGCGCTGTGCGCTGTATCTGTACTGGATGAAGTTAAAACGTTTGCCTCTAAAAGAAGTCTGGATAGTGCATTGGCTACATAGTTTGTTCTACCAGGTTTATAGATAGGTTCATAGTTGAACTCTTCAATTTTTGATTTCCATCGCTTCAATTTAGCATTATGGTTACTGTTACTAAGGGCAAATGTTAACGGCTGGTGATCGGTTAAGATTTTCACTTTTTTAGCGCTATAAAGATATGTTCGTAGCTTATCAAGAGCCCAAACTATTGCTAGCATCTCCTTTTTGCAAGAAGCATAGTGTTCTTCGGTTTTATTCAATGGCCTTGGACTAAACGTAATCGGTCTGTCCTTCCCAATGTCTACCTGGGACAAAACCGCTCCGATTGTATGATTTGACGCATCGGTTGTAAGAACGAATGGCTTTTCGAAGTCTGGAAAAGTTAATATTTCGCAAGTAAGTAAGTAAGTAACTCTTTTAAATTGTTGAAGGCAGTCAATTCATGTTTGCCGAGCTTCACTTGCTTCTTTTTTGATTGATTCGCCTTAGTCTTTTTTCCCCTCTTGTCATGTTTGTTAATGGCTTCGCTATTTTTGCGAAATCCTTGATGAACCTCCTATAGTATGAAGCTACTCCGAGAAACGCTTCAAGGACTTTTAGATTTTCAGGAGGTTTAATTTTATTTATAGCGGAAATTTTTTGAGGATCTGGTAATATTCCTTCTTGGCAAATTATATATCCGAAAAAGTCGACCTTAGTTTTCATGAATTTAGATTTTTCAAGATTCACTTTCAGGTTAGCTTCCTCAAGTTGCGCAAATATAGTTTCGATGTTTTCCATATGTTCTACTTCGGACTCTCCGAGGATAAAAATGTCGTCGATATAGACGTGACAAATTTTTCCAATATGAGGTTTAGGACGTCGTCGATCATTCTTTGAAAAATAGCCGGAGCGTTCTTTAAGCCCGTTAGCAGTTGAGAACGCAGTTTCTTGGATATCGTATTCTTTCATGTTAATTTGATGAAAGCCGGATGTGAGATCCAATGTTGTAAAAAATTTCGATTTCCCAAAGCTCGCGAGTGTATTTGTAATGTCGGGAATGGGATACGTGTCTGGAATTGTAACCCCATTCAGACGCTTGAAATCGATGACCAATCTGTGTCTGTGTCAATTTGCTTTTTCGGCGCAATCCAAAGAGGAGAATTAAAAGGACTTTTCGATGGACGAATAATCCTGTCTTCCAACATTTGCGATATTTTTTTCTCAACCTCTGCTCGCATATTTACTGGATACGGATAGGACTTTGTGTGAACAGTCTCAGATGTCGAGATTCTAATCTCGGCTTTGATATTTGTTTCTACTATTTCTTTGTCCCAAATAGGACCAAAAAGCTAACTTTTGTAATTTTTCCCTTGATTTTCGATTTAAATGATCGCATTCAATACTGACCTGCTTCGATTCTTTAGCTTTTAGGTGGATCTTAATATCGGGTTTGATGAAAAGAATATTGTTTTTTCTATCGATGATAGCTTCTAATTCTTTTAAAGTGTCATCGCCTATTATGCCGTCAAAAGAGGTTAGGCCTGGGAGGACATAGAAATCTAAGGAAATATCGTTTCCGACTTTTTCGAAAAAAATTTCGGTGACCTTTTTCGTAATTAATATCTTTCCTGCTGCTGATTGTATAGAAAAAGAAATTTTGACTGGCTTTGCATTATAGCCAAGTTCCATGGAAACAAAATTTTTGTTGGCACCGGTGTCTACAAGAAATTTCTTGATTTGTCCGTCCCTAAGGACATATTCTAAGTAGGGGACGCTGGATAGGCGTCCATCGTAAAATTTACATGATCTTCCAGATCAACAGAGTTGTGTGGATCTTGATCGCAGAAATCATCCGGTTGTTCCTCGCTTCCTAAACTGTACAATCGATGAGATTTCCGTGGATAATTCCCTGAATTATTTGAGCGTTTTATCGGTAGAGGACTCATTGGTGTGTTCATATAGTTGATCCTACGCGTTTGAATCGATTGGTCAATGTCCATTGGGACTGGTAGTTTGGGTTGTGTGGGCCTGGGCGGTGGATTACTATAGGAGGCTTGGTGTTGGTTATGATTTGCAACATTGTAAGCTTGATTCCTTTCGGTAACATTTAACTGCCTAATCGGTTGACCATTTCTAGGCTTCGAGCTGTTAAATCGTGAAGTGAAGAATTGCTTCACAGGTGCTGAGATAGTATTGGGTAAATTTTGATGATAGATTGAAAAATTTCGAAAGTTTAGGTTTTGGAATTCAAGACATGAAGCGTATGCTTCAGGTAAAGTTTGAGGTTTTTGGACTATTAGCATCCTTGAAAGATCACCATTCAGCCCTCGAATAAACACATCTAAATCTCTGTTACGATAATTTTCTGTTAACGCTGTAATGGTCTCGATAGAATAATCTTCAGACAGCTGCTGATTAACTGCTGCATACAACTCATCAACATTCCGGTTTCTTTGAACCATTATATGTAATTGATGTTCTACCGTGCGAACATCCCGCTTATCAGCGTAATGAAGTGAAAGGCATTTTTTATGCTTTCCCAATTATCAAATATGTTGTATGAGATAAGGGCAACGTCTGCTGGACCTCTTACTTTTTGCCTTATATGGCGCAATATAGGCTTTGCACGGACTATCTGAATATAGTTTTAACGCTGTGAACCCAAGATATATACTCCACAGGATTACCGTCAAAGGTCTGAAGATCTCTGACGCAATCCGGAAGTTTCTTGATATCATCAAGATCCTTTTCTGTTCGGGGAACTTATAGTTCCGATTGCGATAGCGTTGGTTGTGGATTTTGACGTTGGCTTTCAATTTGTGCCAGTCTGTTTTCAATCCGTTTTATTTGCCCGATTTGAGGATTAACCGCCCCGGTTAATTGTCTGACGGACTTTTCAATAGCTTCCATTATTTGTGAGGGGTTTTAGGGGTAGGTAAAGGCTCAAATCTAACAAGAAATATTTTTCCACACTTTACTAAGAGTTTCCTTTCACGAAACTTTATTTGTACGAAAAATGACAAATTGAGTCTGGTTTACAATATATTGTACAGTTTCGTAATTATCAAATCGTCACGTTTTATTCTTAGATCTAAATGATTTCTGATTCGTAATTAAGTTTTAACTATAACTTGCACTAATTTTTAAAAACAAAATCTACAGCATTTGTTGGAATAATTCGCAATATGCAAAATTTAAATAGCAATACGAATTTTAGCTTTTGCGAAAAGAAATGTATTACAAAAACTTATACTAAATTCAATAGCTCACAGTAATACGATCGTGTCCATTGGGCCTAATTGGATCGTCCGTGGGGTCCTTTTTGGCAGCAACCATTGACTTGTTTGGATTAAGCACGCCTACTGGGGTACGGTTTCGAGTCACAAGCCTTCCTTCCTGGTCACAAATCCTTAGCTGCGAGTTTCGCGTTATGCTGTTGTCGTAAATATTTATTCCACTGGTAATTTTTTCGCACTTGTTTTGCACTCTTGTAGCGTCGCACAATTTAATTTCTTTTAATTTTTTCACAAGTTCACGGTACGAATATTTTCGACATTTTTTTGGTTTATTCACAATTTTCAGTATAACCGAATAGCACAAATTCGCTTATTTGTTATTTTTTAACTTATGATCGGGCGCCAGTTACGGAAACTATTCGTCGGGCGAGAAATGAAACAATCTTTTTTCCAGCAGGTCTTTATTGGCTCGCGTCAGACAACCAACTGACTAAATTTCGAATTAACAATTTAAAATTTACAAATCAAGAACTTAAACTAACGTGACCGAAAAGGTGCACAGACGCTACCTTTGCAAGTATCTAATTTCGCTACCAAACTTAAAATTGCAATTCTCGCGATCGTGGAAAGCCGTGTGACATCCCGCTAGATTTGGATCGGTGGGAAAATGATGTTTGGTTGGATTAATGTGCATTTGGAAAAGATGACTTTGGATGGTTGGGCGGTGGGAACGGAGGATTATGTAGGTTGGAATATGATCGTCCTAACTTTCATACTGAATTCTTTCCACATGATACCCTTCAGAGTTCGGTTGAATCTCTCGACAATTGAAGCTTTTAACGCGCTGACTGTAGAATAATGGTTTGTTTCATAGTTTTTCATTATCCGATGAAATATTTTATTGAAAAATTCTTTTCCATCATCGGTTTGTAGATAAAAAAGATGGAAAATAAAAAATAAAAAGATAGAATATATAATTAAAGATTTTAAAATTGCGTTAGCATCTAGTGTTGAAGATTGTATTACGTGGCTGAGGAATACAACAAACAAATTTAGGGATGGAAATATTTATCCAACATTAGATGAAAAATACAGGTTTTTACTACAGTTGATAGAGTTTTCAAAGCTACATCATCTGTCATTTTCAAATGGTTTGCTAAACGAAACATTTAATCTTTTGGTGAATAATGAAAACTCCTCCAGCTCTAATGACGTTCAACAAGAATAAGAACTGTCTTCATTTTCCCACAAATCAGTTGCAAAAAAGACCTTTTTTCGGCCTCTAAAGGTATTTCTCCCCTTAATTGACGTCGTCTTTTTATAGTTTTCTTAGCTCTGCTCGATGATAGCTTTCTCACTTTTCTCCCTTTTTCACGGTTAGACACCGATTTCAGCTGCTTGCTTGTATAAGGGTTAGCTCGTTTTATAGCTAATCTTATACCTCTGCCTTCCATTTTATCGAAGATTTTATTTATACCTTTTTGGGCTAATTCGTGTACTGCAGATTTTCCTTGTTCTTTTAGTACCTGCTTCAGTGGTCTGCTTCCTGCCTCTTTAAAAATGGACTTTCCTGTTTCGACGACTTGTTTGCCTATAGCTTTTGCTCCATGTAAAAATAATGGTTGGAGATAGCGTTCCAATACACTGAAAAAAAACTACCACCCCCCCTTCCTCGCTGGTAAACAAGATACATTTCTCCAATGTCTGATAATTTCCCCCACTCTGGCCAAGGTAGTAACGTGCGTAGTGTGAATTCATCTCATTAACATAGAGGCGTGTTAAATCCCGTATCAAAACTATGTTGTTAATTCGAACTTGCGAATATTTATCGATTCTTACTTTTGTCTGAAATGAAGCATGATGAAAGTTGGAGTAAAGCTGGATTCAAAGTTGACTAGCTCGCCGTGATGGACTGTAATTTTGATTGAGATACTTTCAATAAAGGTTTTCTCAAGTGGACAGTACTCCACATGATCGAATCTAAACACGCTATCACAACCTTTCAACGGGATTGCTCGTAGATTTCTTACCAGTTTCTTTCCTATTATTCTGGGCTTAATGATATCTGTATAGATGGTCATTAATTCGGTTTTTCACAATCGTCAATCCCTTTATTGGATGAGATACAATATGTTCTTTTTTCAAGCGCAGAAAATGATTTTTCTAGCTGACTTATACTGTCTAACATTATTGAATTATCAAACGACTCTTTCATTTCTGTATCGATCGATTCAAGATCGCGCTTCTCAACGGTTGTTTTTAGGAAAGCGTCGATGAATAAGCCAGCTATATTATCGGTTTTATCCACCTCTATTGGGACAGGAGTTGTAGCTTTTGATCCATCGGCTCTTTTGTATGGCATATCAATAATGGTATGAAAATCAGTTGTTTTGATCCATCCATCGGGTAATATTTCTGTGCCGGACTCTGTAGCGGCACGTGATACAGATCCACGGATTGCTGAAGCAATTTTGTTAAACACCTGTTTCGCAGTTGATATGTTGTGGTTTCAGATAGCTTTTCTTTATCAAGTATCTCTTCATCGTTGAATTCAATCCCGTTTAGTAATAGGGCAGTGAGATCTGTTATGTTAATCGGCGATAAAATAGGTACATTAAGCTTCACGCCATAATCTTTTAGATGAAATGTGTGGGTGGAGTTGGTTTCGCTTTTTTATTCCGCTTGTTCTTTAAACTATTTGCCGGATGAATATATTGATCAATCATCTGTAATAATTCGGCATGGTTTCGTTTGTTTCTCAGAATCTGCCCAATTATGTTGTCTTTAAACGCCCGAAATGATTCAAATTTTGCACCTAATTTTAAATAAACTTTCTCAGCAATCTTTCCGGACTGATAAATATGTATGCAAAAATCTCTTTCTTCTATAATACTTCTTATGTCGGAGATCACCTTTCCATCTCTACCTTCTTCGATACGATCGCACATAATTTGTTTAATTTCGGCCAGGTAACAGTTATAATAGTCAGGTCTAATTGCTAAGAAAAATGATGAAAGGAATGATGAAAAGTTCATATCATTTTCCTTATAACATAACTTTTGCAAATCATTCGCATCCCATCTTAAACGAACATGATATTTACTCAACCCAAAAACTTTAGCAATTATTGCTTTTGAATCTTTTTCAATTGGTACAGATTGTGGTGCCTGGGTAACGCTCACGTCTTCAGAGGATAAAGACCGTTTAGAAATACCGCTCTTATGTGATACACTTTTATCATTTCTTCGTTTTGGTAGAGCGATTTCTGTTATTCCGACATACCAATTGCCAGTAAAGTTACACACATTCGGTAATATATTTTCGAAAGATGATAGCGTATTGTCAGGGTAAATGCCTTGAGAACTGTCAAGAGACACACGTAGAAGTCGTCATCTATTATGTTTATAGGCATTTTTAAATTCTGTTCCAATTCAGGTTTTTAACTCTGGAACTAGGCTCGGTCTTCAACCTTAACCGTTCACTTTGCCGAGCAGGCTTTCTTATGGGAATGTCAGTCTCAAATTGATCATGGTTTAGACCAGAGGGTCTTAATATAGATTGCTTGCCAGACTTTCGACCTACTTCATCGAATTCTGTCGCTACAGCATCTCTATCATCTATTGCATCTATATCAGTGAAAACGTCATCCAGTTCATCCGCATTCATATCCGCTAGAATTGTATACTGCGTATACCATCTTCGCCGGTTATTATCTTGTAGTCTTTACTGGTTGCTTCAAATGAATCAACCACACTTTTCCTTATTTGGGAAGCAGGTTTAAGACTTTTTGCTATTCCACTTGCTGATAATCGTCGCTTAAAAGCAGCAGGCAATTCTTGCTTCGGTGGTGTTATTTCGTTTACCGACTCAAATATCTCCTCCGGTCGTGGAGGCAAAGTTTGTGTGGGTATTTCGTTTTTAAATAGAAAACTCGTCTGTGTACTGCTTTCACGCAAATTCTTATATTTTTGCCTATCCATGTCATTTTTCGATGAAAGATTTTCAGCTTTCATCTCCATAAATGATTTTTTTCTTCGTCTTGTATTTAAAAATTGTATTGGCACATTCCGGTACTGATACCATTTTGTTTCATCATTTTGGCGCTTATTGTTCAGTATCTTACTCATGGTTTTGTCTAACAGTGTCTGTGTACTAGCGCTCTCAACTGTCTCCTTTAAACGTTCATATACTTCCGGGGAGAATAGTAGCATTTTATTAAGACTGCTATTTCTGTGCATATTTTTCAATTAAAGATCCTATCACACCTGAAACAACACTTCCTAACAATACAGGCAAAAATCCTCCTTGCTTTACTAACACTTTACGCTGTCGCGAAACAGATTTTCTTGCCCCTGAAAGCTTACGCAGGCTCTTTTTATATTTGTGTGAATACTTTTCGAGATGGTGTATGATTACCCTTCAGTGTATTGTGTGTGATTTCGCATAGAGTCTTAATTACTTCAGGATCGGCGGTTTTCAGTATAGCCTTTCTTAAACACGGGCTAGCTTTTTTAAGAACGTATAGCATATGCTTGTTCTCCTTTAATCGTCTCATTCGTGACACCATTGTCTTCCTTCAAACTGTCTGGGGAGCAATAACACGTTAAAAATGTTGTATTAAATATGTCGGTGCGACAATGTAAGGTGTCACATACATATATATTCTCTGTTAGGTCTATTAGCAAATAGCTATGAGGTTGTTGAGTTATTTCTTTATATATTCTTATGAGTTGCGGACTGTTTTCAGGGTATACCTGTTTAGCCAGATGGTGAAATTGGCGCTTGTCTCGGGGGTTCTTGAAACAAACCAGGTATTTACAGTTGAGTGATATGTCACGACAAAATTTTCCTTGATGAAATAAATTTTGAGTCACAAGAATAACGGAAAGGTTACGATGATGGGATCCTTTTGTAAACAGCTCACATACTTGTCTTGAAAATCCATTTAGCATCATATTGTCCAAGACAATGAGTATCGGTTAATTCGTACTGTTCGGAAATGCTTCAGGAATAGAATTAACATATTCTATATCTTTAAATGGCATATGCTTAGGTATAACATGTTGTTCAGCGTTACACCAAATAATTTTTTTCACGGACGGCTGTATTATCGAGCTGATTTTAAGAAGATTTTTTATAAATGTTGCCTTCCCACAACCAGAAGGTCCTGCAACCATCATTGTGAAAGGGTGTCTAAAGCGAGTCACCTTTTTTTGCTAAATCGCACGTAAATATAATCGTGCAAGTAATATTCATATCTTTTACCACGATGAGTAGACGACAAATTGTTGATGAGATACATAGACCAACACGTAAACGATTCAATCAGCAACGAGTCACTATCAGAAGTATAGAAGATTTGTGGCAGGCAGATTTGGTTTATATGAATGCTTACTCACATGAAAATAGCGGTTGGGGTGTACCAGTCAAAAGTAAAAGCGCTAATGATGTTGGTGAGGCTATAGAATCTATTCTCAAACAACGGCGTATATCCAGAAATCTGCACACCGACGATGGAAAAGAATTTTTCAATAAAACATTTCATCGGATAATGAAAAACTATGAAATAAACCATTATTCTACATTCAGCGCGTTGAACGCTTCAATTGTCGAGAGATTCAATAGAACTCTCAAGGGTATCTTGTGGAAAGAATTCAGTATGAATGGGAACTATAATTAGATTGAAATATTACCAAAGATTGTTAATAAGTACAATAGAACAAAGCATCGTACCATTCAAATGAGGCCTATAGATGTTAATACATCTAACCAGGTTCATTTACTGGCTTCATTCTATGGAAAAGTTAAGGTTGTTGCAAAGCCAAAATATAAAATCGGTAATCATGTTCGTATAAGCAAGTACAAGCATGTCTTTGAAAAAGGCTACACGCCGAATTGGTCAACAGAGATATTTCAGATAAAAAAAGTGAGAAAGAACCAACCGCGAACATATATTCTTGAGGATTGTTAAGGTAATACTATTCAAGACGGGTTTTACGAGACAGAATTAACAAAGGTCAAACACCCTGCTGTTTATCTAGTTGAAAAAATCTTGAAAAGGAGGAGGAAACAGGCCTTTGTCAAGTGGCTTGGCTTTTCCGCTACTCACAATTCATGGACCCCTATAAAAGATATTGTGTGAAGAGAACCGCATAGTATTATCAATTTTGACTTTAAGGCTCGAGTTTGATCGTATTAAAATCTTCACCAACCTAGCGATCGACCAAAGAAAAGCGCTTAAGATAGCACGAAGTGAAGTGAAAAAAAGTGAAAGTAAACATTGCATCTAGATAATGCAGCCGGCTGACTGTTAATTTACTCGAAACGTTCTCAAAGGACGCCGCCAAAATATACGTGCTCGACGTTAACACGTGCATGATCCTTACAGTCAACTCACTCGCATTCATCGCGACGGTGCCGACTTCAACACCGGATCGCCCGAAAATTCCGACGTTGGAGCAATTATCGCTCACGAAATCTGACGTCAATGTAATTAGCGCTCACGAAATCTTACGTCAAAGCAGGCCTTCTCGGTTGAAACATATAATCTGATCTCTTCCATCATGCCAAGCCGCTGTTTTTGACGGCACCAGGAACCAGTTTTCCATACAAAACAGCATACGGAATTTGACGGCTCTAGAGTATACCTGTTGTTTACTCGCGTAATGCTATTTTGAAAGCCAGGTCCCTACCTTACTACTTATTTGATACGTAGCTCACCAAACTCATGCAATCCGAAAAGCAAAAAATTGAAGAATATGCTTCCCGAAGCTTTGCTTCCAATCAATCCACAATCTGTTTCGGGAACTGAGGTTTGTTGGATCTTATTGTGCCGGTGATAGTGTAATTTTTTTATGCGTTTCCACTGACAAAGTTACCTTAGTGGAAAAATTGTCCATTGTAACGTTGTAACCAACATCTAGGTAACGGTTACATAAACGTAGTTCTATTTCATATCCTACATTTTTTGCCCTCTGGTGTCCAGGCTGCGTTCCCAGATATATATCTCCTTGTAAAGGATAGTTTGTGGAAGCATCAAATACCCAAAATAATATTATCTAAGAATATAAGGTGCTGGTATACTTTTTCACTATTTTCTTTGATGTTACTAAATCTTTCTAAAAAATTGTCTCGGTCTGATAGCTTTCTGTAATCCACGACAATCCTTCACCTTTTCTTGCCCGAATTGTCTACTTTTTTAGGGACAATCTATAATGGTGAATTATAGGAAGAAACATTTTCCCTTATAATTCCCTGGTCCAACATCTCCCTCATTTGTCAACTTATTTCCCCTTCAAAGATCTGCGGGTACCTGTATATTTTCGAACATACTGTCTATCATTGATTGTCCCTATTTCATGCTGTACTTCATGAGCATGAATCAATTTTTGACCTTCTTGAAAGAACTGATCTTCATTTCTTTCAATCAGTGCCTATAAATTATCTAGTTCTTCGTTATTCATATCTTCTCATTGTAACTTATGTAGCTCTAAATACCCTTCCTCGAAATTTATTATAACTTGCATTGATTTCAAAATATTTTGTCCCATTAAATCTCAACATTTTTCGTTTTAAAAGTAGTCAATTTCCAATTCATGAGATTGTCTTCATTAAATTTGATTGGTACTGCAGTAATTATTTCCTGATTGATTTCAGTTTGGCCACTGAGTGTGTTAAAATAAAGTGATTTAGATAACTCTGAACGCTCATATTGTGGCAAACTATTTTCGCTTAGTAACGTTGTTGTCGACCCGGTATCAATAAGACATTTAATTTTTATTGCCCCGATGGTTAGTTCTACTATCTGTTAATTCGCCTCTCGGCTGGAAAGTGAAAATTTACTTCCTCTGAATTTTGTATGTAATCAACCGCCTGAAGTTCTACCATAAAACTGATTACTACTGTTTTGTCCAGAATTTTCCCGATATGGGAATCTTCCTGAATTTTCTAAAAATCTGTTCCATGTAACCGTTAATGTCATTTTTAGGTTGAGTGCCATGGTTTTCTGTTTGTTGTCTACTTTTATCAAACGTCTGTCTTTGTCTTCATGGATTGAAATGTCTAACGAGTCATGTTTCCTCTAACAAATAAAATGCCTATCTTAAATTTTCTACAGTCCTACATGCTAATTAATACTAGCAAAATTTTTATCTATACCGTTTAGAAATGTCTTCAAAATAACTGCCTCATTTGCTTCAGGTGAAAATTGCATGGGCTTTGTGTTGTCGAATTCATATTTCGTGTTAAGCTTATCTAAAATATTACGCAAATTTCCATATTATTCACTTACATTATTGTTTGCGCAGAAGTACTTTCTCTTGATGATCCACTTGTGACATGGACTAAAATACCGACAGGGTGATTTAGGTATGTCTCTAACCCAATGACAATATTCTAGAACTGTTCACATGAAACGGATGGTCGTCTCGTAGTGTGCAACTGTCAAGGAATGTTAAAATGTCATTATTCTTCAGCTGAATTTGAAATTTTTCGTTGTTGCAGATGATATTGTATGTTGTTTCCTTGTCCATTGCATACAACCAATTATTTTTCTGTTGAAGTTGGATCCAATTTCTTCCTGGTCTTGAAATCCGTATATGACATTGTTCCGAGATTGTTTGTTGGGCTAATAGGCTGAATTCGCATTGTAGGTGAGGTGCATGTTTCGTGTAAATTGGATTTAATTGATCACACAACAACGTTCTGGACGTGGTTTTTCGGCATTGATTATATTCCAACGTATACTCGGCTTCTGGCTCTACTCTGACGAAAGAATTGTTGATGCGAATCGAAAAAGCGATCGTTCAGAATACTTCATAATAAGTTGTTGAAACTAGTGGTATCTCTAATACAAACAGAGCTAATTGTCTGTTTATTTGACCCTTTATGGTCATTAGACTGTACAAGTTGTTTACTCCTGGTAGTTCGTTGCCCATTGTCATGACTTGTTGAATTTACTTTATGTGTCTTGTTAATCGTCCAGCTGGTAATATTAGGGGACTTGCCCTTCCGTGATATGCATCTGTTAGAATGTCCCAAAACGTTGCTTGGATTCGTTGAAGTTCATTTAACAATGACATTGTGTATTGAGTTGTGATTAAAAATGTTGTTGTTATTTTATTCTCTCGTTCTTCGCTTGCCATATTTTCGACTCTGGCAAGGAGTTCGTCTGCTTCTTTGTGGATCGTCCTTAATTGTTGAGTTCTTTATTCTTGGTTTCTTGAGATTAAATCAACTGTGGCATCTATTATTGAAGTTTGGTTCTTCATTAGTCTTAGGAGTTCATCTTGTCTTCCTTTGACATTGTTAATTGTATCCTTCATATTTTTAGCATATTCATCATCCAAAACTCCAAATAATTTATTGGCTATGTTTCCGACAATGTTGATTATGCCTCGTTTTGTTCTGGGTTGTGCTGTTCACCTATCAGTGCTATATTCATCCTCTAGTTCCTAGAACTGTAGTCAAGCCCGTACACAATAGTTTTGAGAGGTTCATTATTAGTTGTTGTGTCTGTCAACCCTTTCATTCTAAATATCCCTTTATGTACGATATTTAGAGTATGCTAGTAACTAGACATGTTGTAATACACGATCAGTTTCCAGTTATTTGTGACCAATCTTCCTGGTCCTCTTGATTCGAAATAAATGCCTGCGTTGTTTGTAACAGAGGTAGGGGAAAGCGGGGTAATGGCGTACACTTAAGCCAGTTTGTTTATTTCTCCCTTAAAATGGCGATAAGAATAATATTTTTACTACTGATACTTAATTTAGTTATTTTTCTACAACTTTCTTTACAAATACTTAATTTTTTTACTTCAGATTTTTTTAAATAAATTTTTAAGAAAAAACTACATTTTACGAGATTACATCGAGTGTCGGGGCAACTCCGTACAACAGATGGGGTAATACCGTACAGCCACACATATTGTAAAAGCAGGGAATTATTACAAGAAATAAACCATCAGGCTATACAGAAAAGTCACTTTATTATTTTGAGAAAGAACATCATTTACAGAAGTAATTATTCATAACTATTTGTACAAAAATCGCAGATAAAGTTTTCTGCAGACTCAGCGGCACTGCACGCCTTGTGCATCCATCCAGAGCACGAACAACACCGAAACCGACCATCTGAAATAAAGAATCACTGTCGTCTAGTCTTTACGAAAGCAAAGCAATTCAGAAGTAAAATGTCATAAAAAACCATTTGGAGCAATGCCGTACACTTTTGTACGACGTTGCCCCAACCTGAGCTCGTAGTAAATTTATAACATAACCTTCCAACTTTGTTGTCAACAGGTTTTCGTTGTAATATCAAACTTATCTTGAGAAATGTCGATTTTTATAGTTTAAAAGCCACCAATTTATACGTAAAAGCTTTCCAGTTACCTCTAAATTAGTGAAGATCAAAAATAGTAAGTAAAACCAACAAAACAAGACTTTCTATAACTGAACGCGTACCGTACATAGAAAATGAACTAACTCAGTCTGATGAGTTTACAGTAACTTCCGCACGGCGTCAGCACCGACTAAACTTATATATTTTCAAAACGTAGCGGTAAAATGAGGTGTACGGCATTGCCTCGATGTACGGCGTAGCCCCGCTTTCCCCTAAGCTTGATTGGTTCTAGCGCCCCAAATGCAATTAGTGGACAAACAAATAAAGTCAATAAGAGACTGGCTACATTGGCTGTGAATTTTTTTCTTTTCACCCTTTTGACAGCTGATATTTTACTTGCTATTTCCTCTGGTTTTCGTTTTCTTCCGCCTTCAATGTCCATTGATTCAACCGGTTCATCTGGACAATGATGAATTGCTATTTCAACAGTTCCCTTCTCGGTGCGTATTCCCGCCACTCTTATCAATCCGTCATTACCTTTAATGACTTGTTCAATTCTTCCCATAGGTCATATTAATGGAGACAGGTTCTCGTCTCTGATGAGCACTAACATCCCGGGTTCATTGAGGATGTTATATTTTTCCACTTGTATCTTTTTTGAAGTTCACTCATATATTCTTTGGTCCATCTCTGCCAGAATTCTTGGTTAATGGCTGATACCAGTTTCCATCTTGAGATGGCTGACATTTTGCGTAATTCCACGTTAGGCTGGGAAAATGTTGTCAAAAGTTCTCCAATTAGGAAGTGGCCTGGTGTCAGGGCTGTCAGATCATTGGGATCTGAGGTCATGGGTGTTAATGGTCTTGAGTTAAGTATTGCTTCGGCTTCAGCTACTACTGTACTTAACTCCTCAAACGTTAAGGCTGGTTATGTTAATGTTCGCTTTAATAATTTTTTCGCTGATCTGACTGCTGCTTCCCATAGGCCTCTAAAATGAGGAGATCTTGGAGGAGCAAAGTGTAATTGTATTTGCAGGTTTTCGTGATTCGTTCTTTACTTTTTTGCGCCGACATGATTATTGCCCACTCTTGTAGTTTATTACGGACTCCGACGAAGTTCGTTGCGTTATCGAAATGAAAATCCTTGCATAATCCCCTACGGGCAGTAAAACGACGTAATGCGCCCAAGAAACCATCTGTCGTTAAATCTGACACTACCTCTATGTGCACTGCTTTTGTTGTAAAGCAGCAAAATACCGCAATGTAACTTTTTGTAGGTTTTTTTCCGCGCACTCGATAATATGTTGAAATTGGTCCACAAAAATCAACTCCGGTTGCTAAGAATGGACGAGCGGGAAGTACTCGCCTTTCTGGGAAGTCTCCCATATTTTGTGTTAACATTTGTGGGTTGATTCTAACACATTGAACAAATATACTGATTATTGCTCGGCCTACAGATCTTCCATTAACTATCCAGAATGGCTGCCTGGTAATTGCTAGTAATCCGGAGGCAACGACATGTAAATGTTGGCGATGTAAATGCTCCAGTACTAATTTTGATACAAAATCTGTCCCCGTTAGTAACATCGGATGTTTTGCGTCATATGTTATATTAACATTTTCCAGTCTCCCTCCCACACGAATTACTCCTGACTTGTGTATAAATGGTGACAAAGGTGCAATGCGACTGAGTTCTTTGACTCTTCCGTCACGTCTTATTTGAAATATCTCATCCTGATAGTTTAGCCCTTGGACCTCTTTAATTATTGTTCTTAAAGATTCTTCTAATTCTGTAGTAGACAACCATTTCCCGCTGGACTTTGAGTTGTTCATGCCCTTTAATCTTCTTACCGCGCGCAACATATAGGCTAATATTCGCTGAAGCAAACGTTTTTTCTTCTTCCCTTAAATCTAGGGGAACTCCTACAAACAACCGTTCGTCACTTGCGGCCCATTTGTGAAGCTTGAACTGCGCCTTTTGAAGTAATGATGTAACTTGTTTCTTGATTTCGAGGGCCTCGCATATAGAATTTGCGCCTGTTATGATGTCACCGACGTAACAATCCTTAATTGCTACCCTTCCAGATGGATATTTTGCCTCTTCATCTTCTGCTAGTTGTTTTAAACACCTTGTTGCTAAATATGGCGCAGCCTTGGTACCGTATGTAACTGTTGTCAATTTGTAATATTGAATCTGGTCTTTTGGGGAATCACGCCACATTATAAGCTGCAATTCTTGGTCTTCTTCAGCTAAGCGTATTTGCCGGTACATTTGTTTGATATCGGCCATAAATACATGTTTGTATGTACGAAATCGTAACAGGATGTCAAACAGATCGTCTTGTACCTTCATTCCCTTCATCATTAGATCATTTAAAGATATATTCGATGTAGATTTGCATGATGCGTCAAAAACTACTCTTAGTTTTGTTGAACTCATGTCAGGGTTTATAACTGCGTGATGTGGTAAGAAGTAAAGTATTGCAGGTATCTCCTCTTTACATATTTATTTCATATGTCCCAGTTTTAAATATTCCGAAAGAAACTGATTGTATTGGCACTGTAATTCTGGATCCCTTGATAGTTTCTTTTCTAAATCTTCATATCTCCCTTATGCAATTCCTCTTGATTCCCTTAATAATTCTGGAGAACTCAGCATAGGCAAATTTACTATAAATCGACCTGACTCATCTCGACATGTATTGATAAAAAATTCTTCGCACTGTCTATCAAGGTTGGACTGTGGTTTATCTTCTTAAATTTCTTCTATCTCCCAAAATTTGGTTAGTTCTTTTTCAAGTTGTAGAGTTGTAATACCCACTGTTCGTTCTTTGGGTCGAGCTTGGGACGCTTTGCCAAGTATGATCCATTCAAATACTGACTTTTGTAAAAACGGTAAATTGGGTTGGAGCTTTATTTGCTTCGTTCGGACTAGCTCGCCGTATATTTCTGCTCCTAATAGAATGCCAATTTTCTGTGGTTTATTGAAATTGGGATCTGCTAGTTCTATTGCTTCTGCTATCTTCCATTGAGATGTATCAATAAATTTCAGAGGTTGCATACCAGTAATTTGTTTTACCACATATGCTTCTAGGGTTGTTGCATAGTAACTATTTTTTGCCTGAACTTCAATGTTTACTCGGTCGTTTGAATCTAGCTGTGATTTTCCTATGCCACATATTCGCAGCTTATCTTCCTTGGTATTCAATTGAAGTCGCTTTTGGAAATTTTCTGTTATTAAATTGATTTGTGCTCCAGAGTCTAACAAGACTCAACTGGTTTTTTGTTATAATCAAGAACCGTTGCTAATGCGGTGCCCAGGAACACGTATTTCTCTATGTCCTTCTCAGGTACATTGGTTACATTGACTGTTGCCTGTACTTCTTTACTATTTCTCGATGCAATAATTCCCTTATGTAGCAAGGTGTAGTGTTTTTGGTTGCAGGACCTAGAGCTTATGGACCGACATGTTTTCCAGCCAAGTCCTCTCCTCAGACAATTGTAACACAGTTGATTTTTTCGTACGATTGATTCTCGATCTTGAATTGTCATTGCTACAAATTTTTCGCAATTGTGTAGCATGTGAATTTTGTTACAAATTATACATTTAAATGGGCTCTGTATGACTGGACATGTCGTGACCTTAATTCTTTGTGGCACTACTTTCATTGATGACGCCTTAGCTACTAAGGCTTCGAATGACTGGAATCTATTTTCTAAAAAGCGTAGAAACTCGTCCAGTGTTTGTAACTCTTTTGGATTTTTCAGAGATTGCTCATACGCTGTGTACGTTGTACTGTCCAATTTCTTCATTAGTATATGGAGCAACATTGGATCCCATATGCCGTTTACCTTGATACCAATATTCACCAGCATCAAGACACCCTCTCGTGTCGTGTCATGCATTGCTTTCAATGCCTTAGCTGATTCTGCTGATACACTTGGTTGGTTTAACAAATTGTCTAATACACCGGAAACCAAGAGCCGCTAATTATGGTATCTTTCCTTCAGGATTTTCCATGCAATGTTATAATTTTCGTCAGAAATGATCAAATGTTTAATTAACTTCTCTGCTTCGCCTGTTATATTGGACTTGAGATACCACAGTTTTTCCACCTTTCCGATTCTTTAGTTGTCAATCAACTGACCAAACATGTCGTGGAATTGAGGCCATTTTAAATAATCCCCGTCAAACTTGGGTATAGTGATGGTAGGTAAATTCATAGCCGATCTTGGTTGTTAATTCACCGATGGCCCAGTACTTGCTTGGTTACAAAGTGCATTTAACTGATCTTTCATTTGAATCATTGTGTCTTGCACCCTTGTATCCAATTCGTGAATATCCTGAATGTCAAAACCGTGCTCAAGTGGATATTCTACCAATGCATGAATTTCACCGTTGATCTCTTGGATTTTCGCCCACTCAGCCTGTAGCCTGTCATTTATGGTTTCGTAATATGCCATCTATGATTGTATAAGTTAATAAAAAATGGAGATTTTATTATTAAAAAAAATTTTTTATTAGATTTCGATCTTAACGAAAGCTAGGAGTATCTTAGACTAATCGACAATTCTTTCTTAAAACTAATTATCACCTCGGATGCCCAACGTGACTGGAAGTTATCTAAACGTGGGAACTGCAGAGTGGACAGTTTACTTTGATGGGAATCGATGTACTCGTGTACTCTTTCGCTCTTAAATCTGAGAGTCCTCACTCAATTAAAATAGGGGAATCTTGTAAACACTATTTCTTCTGATTTCAGGATGTTCTGACAGGGTTGGAGTTTCAGGATGTTCTATCACTACGGGGGCTAAATTTGGCGTTATTGCAGAGATGTGTATTTTTGCGCTTGGTTGTTGCTTTCCGAAGCATTGCTTGAATTTTGATGCGTAAGAAATTGTAAGTATTACAATGAAGATTTCTGAGCATATCCAAAGGTTAATTTTATTTTTGGTTTCCATGATGCTTTTTTGTTTTGTGTTGTTCAAGTTCAGTTCTTTTAGCATCTCGAGAGATAGTACTTCTTCGATGATTTCGTCGTTATGTCCTGGCTGTATGAGAGGTGGCAAACGTTAAACATTTGATATTTCTGCAGCTATAAATTTTTCCTTATTAATGAAGATGCTTGAATTTTGAAAAGAAACTAGGTAAGTTCCGCGCAAACTACGTTCCGTTCCGTTGATGTGCCATCAAAATCGTTCAGAAAAATGATTCCAGGTGCCAGCTCCTCAAGGGATGGTATATGGTGACTGTTAATTTTTTTACAGTTAATTTCCTTACTCTTAAAGATATTTCCAATACATTTATCATCGCTTATGTCTCTAATATTGTGTCGCTTACAAATAGAACTATTATTAATGGTTTTACAAATATTTATTTTTGCAAATATTTCCTCATTTTTTTTCAAGATGGATTGATATTCAATTTTGTTTGCAACGTTTTGTTTTTTTACGGATCTAATTAGAAATTGTTCAAATGTTTCAAAGGATGTAATAGGGATGTTTATACAGGAGAGTACATGGCTTTGATTTTGGGCGACACTTACATCGGAAAATTGCAAGGCGTCTTCAACGCTATTGTATGGGATTTGATTTTTTGAGAATTTGTCTAAAATTTGGTTTATTTCTGTTTTTGATAGGATATTTGAGTTTGCTACATTAACTTTAGCTAATTGAATTGATTGGATTAAGCTTTTCGAAAGTTCTTTCTCGTTTAATTGCGTTTACGATTTCATTTGTTATATTTGTAATTCCATTTATTCTTTCATTATTTTCTTGATTTATAGAGACCTGTTTATTATTGTTCTCTAGTAAGTTATTGACTTTTCCTTTCAGTAATAAATGATCATCATGATCGGAGTTTCCAGCAATCCATTTTATTGCGGACCCGATAAAATTTAGTGATCTTTTGTGCTTGTGTTGATCGATTTGATTTATTAAGTTGTCGATTTGCTTTAATTCGTAATCCAGGAAAGGGTGGAAAGGATTGGTTGTGGGAATGTGTTCTCCTTGGATAGACGAAACATCTCTAATGAAGACCTTGTACTGGTTTATGGGGATGACGTGAACCAATTTCAAATTACCATCTTGGACTCTTGCTGTTCCTACCTTCAGAGCTAAAAATTGTGAATTCGAATAATCGATGATTTGGACATTAGCGTTTGCAACTAAGTATGAAGCAACATCTAAAATAGAAATTAATTTTGTATGTCGCTTTTAAGTACTGTTCTTCCAGATTCAGTAATGACTAAGGTTGGTTTGCTTTCTTTTACGATTCTTTGCGACATCTGGCTATACATTTGTTTACTGTGACGTAAATTTCTTGCCCTATTTGGTAATCTTTGATCGTTTGCCTGTTCTTATTATGCGTCTTCAGATCTTTCTCCTGTTTTGCTTTTAGTTGTTCTATATTGTATTTTCTTGACCTTTCCAGCTGTTCGGTGTCCGTCGAGACAATTCTGCCGTAAAAAAGTTCTATGGGTTTCTTTCCAGTTGCTGAATGAATACTAGAGTTATATTCATAGACAGAACGTTCCAATAATTCCTCGAAAGATCTGTGGGTACCGTCAATTTTAAGACACCTCATGATTTCGGTCAATGTTAAGTGAAATCTTTCAATTTGACCGTTCACTTCACTCTTATAAGCCGGTGTTTTGTAAATGCTTATTCCGAGCTGGTCTTGCATCATGAATACTATGGATGTGGAATTCAGGGATTTTCGCCATCCATTACGATGCATTTAGGTACACCATAAAAGAGCAAAAGCTCTCGAAGTGTTTTTCGTAAATCCTCGATCGCTCTAGGTTTCAGTAGTCTTGCTTGAGAAAATTTTGAAAATTTATCGATGACAGTTAAAATTAGATGTCTCTCAGTTGAGTAGATATTGATGTGTAGCCTGTGACCGGGAAATTCAGGAATGGGGGTTGGTTTTAAAATTGGATTGTTTGGTTGTCGATCATACTTATTCTCTCGACAAACGGTGCATTGTTTTACGATCTGTTTTATTTTGAAATTCATTTTGGGAAAGTAATATTTCTGAATAATTTGAAGTTTGTTCTCATGAGCATTTCTGTGTGCTCGTTTGTGGAAGCTTAGAATGATTTCTTCTTGCTCGGTTTTATTTCGAACATTTATAGTTTCTAACTGTGTGAACCTAATCTTGTAGCTGCTAAAGGATTGTGTGAAGATCTCTTGTATCAAACCCATGACTTCTTCTCTAGCTTTAATGCCGTTAATAACATCAGGGTTAAGATACCTCTTCAAGATACCGATAAGATTTTCACGTGTGTACGCCGGTTCCGGGAAGGTATGTTTCCAATAGTTTGGAAACGGTTTCTCGAATTGGTATTCCGTGCCGTTACCAAACTTAACGATTATCTGGTTTCGAAACGCATTTAAAGGCGTTTCTACAGAGGAAATGAGAAGTTGCCCAGAGCTGAATTGATATTTGGGGTCGAGAAAGTGCGTCTGCAACGACATTTATTTAACCAGGTTTGTATGGGATCTCGTAATTATATTCCCCTAGTATGGCCTTCCACCGCTTCATCTTGATATTAGTGTTCTTATTGCTAAGTGCGTAGGTGAGAGGCTGGTGATCGGTGAAGATGTTTATCTTTCGTGGGCCGTAGAGGAAGTTTCTGAGTGATTTGAGTGCCCAGATGATTGCTAGCATCTCCTTCTCATTGGCAGCGTAGCTTTCTTCGGTCTTACTCAAGGTACGCGATAAGAAAGTTATGGATCGTTTTCCTTGAGATAAAACATCGCCAATGGCATACTGAGAAGCGTCAGTTGTCAAATCAAAATCTTTTTCGAAGTCTGGATAATCGAGTAGGACGTCGCGAGAAATAAGGGAATTTTTTATTTTCTGAAATTCTTCCAGGGCGTCCTTGTTCATTTGAATTTTTGTTTTGCTAGAAAGATTCTTAGAAATTCGTCCTTCTTCCCCTCTTAGTAAGGATGTCAATGGATTTGCTAGCTTCGCATAGTCACGTATAAATCGGCGATAATAGCCTGCTAAACCCAAGAAGGATCTTAACTCTTTCAGAGTTTTTGGAAGTGGGTAGTTGCGAATAGCTTCGACCTTTTTGGGATTCGTTTTGACGCCATCTTCTGAGATAACGAATCCGAGAAATTCTACTGACTTGCGTAAGAACTCACATTTATCGATTTGCACTTTCATATTAGCTTGGTCTAAAGTTTAAAAGACTCGTTCTATATTGCGGAGATGATCATCTTCGTTTTCACTGAAAATAATGATGTCGTCTATGTAGACGTAACATCTAATGCCTATGTGCGCTCGTAAGATATCGTCGAGTGCACGCTGAAAAATAGATGGGGCATTTTTGAGACTGAATGGAAGCCGAGTAAACTCGTACTTGCCATTGTTTACTGAAAATGAAGTTTTCTCGATATCTGATTTTTTTAAAGAGATTTGGTGGAATCCGCTTTTGAGATCTAAAACTGTGAAAAGTTTATTCCGAGGTTTGTGAGTAGCTCGTTGATTTCGGGTATCGGGTGCCGATCTGGAATTGTGACGGTATTTAATTTCCGGTAGTCTATGACGAGCCGATATCTTTTCTCGCCAGGTAGGTCCAATTTCTTAGGGACGACCCACACTAGGGCGTTATATGGAGATGAGGATGGTTGTATTATACCATCGTCGAGGAGTTTCTTAATTTCCTTTTCTACCACTGGTTTCAGAGCCATGGGGTAGGGATACGATTTAGTATAGACAGGATTGTTGTCTGTGGTCCGTATTTCTCCCTTTATCTTTGTGGTGTAAGTAAGACTCTCGTCTGGCTCACTGAAAAGGTTTGGATATGTTTTAATAATTTTCATCAGTTTCTTCAACTGTATGCTAGAGAGATGGTCACTTCTGATGCCAATGTTGTTCACTGACTGTGAAATATGCTGCTTTATGGGGATTTTCATTCCATTATTAATCATAAAATAGTTCTCTTTTGCATGGATTATAGCTCCAAGACCTTTTAATGTGTTGTTACCTATAATTCCATCAAATGATTTCAATGCGGGAAGTATAAAAAATTTAAGTTTGGGGATGTCTATGCCAAATAGATTGATAAGTGCGTAATGCGTAACTCTTATTTTCCCTCCGATAGAGTTCGCAAAGAATGAAAGCTCATTGGGAATGTGGTGTCTAACGCAAGCGGGCTGCACGTAGTTCTTATTCGAACCAGTGTCTATTAGAAATCTGAAAATGTGTCCGCCCTTCGCTTGGTGCACGAAGTATGGTAGCGAAGAGCTGGTTAATCTAAAAAATGAATATCTGCGCAATCGAAATCTTGTTCATGAACTTCATTGTCGTTAGCATCTCTATTATTAGATATCTGTGGTTGCTCATAACCAATGTAATCAATGAGGGTCTGATCATCGATCTCGTCCGTTTCTCGCTGATGTAGGTTATGTTCGTAGTCTTCGATTTGGTCTTGCTCCTTGGAGTTTCCAATATAGGAAGTACGTTGCTGCTTCCTTGGGTGAATTGCGGATGGTTGAGTAGTACGTTTGGCTGCAAATGGTAATCGTTGAACGGGTCTGTTTTGGTAGTTTATAGCTGCTGAATGGATGGATCGATCAACAGCCATGGGCTCTGGTCTAGGCTGTGGTTTTGGAGGTAATCTCGAGAAAGTTTGTTGGGGATAACTTGGTTGGAAAGGTTTGAAATTAGGAAGATTTTGGTGTTGCTGATTTCTAGGTGGGGCTGAAAAGTTTCGCTGAAAATGTAGTGGGTTTGGAAATCGATGTTGGTTAAATAAATCTGGGTGAAAAACGTTCCTAGGTGCAGGGATTGGGATTGTCTTGATGAGATAGGTGGTGCATATTGGGGCATGTTCATATTTTTTAAATTGTTGCTATTTGAATGAGCATAATGGGTACGATAATTGATATTCTCCAACTTCAAACAAAGGTTGAGAGCTTGAGGCAGATCTGCTGGTTTCTTCATGCTGAGGAGCCTCGGTAGATCTCCATTCAAGCCTCGGATGAACGTATCAAGTGCTTTGTCTCTATATGTTCGGACTAATAAATTCATAGACTTCATGCTCATTTCCATGCTCATTTCCATGCAGGATAATTTATTGAGGATGATAGACAGATGATGATACACTGTATGGTAGTAACCTTGAATAGAGTTTCTCCCTTGTACCAGGCAGGTGAGTTGGTATTCAAGAGTAGCAATATCGCGCTTGTCAGCATAGTGAATCGACAAACATTTCGAAATACGTTCTCAGTTGAGTGGGGTATTGTATGATTCGAGGGCTGTATCCGCTTGCCCTGTTATCTTATTACGTATCACGTTTAATATTCCGTAATAACGCGAAGTTTCCTTAAAGGGCTCATAGATTTTTAAGATGCGTTCAACGCTTTTTTTCCAGGACCCAAATTCACCTGGTTGTCCGGAAAATTCGCGAAGGCATTTCGTAACGTCAGGAATCCTATTTAAATCTGCCAGATTCCTCATCTGGTCTTCGTTGATTCCCTGATCTATTTCGTCGTATTCATTTGTGGAAAGGGGGTTGAGGATGGAAGTGATAAGTCTCGGACAATCTCTAGCTATTGTTCTTGAGATAATCTCTTCTATTTGGGCAATGTTTGGATAGGAGTTAGCAGAAGGTGCAGCATGCGATACTCTGGGATTTTGTCCGACTTGTGAATTTTCATCCAAGTTAAGGACTGGAGGCCGAATTAAATTGTTTTCGTTTCTGGCTATATTAAATAATTTTTACAATTGCACTTCCACCCAATTTTAAGTTTTTTTTAAATATGACGATTAAATATTTTTTATTTGGAATTATAAAGTTCGTATTGATCCTACGAACGTTTTTTTATTTGTATAGTTCAGAAAGGAAAATCAATTTTACTTACACGAGTATCCGTATCATGTTTTGATACTTTTCTTGATTTTTGCTTCTCTTTAATTTGAATTCCTTGCAATTTTTCTTTTCTTAATCTTCACTTTTCACTTTACAATTGCTTTCTCTTCACAATTTGAAAACTATTTCACAATTTGATTTCAATTATAACATTTTTTTTTGATTCAATTATATTATTATATGGTTTGATTTCAATTATAACAATTATTTCACTAGTTGGTAAGGCGGTTGCCGATTTCTTGCCGACTCCCTTTTGCTCCTGCCACTAAGGGGCCTCGTTTCCTTACACTTTCCTAATCCGGGGGATTCACTTGATGGACCAGTAACAGCAGCGTTTCAGAATAATAATTCGATCGCGTTTCACTTTCGGTTGCTTGGCAAACCTTTCGTACTACGACCGATGTTATATGTTAATTTTAATAATAATTCAATCGCGTTTCACTTTCGGTTGCTTGGCAAACGTTTTGCACTACGACCGATTTTATATGTTAATTTTTCCGCTCGCGTACTGGTCCCTGTTCGGGTGCCAGTTAATAAAACATGGGTGTTATTATTAAAAAAAATATTTTATTTGATTTCAATCTTAGCGAAAGCTAGGAGTATCTTAGTCTAATCGACAATTCTTTCTTAAAACTAATTATCACCTCGGATGCACAACGTGACTGGAAGTTGTCTAGATGTGGGAACTGCAGAGTTGGCAGTTTGTTCTGATGGGAATCGCAGAATTTCAGTTTTGTGGAGAAGTTTCGGGCTACCGTTGTGACCTCGGCTGGTGGAACGATGCGCGTGAAGATGGTGTTGCCATTTGATGTACTCGTGTGATAACTTATAAATTAATTTTTTCCATCATCATCTGCAGCGAGGTTTGTTTTAGATTGCATTTTCGGATCAAAGTTTGTAATTCTGGGTTGATAACTGCCTTGATTGCTGTGCGTTAAGAATCATCTGACTTCTCATCGTCATAGTTCATTTTCGTTAATACCTGCAGCCTGTTTTCTAACTCTGCTTTGTATTCGTTATATATATATACTGTAATTGCTCATATAGGTTTTCGGTGAAATACGGATGATCTAACTGGGCTGGAAACGACTGCCGAATCTCATCATCCCTCTGCTCAAATTCACACCATGATATGTGTAACCTATCCAGCCGATCCTGAATTGTCTTCTTCGTCTTACGCTTTTCCGCCAATTGTTTGTAAGTCTCGTACGTGGCCTTCACTTGTTTAGCCAGCGTGGATTGTGATTTCGTGAGCTGACTTAAATCTGCCATCTTTTAAACCATTGTTCTCCTTGGTGTCGGACGAATCTTCTCTTCTAACGAAGTTGGCTGTGATGTTTATAGCGACGCTTGCTGAATCTTTCACAACAGGAGATCACGTCGGGGTCACCAATATTTGCGCAGAAGTACTTTCTCTTGATGATCCACCTGTGATATGGACTAGAATACCGACAGGGTGGTTTAGGTATGTCTCTAACCTAATGACCATATTCTAGAACTGTTCACATGAAACGGATCACTGGTATTGAGAAAAGGAACTTCCTTGCTTTATTGAAGTCCTGGAAGCCAAGGCCTTCGTGTTGTGAAGCCGCTGTGAAAGATGATCATTCTTTGCAGGGGAAGTCCTGGAAACCAAAGCCTTCTGATTCTTGCAACTAAACACACTCTCCTTGAGGTTACTAAGAAAACTGTCTTTTATTTGGTCCTACTTCGACTTATATACAATATTATTAACTCTATCTTATTAACTAGAACCATAAATTATGTTTCCTAAGATAACTGATTACACACTTTGTCTTATCTCTATAGTATTTGAGCTAAAGATGACTAAGATGCGTACATTGTACTCATAAGAGCTTATCTATTATCATCTGGCAAATGATGTTTCTTGCTTCCAACTGATTATCAGCGTATCATTTGCCAGATAATTGCTTATGACTCAACAATTATTATGATTATTCCTCATGCTGATCGCCTGATGGTGAAGGTGGTAATAATCTCCCCGACCTGCAAAATTCTTTATTAGTTCTTGTTTCACTTGCTGCCATGATACGTTAGATCCTATTGTCCTTATTACCTGCACAGCTTGTCGTTGAAATGCCTGATGTCTTCATGTAAATCCTAAATAGGAATTATTTGTTCTAAAGGTTTAATCCCTCAAATTCCCATTCCCAAGAATCTTAATGGCAGTTAATTTTCGCGATCTGAATCTCTATTTCTTTCAATTATTGAAAGAAACTTATTAAAATTTCGTTTAAATGTGCTCAATATATGGAAATAGAATATATGAAAAATAATGACTGCTCAAGGCGCTGATCCCGCACTCGACTGCATTCACGCCGCGCACCAACGGTGTTCAACATGCCACTCCATGCTACCACATAACTCTCCTCGAGCCACTTTTTTTCTAAATCCATTCAGCTCCCCGTTCTGTTGTAAATCCTTCACTTCTTATTATTTTCTTTTCTTTTCTTCAAGTGTAGACCAATATGTCCTTTCACAAGCAAAACTATTTCACGCGTTCTTTTTCTTCTTCTTCTTAACACTTTGGCTTCTTTATTTTCTTCACTTATTTCACGCGTTCTTTTTTTCCACCCAAATAGAAACTCGCCTTCCTCCATCCTCTTTCCACTACCAATTCCTCTCAAGCGATCTTTCTTGTTTTTTTCAAATCGATCTCGACACCTTTTCCGTCTACCACCAACTGTCTTGAAGTCCTTCAGTTTTTCATCCACCCCATTCCATATTTTTGGGGCCGGGTGCAAAAGGTCCTGCTGGTTTCCAGTTGGATGCGGATTCCAGATTTTGCTGGTTGTCAGGTCGCATCACCCGCTACTTGGCATTGACCTTTCATCCGCATTCCAACTGAAAGCTGCAGCCCGAGCAGGGAAAAGATGGAAAGGAAAAAAAATGCGAGACCGGTCTGGGGATCGAACCGACCTCCTCACGGTTCCGAGGCAGCGACGCTCCCTGCTGCTGTCTGGTGGTAACAGAAGAGGTGCAGTTGTTAGAGCTAAACTTAAGGCGGCTTGTTGCAAGTTATTTGCAACAGTACGCATGTTATGAAGCCTTACCCCGGAATTCATTAGATTGGATCGCCAAAAAGGATTTTCAATCAACATTTGTCTCGATTTCGGGTTGTAGTGGAGAATACATTTGGCATTCTAGCTTCAGTAAAAAATTTCATTATTATTTGCATTAACCGATCTGAAATAAAGAAATTTATACCTGAGCCAGAACGATATGAGTCTTGCTTCTTCTTTGAATGCTTGCGGAATGTCACGATAAGAATTTCTTTCTTCTTCTTCAGTCCCGTGACCGGTTTATGTTAAGGCAACTCCACGCATCAGCTCCTTTTTTCTTATCTTTGTGTTCGCCATTTTTCGGGTCCCAAATGCATGGTTCTGTCTGATAACATTCGAGAAAATGCAAAATTTCCTCGCTCGACCAGTCGTTCATCGTTTTTTTACACTGCACTTTTGTTTCACTAATCAAGACATCACGTCTGTCCGCCATCAGTGCACAAACGATACTGAGTCAGCACAAACGTGTAGACGCTTCGCGAGCGCTTGTCGCAAACTCCTTTGATCTCCCAGCAAAAGTCGTCAGAGGCCATGTTGGTAGGGTACGTGCCTAGCCACAACACCGAATCCGTACCCCAGCTATGGTGGGTACGGAATGTTCACAATCGGATATATACAAAAGAAGCTAATGCCGCAGATATATTGCCCGGGTATGGCTCCCAGTCACAGTAATGTAGCTATATTTATGGTAAATAGATAGGGTACATAGGTAGGGTACGTGCAGAGGGTAGAATGGCAGATACGTAGGTAGGATACATATGTAGGCAGGGTACAATTGTACAAAAGGTAGCTTCCGTATTTCGTTGGGTATTGTACCCCGGCAACCTACCTTCGGCATTCGCTCCTTTTGTATATATCTGATTGTAAACATTCCGTACCCACCGTGGCTGCGGTATGGATTCAGTGTTGCAGATAGGCACGTACCCTACCAAAATGGCCAACCACCCTGATTGCTGGAAATTTCCTTCATTAAAGTGGAGTATATTTCTACGTTTCTGACGCAGTGCAGCTTTGAAGGAAAAGTGCGTGAGTGCATATTTCCGATTGATAAAAAAGGAGAAGAGAGGAGTGATTTAATATCAATAAAAGGTAATATTGCATTAAATACAATCAAACCTCGATTCGTCTCGCAGTGACTAGATAATGAAGTGCCTAAAGTCAAGAAAATCGCCCGAAGCAAAACATCTTTTTCATTAAGGAAGATGAAGTTCCTAAAAATCGAACAGTGACATTATTTGCACATAATCGCTTTTCCAAAATTCCAATCATTATTATTTACGGGTCGTTGTTGAAATTCCGCTGTGTTCAGTAGTTTAAATTGTGCTAGACAGGAGGTGCTTTTGTATATTACCCCTACTGTTTTTCCACTTATCACAACTTGACATGAAGTTATAGCTACCCCGTTAATTCGTTAACAATTTTTAGCATGCGTAAAATGGGACAGTATACCATATCATTTTATAATTGTATACCATATTATCCGCCATTATTTTAAACGTCTATTTTCAGAGTATTTTCAAAATGTAATAAAATAATAAAATGAATTTGTCTCTCAATGCCTTATTGTATTTGTTTACAATATATTAGATGATAATATCATAACGCGATTGGGTGTGCTCAAATTTGATGGCTTTTTTCTGTTGCCTCTGCTTGGACGATTTTGCTCGAGGCTCGGCATTTGGCCATCTCTTTACGTAAGATGCTTTGCAAATCCTGGGTTGATAGTGTGTTGGTCGTCCAAGCATCTGAACACGGAAAAAACAGCTTGCAATTTCACCTGTTATTATCGAAAAGAGTTCGTTGTCTTTAAAGCAAGTTTGCCTTGCTCTTCACGCCAATTTAAATTGCAAAAGAACTTTGTCGCTGATATGCGTGCGGAAAAATCTAACAGCATTCGTTTTTGTGTCCGGATGTAGGCTAGTAAAATACGCAATCTGGGGGATAAAATAGATATAAGAAGACAATTAAATGAATGCGATGATAGGTTTTACCGTATCTTCGCGTTTCTTATCATCCTGTAACGTTCTGCAGATCACGAATCCTTTCGATGGGAAAACCTTCCTCGTTTGTACTCTTAGCAAGTCCCATAGCCTTTTCGAATCTTATCAATTGAGACACAATTGAATCAAGTGTCACAATGACCTCAGACTGAGATTTAATGAATATGAGTTCTGTAGACATCGTAGCTGATCGATACATGAATCCTCTTGTTGAAAGGAAGCAGGCGCCAAGGTCCAACTGACTTTAGAATCAGTAAACTACTATATGTGACCCACGTAGAGTATTCGGATTACATTTCTGTATTTTATTTAAAATTGTATCAATTTGGGCATACAGTCATCAAAAATGGACTAACAAGAACTTTTTCTACGAAGATACCCACAAAGTTTCTACGCAACAAGCAACAAATCGCAATGACTGTGGCTACCTTGCTTGATATCAATGAGAGAAAACAGACACGGTACACTGCCTGTTTGACAATTGACATTCATATGTTAACCGGTAACTGAATAAAAGTTTGATTTTCAGCAACTTCCATCGATTATAATTCTGCGAATACTTAAGATGTACAAATACTACGCTATCAAAAATCTTTACGCATGTTCTTATATAAAAAGCAGAAAATTGGAATCCACCTTCTCATGAACATGAGAATAATATATAATATATAGCTATAAAGATTTCTATTATTGAACTGATATTTTTATATTTTATTAAATGTGTTACTCAAATTTAGTGTTCAATAAATATTTTATCATAAAGAAGATTGCTCACCTGTTGAATATGTATGTCGAACAGCTTTGGCAGTTATTAAGTTCCTTTTTCACACACAGGAATACACAGCACTTTTTCACTTAAACGTTCGTGAACTTCGCACAGATCGACTATTCTATTTGCCGGCGAGAACAATAATGCCATCTTATCCTCACTATGACGACATAAAAATCTGCACATTCCCGCGAATAACGGAATCATACCTTGGCCTGGCTTGTAGGCTGGTATATATGGTATGCATCAGTGGCGAGGGGTGAAAAATTACTGTGGGTAAGCCGCTTACTATTTGAGAGACATGGACCCTTAACAGACCCTCAATTTTTACAGCTGATTCGCAAGCCGGGAACGTTACCGGCTTTTTGATTTGTTTCCATATCCTATTGAGGAAAACCGAGCTGCCATTCCAACAACGGGAGTTGAATGCCCACGGCACCTTAAATTATTGATGAATTCGAGACTCGGAAAGCTTTGCTGCAACTCTTACAGATGTTGATCGCTTTGCTGGCTATTATGGAACTATGAGGATGTGTAGAATGAAGAGAATGGAGTATGATGGAATAAACACTGAGATCAAGTGGAACGATTGTGCATGTTTACAGTGATGCATGCAAGTAAATAAACACTTCATTCCCTTATAAAACTGAAGTGTTAGACATTTTTGGAACATATTTGGAAAGGGAAGCCGATGGGAATCGGCTTATATGAACGCCTCGCCACTGGTACGCATATCAGCCCCTGTGTCCATTCTACACAGATCAAAAGCGTTGCGAGGGTGACTCAGTCTGATGTGCGTATAAAACGGCCCCATAAAAGTCAACGGGTACGATTTTTTCTGGTTGGCCTGGGTGCAATGGTATGGGACGCATACCATCCTCAGTAACCAGTCCACATACTTTGGTGACTCAGGCTAGGACGCTTACTACGGGCGTACCCATCCTTTGGACGCTATTTGCGTGCCTTGCTGGGTACAAATGTTTCCGTTGTAGGCTGAGTGCATGCCCATGGTGCGCATGTCATCCTCTGTAACCAGCCTATACATTCAAGGACACTGTATAAAATGCAACCATTTGCTTATGGAGTAGTGAGGTGGTGACTGCGGCTGTTATGTGTACGGTGGGTGCATACCCATCCTATGGACGGTATTTTAGTAACTTGGTGGGTACGGATTTTTGCTGTTGTGCCGAATAACCGACAACCGTCGGATCGGCCACAAACACTTGCAAGCCTACACAAGCCAAGCCAAACGCCCTATTCACACGTTTGAACTTGCGATGCGATTTGATTTGTATTGAAAATTGCCACATCTGGTGTTTAAACTCCATTGGTTCCTTTTTCAGGCATGTGACTATTTAAAATGTATTTATCAAATTTTTCATCTGGATTTAAACTAGTAAATATTAATATGTCTCTTCCAAAAAATTTATACTTTTTCATAGTGTTTGAAAATCCATTTTTTAATATAATTTGGTTTCGGTATAAATTCAACGGTTTTTCAGAAATATAGCGATTTATCTGCATTTGCGCTGTGAACAGCAGCTGCCTTAGAATCTGGGACATGTGCATTCATATTAATCTCAGATCAGGAAATTTCGTTTGCATTTTAGTTATACTCTTCAAGCTGAGATATCCACCTTTGTAACTTGGGATTAGGTTCCTTCAAATTAGCTACCCAAATAAGAGGTTTGTGGCCTGTTCTAATAGTAAACGATCTTCCGTAAGGATATGGTCTAAAATATCTGACCGCTCACACGATTACGTTTAGAGTTATGCTGGCGAAACAAATAGGATGGCTTTTTTGTGAAATTGTGTAATTTGTTGCGTCTGTTGAGGACAAAGTTTTCGTTAAAATCTGTTGAAGATTTTCTAAAGCTTAGTTTCTAGGTTGTCGGCTTATTCTGCTTCTCTTTTTTAACCGTATTGTCAACGAGTTTGCTATTTGAAAAAAATTTCTGATAAACTTTCAGTAATGAAAAATTAAGCCAAGAAATTATTTAATCTGCTTTGGTGGTTTTGGGGTCTTAAAATCTTGAATTGCTCACATTTTGTGTGGATTTGATTGCTTTTCGGTTGTTTTTTTTAGAAATTTCGATTTCTTCACTTGTATTTTCAAATCATGTTCGTGTAGCGTTTTCAGCAGCGTAAAATACATTCCCTACCAACATATTGTCAATGTTTGAAATTGGAAACTTGTCGTTAATTGTAACTTCATTGAGTTTTCTGTAATCAATGTGAATCCTCAACTTTTGTACTCCTGATGTGTCCATTTTTTTGGGACTGGGTCGTCAATCACCTTCACTTAAAATACTTCCAGCTTCTTTCAATGGGGAAGAGTTTCGACTAAATATAAACTTTTAATTGGCTCAAACATATTGCCTTTAAAAACGTCCAACGCTACACGTTCATTCGCAAGAATTCGATCGGACTGGATTTGGAAGCTGCTTCGACTATCCGAGAAGTATGCAAAAAGTAGCGCTTTGATGTCGCCCTTCTTGACTACATGTGGATTAATATCAACTATTTATTTAGTCTTACCTCTTAGTTTAGTTTTAAAAACGTTGGATAGTAAGAACTGAGATGATGTATAAAATTACTGCACTATAGGAATCAGAGCATCCACCGCATCCGCAAAAGCTTCGATGCTGCTTAAATATCCGTCTTATAATGGAATTTGAGATAGGTAATCGAATGGATTTACCTGGAGGGTTTCGCTTCTCTCTGCTCGTTCTTTGCCAACATGGAATTCACTCACTTTATTATTAACCGCCCTTGTGCCAGTTTCAGCGTCGGTTTATAACCTTTTTGCGTCTTTCCGCTTGGGTTTTATAAATATACAGTGAGTGTAAAAAAGTGTTCGAGCGATCCCATAGGCTTTTGAAAATTATATATATATATTTTTTTTTTTCATTATACTGGCTTTCTTCTGTGAAGAAATTCCAAGAACTTTTGTTTGTTTTTTGGGTGGCCGCAGTTTTCCATTTTTTGTTATCTTGGCGGTTAAAAAATTAAAATAAAATGATGGACCAGCAAAGTCATTTTTATATGTGATATTGTACGATCCTCTATGGACGGTTACCTGTACCATATCATGTAAATATGGCATCGGCTCTGTACGAGTTAATTTGTATTGTGAGAAAAAATCTTCCCAAATGGAAAAATGCTGTAGCTCCATTGGCAGGACCTCAGTTTTATGAGCAGCACCTTTTACGGCTTGTACAAAATCTGAGAAATCATAAAGCTTGTTGCCCATTTTTTTCATGGAAACCACTCTGTGATGAAAAGAGTCGGCAGCCATAAACGTATGGCCCGGCACAAAGTATTTCATAGTAATTTCATTGGCACATATTACATCGCTATTTAAAATATATATTAAAAATGAAAATAATGCCCAATTTTTGTTTTGCGCTGTGCAATTGTCGAGCCATAACGTAATTTTTAAAACGTCTCTCTTGCTAATAAAGAACTGGTAAAATGTACTGATCAACTCTTCTTTGTTTCGTTTGAACAAAGCTTCATGTCAGAGAGCTGCAAATGGCTTGCTGTTTCTTTTCTTTCCAACTGGAACAAAATTTTCGTTGTACACTGTTAAACGATTTGTAAAAATCGCACTTTTAAACATCTCAAGCCGTGGTAACATTATAATTTTTTCTAAATCTGCGCAACACACTATTTCTCCTACTTCTTTATCTCTTGCGGCATCTTGTCTGTATTTTGCTCGAGATTTGTTTGCTCTCTCAATATGTTTGCTCCAAGTCATACAAATATCACAATTTTCATCGAATTTGTTCTTTGTATGACTTTTATTATGTAAGTTAAACACCTCGCAACTCTCGCATTCTTCATGCCCAAGGTTAGCAAGTTACACATTCATTTTCTTTGCCACCACCCGGGATTTTTCATACGAACATTTAAAATTGGGATTTTTGTTAAGAAAGGCTTCATGCATTGCGGTGAATCACCCGGGATTTTTCATACGAACATTTAAAATTGGGATTTTTGTTAAGAAAGTCTTCATGCATTGCGGTGAATGAGAGATCACTTGGCAGATAAAGGCGGCGTGGTGCATGTACCCTGCGGTAATGCGAAATGGTTGGATTGAATGTTGAAATGTGCTGGCGAATGACATCATCGTCTATTTTATTGTGAGGATGGTTTGTATATCTCATGTCTGCCACAGGCACTACAGAATTTTTTGCGTTCAATAATGCTGTACGAACAACCTTGTCATTATTTCCATTAAAACCAACGGTTGTTAAAAAAATATTTTACATACACTATGTGAAGTGCCATTTTCATTTTTGAGCATATAATTTTATGAATTATTTCTTCGATAACTTTCCTTGCATACATCAGTAGCAAAAACTGACGTCCTTTGCTTTACAGCCGTTGATGATATGTGATGCAATATGAAATACTTTCTTTTTCATCTGTCGTTTTCCAAAACTCAGAATTAAGAAATTCTCTTCTGGCCTCAGATATATTTTGGGTACACTTCTTTGGACATTGCTCCCCACAACCGTTCTTCATACCATGTTTTTTCTACAAATGTATCATATTTGCTCTTTTTTCTTTCACTCACTGATATTTCATACTTTTGCCTTTTTCGTACAGTACAGTTAGTATACTGAATATATAATTCCTCACTAGAATTATTAGTAGGAGAGTTAATGTTCTGCCCATTGTCACTGTCGGCAACATCGTTCTCGTTAACTTCATCAGGTATTGTTATTTGAATGTTCTCTGTAGGCTCAAATTCACCCTGTAGTAGTGATTTATCAGTTTCCAATATATTTGGTAAAACATGGCTCTGAATGGCATGATGATGATCATCTATATTATTAGAATCACATGTTTTTTTAACCTGAGAAGATGAACCTTCACCTGTTAAAGTTCCCTGTGTTATCGGCTCCCTAGAAAAGAAAATTATCTTCGAAATATTAATATTGCTATTGCGAACACCACCGTCATCGAATGCACCCGAAGAAAACAAAACACTTTCACTTGTAGAAATTATGCTCTGAACAGTTTCGTCAATATCGGAAATGTCACTTCAGCCCTCAGAACTTGCGTCCAAATTGGAAGGGACATACTCTTCATCGGAATGACGTGCCCGTTTATATTTGTTGCTTAAACGTTTCTTGGAGAACTCTTGTTTTGTTTTCTTATTTAAAGCCAACATAACTAACTTACATCCACGAGATCCATTAGATTTGTCCATGATTAGATCTAAAACAATAATATACGATGTCTAAAAGTTAACCTCAAAGTCAACAAAAAATGTTAAATATTCTTTTTTTCGGTGGTGAATTTTGTATTTACTCATCTTATAATATATGGCCGGCCACGGACTAGTAGGTACTCGCCGAGCAACTAGTAAAATTTCGACGATTTCCTATGAGTGTGTATGGACCACTCGCGTCAAGTCGAAACCCGAATTTGATAATTCGGAAACTGGTTTTGTACTCAAAACAACAGCAGAGTATTTTCCTCGCCAAGAGCCCATTTACAGCGCTGAAACTGCGGCAAATTGAGGTATCAATCAGGAAGCTACTAAGTGATGTAGACGTCTCTGTGAAGGTCAACTTGTAAATTGTCAGAAATCCTGGGCGAAGTAGACGCATCTCTGAGAAGCGGCCGTTTTGCTTAGAAATATGAGTTACGTCCAAACTGCTTGGGTTTTTGTTTCATATTTGAGATACTTCTTATATTTCTAGCACTTTAGCTGCACATTACGGACGAGATACGTCTATTTCGCTAAGGAACTGGATTAAATACAACTCAAAGTGTCCTTACATAAAGGAATAAGAAATTCAGTGAAATTCGAAATACGTCTTTTTGGCTTAGGAGGCCAGTGTAGCTCTGTATTCGGCTGCCGCCACACGTGGATATTCCCATCCAGCTCAAAAATGTTGAATTTACTTTCGTCGCTCCAAATTGTGCTGCCGAAGATTGCATCACCTACGTTTCGATATTTTTTGCTTATGAAAAATTTCTTCCGTGGACGGCTCCTATGAAAATCCATTTCGCGAAGCGTGTTGCGCAAATTTTGTGTTTCGTATCGAGCGATTGTAAACAAAATTTATTTATTTAATTGTGAGTTTAATGAAAGTAAATCTTTATTTAATCAATATTATTCGTTGTAAGTTCTTAAACACTCTATTTGACAATTTATGCTTAGCTTAGTACTGGTGACGGCTAATTGAACATAATGCCTGCTAGATGATGTCTTAATAATGACTGCCACTTGAGTATCAAGTGCTGTTATTTATACTACTCTTTTATCAGAATGACCGGATGCTGTGGTTAATGGTCAATGTGATAAGGTTTGCTTATTCCTATGAATTCATGGGTTAATGGTCAATGTGATAAGGTTTGCTTATTCCTATGAATTCATGGGAATCAAAGTGATTAAATGTTCTTTGTTCTCATGACTTAGTTTTATATTGCCTTATTTGGTAATGTACTTGGATCGTATGACTGAATTAGCAAATAAGTTATCTGTATTAATGTTAGTGTGTGAATTATTATGTAGAGGCTTGGGCTGATACATAACACCTCCCTCCTTAGAAAAAGAACTGTCCTCAGTTCGGACGTTATTAATTTTAATTTTAGTCTGACGATTTTTCGCTTTAAAATACAGGATTACAATGATTATTATAATTATTATTATTATTATTGAAGTAATACCTATTCCTGTATGCAAATGTTTAGTGAATTGAATTTCTTTTAATTCCTCAATGTTTTTAATTTGTAATTCTTGTAATTCGTCTATTGTTTTAATTAATTTAATTCTTGGGATGATTATTGGTACTGAATATTGTCCCACATATAATTTCTTTGTATTCTCAAATTCTACGTTATCTATTTTTATTATGCAATTTTCAAATTTAATCAAGTAATTTCCTTTTATTTTCCATTTTCTCTCATCACAAGTACTTTTAACTTTAACATCTAATTGATTTACTAATACCATTCCTGGTATGATTTCTTTAACACTTGATATTGTTTTCATTGCTTTACATGTTTCATTGGTATCTATACAGTTTGATCTCAATATCAAATCTTCTACATATTTCTCATTTCGTATTTCATATACTGTATTATCGATTTTTATTATATTTTGATTTGTTGCTACTAGTTGGTATCCTTTAGTGTTTCCTAATGGATATGTTCTATAAACTGTATAATTCTTTTGATTTAATGGTATTTTAAATGCAAATATTAAGTTTTTATTATTTGATAACAAGTATGATTCAATTAATTCCATTGATTGAATGTTGATATTATTTTCTTTTATTTCTTTATATGATAACATATTTCTACTCATTAAATTGTATTTTGATGCTAAGATATTATCTTGAATTTTTTCTACATGATCTTTTAATAATTGAATATTTAAGTTTATTTTCAAATATGTTATATCTTCTCCTAATGCTTTATTTTCTTCGTTTAATTCTTTTACTTGTTTTATAATATGATTTATTTTATCTTGAAATTCCATATTTAATTCAATTTGTTTATTCATATTAAAAATTACTTTGTTAGTACCTGTTCGTAAATCTTCTAATTTATTTTTTATTAACTCCCTATCTGAATCTGTCATTATTCCAAATAATGTATTATAAATTTCTCCCACTGGATTTAATAATCCTCTTTTCTTTCTAATATATTCATTAATTTGTAATGTTTTTATTTGAGCTTTTAATTCAAAAATTTCATGGTTCAATCCTGTTTTCTGATCTTTTGTTATTTCTTCTTTTTCTATTAATCTTTCGAATTCTTTTATTACTGCCATTATTTGGTCTACATCTACTTGATGTAATATTATTTTAAATTTGTCTGCTAACTTGATTTCTTTGATCGGTATTTCTAAATAACCTCCCTCATTATTTATTGGTTCCACTGTCAGTGTTGCTCCTATTATCGTTACTGTTAACATCCTCATTAGTGTTATCGTTTTGTTGTCCATTGTCTGTAATTTTTATTGTCTTTTTACTACGTTTTATTAATTCTTTTGAATGTTTATTTGGGTCGTATTTAATTTTCTTAAATCTTGTTTCTAATTTATATCTCCCTGCTTTCTTGTTTCTGTAATATACTTCGTCCCTTTTTTCGTCAACGTCTATTCTTTGTTTATTTAATTTTTCCATTGTCTGTTCTTTCTTTATTTTTAACTTCTCATATATCTTTTTGTTGTCTGTTTTCCCTTGTTCTATTTCAAAAGGTATTTCTTCTGTTGTTGAATGTCTAATTCTATTATAAACTCCACATGATTCTGTTATTAATTCTGTTAATGATAACTTCTTAGTTAGTCTTAATATTCTTAACTTTTCTAATAATGTACTGTGTAACCTTTCTATATCTGAATTACCTCTATGCGTATTAGGTTTTGTTAAATGTATCTCGATATTCTCTTCTTTAAAGTATTCTTTCAATATTATCATATCAAACTCTTGGTCCATAATTAATTTCTTTGGTTTTCCTACTAAAGAAAAAATTTGTCTGAAACTTTTCCTAATGTCTATCGCATTACTTGATTCTAACATTGCTATTGTTGCAAATTTCGAAAATTTATCTATCATCGTTAGTACTTTCGTTGTTTTATTTATAAAAAATATGTCTGCATGACATAACTCTCTAATATTTTCTGGTGTTTCTGTAATTCTCAATTTTTCTTTCGTCGGTTTCTCATCAATTTTACTCTCATTGCATATTTCACATAAATTTATATATCTGTGTATAAAATTTTTTAATCTTGGATAGTAATATTCTTTCTTTATAACCATATAATTCTCTAAGATCCCTGAATGTTGTGATTTTTCATTATGTTGTTCTTTTATAATATTTTCTAGCTCTGTTTCATTCTTTGGTTCCTTCAATAGTTGACTTACCATATACGTTGGAATTTGTCTTAAATCGAATAACTCTATATATAATTCTTGAAACTTCACATATTCCCTGTTACTTATTTCTGAATATATTCCCGTTGTTTTACTACTCATAAACTTTTTTAACCTCAATTTTAAATCTTCATTATTAAATTCATTTGGTTTTATCCATAATCTTCTATTTAAATTTGTCTTAACTTCCTCTCTTTCTGACAATATGATTTGTTGTTTGTATTTGTTAATACATTCATCTTTTAATGGTATCAGATGTGAACTATCCTCTTCTGCTGTGTGTCTAGTTGATACTAAATCTTCATTTTCTGCTAGGTTACATTCTTCTTCATTAATCATTCTGCTTAAATAATCTGCTGGTATGTTTGCTGTTCCTTTTATGTATTTAACGTTAATTTTATATTCTCCCAAACTTAAAATCCATCTCTGTATTCGTTGATTGATATCTCTCCCTTTATACTTCTTATATAACCACTCTATTGGTGTGTGATCTGTATATAAATTAAATTCTCTCCCATACACATACGGTCTAAAATATTTTACTGCGTATACTATCGCTAATAACTCCTTCTCTGTCGTACTATATTTTCTCTCATGTTCATTTAATGTTCTTGAAATATAAGCTACCGGATGTTGGTTTTGCGATAAGACTGCCCCTAACGCATAATCACTTGCATCTGTAGTTATATTAAATTGTTCATTAAAATCTGGATGTTTTAAAACTGGTTCTGTTACTAGAATTTCTTTTAATTTATTAAATGCTTCGTTATATTTCTCGTCTTTTAGATCTATCTTAGTTTCTTTCTTTAAATATCTCGTCATTGGATATGCTATCTTACTATGGCTTTTATAAATTTCCTATAATATCCTGTCATTCCTATAAATGATTTAATTTCCTTCTTACTCTGCGGTATTTTTGATTTTGATATCTTTTCTATTTTTTCTTTGTTTGGTAATATCCCCTCTGGTGTAATTACATGACCTAAAAATGCTGTCTCTTTCTTTAGGAATTCGCACTTGTCTAACTGTAGTTTTAATTTATGTTTTTGTAATATCCTTAAAATTGTTCTGATGTTTAATAAGTGTTCTTCTAATGAACTTCCGAATATGAGTATATCATCCAAGTATACTACGCATATTTTATTTATTACATTTGCTAAAATATCATTCATAACTCTCTGAAATGTTGATGGTGCGTTTTTCAGTCCGAAGGGCATTCTGATATATTCATAATGTCCTTGATTCGTACTAAAAGCCGTTTTCTCTATATCCCTTTCACTCATTTTAACTTGGTGAAACCCTTTAGCTAAGTCTAAAGTGGTAAAATAAACTGATCTTCCTAACTTCTCTAATATTGTCTCTATATTAGGTATTGGATATTTGAAATCTATTGTCACTGAATTTAATTTTCTATAGTCTATTACCATTTTATACTTGGTTTTATTACTTCCATCTAGCTTTTTGTTCACTATTATCACCGGTGCGTTGTATGGTGATTTGCTAGCTCTGATTATACCATCTGCTAATAGTTGATTAATCTGTTTTTTGATTTCTTCCTCATGTATTTGAGGGTTTCTATACATTCTACTGTAAACTGGTTCTTCAGTTGTTGTCTTTATTTCATGTTCCATATCTAATTCTGCTTGGAGTTTATCTCCTTCTTTATAAAATGAATCTCTAAATTCCTTCATCATAATTCTTAATTTTCTGTTCTCTTCATCATTCAAATGATCTGTTCTAATTATCGGATCTGTTGGTTCTAGTGCATGAACTTCATCATACCTAATTTCTAACGTATTTATTTCATTATCATCCTCATATCCCATAAACTTGATGCGTTTATTATTTATTATAACTTCTTTATTATTGAAATCTATATATGCTCCTAGTGTATCTAAGATATCTGTTCCTATAATAGCACTCTGTAAGCGGTTTCCAAAATCTAAAATTTTCCACATAATATTCTTTTCGATCCCAAATTCTATTGGTGATGCTGTTTCTACCTCATATTTTATTAAACTAAAACCCGTCATGGTTTTTATTTCTGTTTCTGCTTTCCTTCATTTTAATGTTTTTACTATTTCCTTACTAATCAGTGTTATAGTTGACCCCGTATCTATTAAGGCCTTAACTTTCGTTCCCCAAATTGTCACTTCTATAATTGGTAATCTGAATTTTGCTAAGTTTGATTTATTCTCGAGGCTCTTACTCGAAAATTTACATTATTATTTTCTGGCTGCACTATCTGCCCTCTATTCACAATATTATCCACTTCCATTGGTTGTGTTCTGTTCTGATTATTATTCAATCTATAGTTGTTTGAATTATTTTGTCTAAATGGATTCTGTCTAAAATTGTTAGTATTCCTGAGATTGTTACTGGAATTTCTATAATTGTTTTGAACTTGATTTTTGTTAAATTGATTGTTGTTATTATTATTCATGTGATTGTATTTAGGTTTATTATTGGTATTTTGTCTAACATTTACATTGTTATTTGAAGTTTTTCTAGCATTATCTTTTAAGTAACCATTTCTACCTGAACTTGCAATATTCTGCATTGCTAATCTTAAAATTGAGAAATTCTTTATTTCTATCCATAAGGATGTATTATCGTCAACTTTACTTTTGAATACGTCTAACATTGATCTCTCGTTGTCTTCTCTACTTCGTCCTGCTGCATCTGTTTCCCCCAGATCCACTTTTGCATTTAATTTATTTAGGATGTTCTGTAGTTGTTCGTACACTTCCTGGATGTTATATCCCTTAACTCCATAAGCGTCATAAACTAACTTGTCGTAATTTGCTGTTACTCCAAAATTCTGTTTTAATACTTCTTTTATGGTTTCCCATGCCGGAATTGTTGTGAATTTTAACATAACATTTAACGCTGATCCCTTAAATTTGGTAAGCAATATTGCGCTTATTATAACCAATTGATTCGGTGTTCCTAACGCTAAAGTACTCTCTATCGAAGAACAAAATGATGCTAAACTGTAGTCATCGTCTCCAGAGAATACGGGAACTGCCTTGAATAACGTCAATAGTACTGATGTCGTCACTCTCTCTTCTGGTTGATGAGCCATTATTGAATATAAGATATTTACCAATCGAAAAAATAGTTGAATCGTATTGAGTTGATATTCGTTCGCCTCCGATTCTTGAAGTAAGTGTTGTAGTTGCTGATTAATAGCCTGTCCTTCACCTTCACTATTTTGTATTAGATTGTTTCCACGTTTTTCGCTTATTTGTAGCGTAACTGATTTTTAGTTAAATGGATCACGATTTATATTAATATGATTTTAAAACTTTCACGATTCGATCACTTTCGGATTGCTACAATATTATACTTTTGCAATCCTACCGACTGCGCCAATTTTGTGTTTCGTATCGAGCGATTGTAAACAAAATTTATTTATTTAATTGTGAGTTTAATGAAAGTAAATCTTTATTTAATCAATATTATTCGTTGTAAGTTCTTAAACACTCTATTTGACAATTTATGCTTAGCTTAGTACTGGTGACGGCTAATTGAACATAATGCCTGCTAGATGATGTCTTAATAATGACTGCCACTTGAGTATCAAGTGCTGTTATTTATACTACTCTTTTATCAGAATGACCGGATGCTGTGGTTAATGGTCAATGTGATAAGGTTTGCTTATTCCTATGAATTCATGGGTTAATGGTCAATGTGATAAGGTTTGCTTATTCCTATGAATTCATGGGAATCAAAGTGATTAAATGTTCTTTGTTCTCATGACTTAGTTCTATATTGCCTTATTTGGTAATGTACTTGGATCGTATGACTGAATTAGCAAATAAGTTATCTGTATTAATGTTAGTGTGTGAATTATTATGTAGAGGCTTGGGCTGATACATAACACGCACTGTTGAAATACATAAACTAATTGCTCGCCGCCCCAGTTCTGCAGCAATTTTCGGAGCACTACATCTTGGATTCTTTTTCACTTCCCGGATCAAAAAGCGTCGCTCTGCTTCAGTTATTGGGAGGTGTAAGGTATTAAAAGGCTTTAATTTTAAATAAAAAGGCTAATTTTTAAGTGAATGCATAATATCTCAAGAATATTGTGTCAAAATTTCAAGTCGATTGGAGCAAAATTGACGAAGTTATGAGTTATGATAAAATTCGCTTATGAATACTTTATACCAGATTTTTTAGTGTTCAAAACTTTAAAGCGTTTCCCCACAACTCACGTTTCCAAAGTCGGTGCCCCTCATAACTTCCAAACTACTGCACCGATCCTTTTTAAAATTTTGAACATTATCTCTGTACATAATTTACACGGTAACGCTGGAGAGCTTTTTTTTCAATTTTGTTAATAATTTTTATTTTACAATAACAAATTAGCCGATTTTTTTCGCGAAAAATCATATTTTTCCCTTTAAAGTGTTCCAAAAAAAATTAAAAATTGAAATTTCAAACAACCTTCCCAGCGTTACCTGGGGAAAACTATTATCTAACGAAGGAACTTTAATTTTTTGATTTCAAATGATCCAGCACCAAGTTATGAGGGGCACCGAAATTCTACTTTTTTCCGAGACACGTCCGAATAATTGCTGCCATTGCCGTATTTGTTAATATTTTTTCATGAAAATTTTACACAATATTCTTCGAACATACCATTGGTTTTAATACAGAGATTTCAACTGTGTCGTCAAAAAGAATCCACGAAAACATGCCTTTTTTTGTACGAATTAACCGTACACCCTCCTTAAAGTACGAGAGCGCCCGATCCTTGGCTTATTTGCAACTGTTTGTGTCTCGGAAAAACGACCTATAATTGATTGCACTGTGGATTTGGACCTCCCAACAGCATCTGCGATCTTTTTAGTGACCACCTCTTGTTATGGAGCTGGATTATTGTTTTTCATTCACTTTCTGTTGTTTCACGACCATTTCGCCCCATTTTAGTAGCAAATGTAAGTAGAGACCCGTGTTTATGTGTCACGATAAATGGATACTATAACTCTGACACGTAACTGCACCAAGAACATCTGACATCTCACTTATGAATAGCGTTGCGGCCATTTTTCCTGGAAAACGGGATCCGTACAAATACTTTTTGGGCGTCTGAAAATAACCTTTTTTCTGTATGTTCTCTTTTTGCATGTTTATTAGCTTGTATTGTTTATATTATTTTTCATGTTATCAATGAAGGGACTTGAATACAATATGTAGAATTCTTTCAATTTGTAAACAGAGGCAAAAGTATGAAAAACTCATAATTTTCAGAAATATATTGGGTCGTACGATTACTTTTTACACTCACTGTATTTTCAAACTACTCCGCTCGCGACACTATTTAGTTAATACTAATGAGTTTCGGTTTTTTTCACAGTTTTCGTTTTTAACGACTGTGCCAGTAATTGGATGTTCGTACTATGATGTACTTTAATGAAACTGCATCGTCAAATATAAAACTTTTATTAGACGTGTTTTCTTACGAGCTAACATAATCGAACTGATTATTATGTAGCTTAATTGCTGAGATGGATTATCGTATTTATAACTCAAATTAAAGAGTGCACAATTTCCTAATCTAGATTCCCAGGTAACCTTTCTCTGCAATTAATTGTTTTCAAAACAACAGTATTTATCTTAGGTGGCAACGCATCATATGCTGCTGTCAATGCGCGCAAGAAGCAGAGCCGAGATGGAAGTTGGTCAGTGCGAGGGCTCGCACAAGATAACTACGCACATATATTTTCATACAAATTAGCGCGATCGTGTCAAAGTGCAAGCAAAGCGCAACTGAATTTTGGTCGAAAAATTATGGTTGTGTGTGTCAAAGGAAATGAAAATACCAAGTAAGTTTCATTACTATTTTTTCTTAGTGCAATTTACTACGACATACAAAATCTCGAAATGTATCTCTTATCAAGCGGCCAGTTTTAAAGGTCGCCTTATTGGAGGCTTTTGATTTCTTGCCATTTTTATTCATCTGTCCAAACTCTTCCGCTTCCCGTAATATTTTATTAATTCTCTCACAATCGACAATAGCGCAATGGTTATAAATGAACACTCTGTTGGTAGAGGCATGTGAAGTAGGTGCGGTTCCTCCCACAGTACCTCACATGTTTGTTTTACAATGGCTCCAGCTGTACACATCTTGAATGAAAATTCTATTATCGAATGTATATACATATTGACATTCGTGTGTACTCATAAAATTTATCGTGATAATTTCTTAATTCACCATACAAGTGATGAAATTCGTCATATTACTTTCTTTTGCGATTGAATGGATGTGCTTCAAATGCTTTCCCTTTGTAAAAAAATAACTGTTCGTATTTAGCGACAGGACAAATTCCTCGTCGGGCGAATCCATGACTTCACTTTCCGAATGCACTGTGGTGAGTTTGGTGCTATACCTGCTCCGTGCAGGTGAGGGTTCCGCTTTCTATACTCATCTATAGAGATGATGAGTTTCTTCCTGTAGAAATACAGGCTTAAGTTTTGGGAAGGAGGAGGAACAATTGGAACCTACGAGCAATCTTTGGATTGCATCATGTTTGGCGCTGAGCAATGCTCGTGCAGCCGATATGTACCGAGTTAAAGGTTGCTAATGTAGAAGCAACACTTTGCCACTGTGAGGCAAGGGTTTTATTTTGCCGATGATAGGCAAAGTATCGCAAGGGGTGAGGCTGCCGATAACAAGGCAGGTATTAAATTAATCAACACACTTCTTGCGAGGTCTAAAAAGACAGTCTTTATTTTCTTAATTCTTTTCCTTTTATACAATTTAAACTTACTCCCTACTCTAAAATCTATAACACAAATTTCCAATACTTAATCGAAATTTCCTTACTTTACATTTTAATATCTACAAACAATCCAACACTTATCATATGGGTTCTCATGAATACAATTGCCCTAATTAGAACTCATATTACTTGTCGAGGGCATTACTCTAGAATTTATCGTTACTAGTATTCATGATTCATATCCATTGTAGGATCGTATTCATTTCATTGATAACCATTAGAGCTAAATATGACAGTGTAATGAATAGATCGGTTCGTGTACGTGTTAAAAGCTTTAGCTCAATATATTGTTTGTGTACATGCTACCAAGCTTTGTGTGTTCATTGACCGATGGTTTATGACCATACTACAGCACTACTGAATGAAACACACTTCTCGCATTCCCTCAGACATCTTCTCGCATGAATAAGTTCTGCGTTGTCTAATTCCAGCAAGGACGCAAAAAGGTTAATTTCATATATCCTATCCTTTGAAACGGATTCAACGTACATGTTGTTACATTAGCACACCCGTACATATTCAATCGCAATTGTCCCGGCACTTCCACTCTGGCACTTATCACTTATCGGCCGCGCGAATTAATTAAAGTTGAACGGCTAAGAATATCAAAAATATTTATTACTCTCAGTGCCGGATTAAGCCTTCGTGGGGCCTGGGGTTAAAAGTAAAATGGGGCCTTATGATTACCCAACAGCATCCCAAGAACATTAAGCAACCCACGTAACCTATCATAACCCAAGTAGTCCAGTAGGAAAGAGAGCTTGAAAGCAGATAAACATCGTGAGTAAATTAGTAGAATAGAGGAACGAAAGTAAAATAAAATAAAACAATTTTTACATTGCATGAATAGAACAAATAATTTTTATTAAAACAAATTAACAATTAAAAATACTTTTTCTTGATTTCGATTCAGCGAATTCACTTAACATCATCAAAATTGAGTGATCGGAGAATTTCGCTTTCAATACTACCACTGTCTAATAAAGACAATCTATAATCAGTCACCGTAGATCTATACATATTCTTAACGCGTTTTAAGACAGAAAACGATCTCTCCGTTTCGCAGTTAGCAATCGGAATCGTTAATAATAATCTAAAGACTACGAAAACATTTGGAAAAATTTGTTGCATATCAAAATTAACAATCCAATCTAATACCTTTAATGGATCGAGAATATTTCTATTAATTTTAGAGGACTCTGAGCTGTTGAATTTATTTTCCAGTTGATCTTTGAGTAAATGAACTGCCTAAATTCATCCAATAAATTTCCATCTAAATCCCCATCGTAAATTTTAACTAGCTCATTCGTTTTAATCCGTAGTTCGTCTTCTTCTATAGATAATAACCGTTGTAAAAAACCAAAAATATTATTTATATAAGCGTAGGCCTTGCTCTTTTTCTTCAATTCAACCACCAATTTATCTATTATTAAATAAAAAGACTCTACTTTGTTGCGTACTTAAATCTGTTTATTTCTTTTTAAAAAATTCTTTTCGTTGAATCTGAATAGTCAAATTTCTCAATACTACCAAGATTTTTAGCATTTTCTTCCAATTCGTGAAACTTTTCTCGCATGTTCTTCACAAAAACCACCAATGAATCAAACATTTGACTGGCTGTTATTAAATCAACACCTACTTTTTGTAAATACTGACTTGTCAAATTAAATCGATTTAAAATAGAATTCCACAAAACAGCCATGTAACAATTTTCTATTTTAATAATATGTTTTCTTAAATTGGAGGCTTCACGTCTCACCTCTCGTTTTTGGTCGCCATCATTTTCTAATGTTTCTAATACTTTATAAATGCCTTCGAAGTTATTGCATAACGCTTTGCAAGCATCTGATCTTCGAGACCATTTTGTTATAGATAAACTTTTCACATTGGCTCCTTAATTTTTTAGAATATCCCACCTGTGCGCTGAAGCACTAAAAAATGTGTACAGCTGTTCCAAAAAAGTTAGTTGCGGTCAAACATTCATCAACACTGCACTTGCCAACTAAGCTCAATGAGTATCCAGTGCAAGAAACATAAAATGCTCACTCGTTTTTTTCTTTGATGCAGGCTTGTAGTCCGTTATACTTGCCAGACATATTTCGAGCATTGTCGTATGACTATGCTCGACAGTTTTCAATTTTGATGTTGTGCTCATCTAGCAAGTGCAGTACGTTGTCAGAGATTGATCGACCTTGATGGCTTTTTATTTGAAGAAAAGTAAAAAATCTTTCGTGGACTTGGTTATGAAGCACATATCTAAAAACTACTGATAATTGATCCACATTTGTTATATCAGGCGTTGAGTCTAAAACTAGTCCCCAGTATTTAGCAGTTTGGATCTCCTTTATAATATGCTGCATAACTTTGTTAGCCACAGCCTCTATAAATTCTTCACAAATTGTTTTAGATAGGTAAGACACACTTCCACGACCTTTATTTGCGTGAATTCGAATGTGTTCTTGCAGAAAAGGATCATATTATGCCATCAACTCTATTACACCCAAGAAATTTCCGTTACTTGATGAGCCTATAACTTCATTCGATCCTCTGAAAGAAAATCCTCTTTGGCTCAAAAATCTGACAACGGATAAAACTCTTTTCAACACTTTTCTCCAATATTGAGCTTCATTTTGCTGCTATCGCATGTATGTCAATGCGAGAATCTTTTGAAAAATATGAGATACACTTCAACATGCATTCTGTATGCTCCTTATTAGCTTCTTGCGAAGATATAATTTCTTCAGCTTTTTTCCAAGTGGAAAATCCCTCCTTTACAAAAGAATTATTTAAATTCCGTGAAAATAACTTGCAAACAAAACAGAAAACGGATCCACTAGATTCCGAAAACATGAGCCATTTTCTTTGTGTTGTTTCACCGTTTTGTAGTTTTTTTGTAAATAAATTAGCTGAAAAGTATCTGTTTTGGTTTTTATACTTTCGCTTTGAAGATTTAAAAGTTGAATTTTCGTCCTGAAAGTACGAAAATCCTTTCTGCAAATATTGGCAGCGCATTCCTTCATTTTGATTTAAACTTGAAGGCCAAAACATGGGATCTTTATGTCTCTGAAAATTCATCTAGCATTTAATTAAATTCATAGTACATCTAAATCCCCATCGTAAATTTTAACTAGCTCATTCGTTTTAATCCGTAGTTCGTCTTCTTCTATAGATAATAACCGTTGTAAAAAACCAAAAATATTATTTATATAAGCGTAGGCCTTGCTCTTTTTCTTCAATTCAACCACCAATTTATCTATTATTAAATAAAAAGACTCTACTTTGTTGCGTACTTAAATCTGTTTATTTCTTTTTCTATATTTATATCTGCGACGGGAACTGAACAATCTACATTTGGCTCTGCAGAAGGTTCTTGATTAGAACCATTACATGAGTTATCTAAAGTTATAAAAAAATTAAAAATATAAGCCTATATTATTTGCTTAAATATTATGCATTTATCAAATCTTACCATTATTTTCGTCAGTAGATAGATTATTTAGGCTCCGATTATCCAGATTAATGACAGAGTCATCAGCAATTTCATCAGTATTTTTTTCAGACGTTTCTGCATTCAAGCTACTTACAATAGTAGCAGAGTTAAGAAATGGTCCTAAAATATATTTACGAATTACGACTCATGTATGTATATGAAAATTGGAGGTCCCGCGGCCTCGAAAGGTTCGTTTCGTCTAGGGCACGTCTATGCTGCCTTACTGAGTTCAGTAGACGAGCACGGACGAAATGCATTTTCCGAGACCTCTAATTCCTATATGTATCAAACTCTTGCGAGCTGCGTTTGTTTATAATCCGCCAATTTTCGACGTTGGAAAAATTTGGAAAAACTGAATGAAAACATACTGGAATTTGAAAGCGTTTATCAGCACAAATAACGTGATTTTACGGCCTCTCCGCACTGCAACGAGTGTCGCAGCAGCCCTCACACACACACATGTGCTTGGTGGCTAGTGTGTTGATGCATAGAGGCCGCGCGAGTTACGTTTTTACCACTTTTAGATAATAAAATCACTATTTTGTTATATTGACAAAACACTTTTTTTGTTAAATTGAATTTAACGTGGACAATTTAATAAAAAACTTTTTATTTAATTCGATATTAATTTTAACGCCAACAATCTTTCCAATACTAGAAAAAAACTTAGACTCTCTCAATACTGCAATACGGTGTCTTATTTATGGGCTGCTGTTGTTTAGGTTGAAATGATCTTATTTGCAACTACTAAAAGTGATTTTATGTCTGTGTCAATTCATTGCCCACAGCTCATTCAAACTTTGACATTATTTATGTTTGAGGTACTTAGATTTGCGGAATCGATTAAATCATAAGGATTTCGATTCAATCAATCCAATTCTGGCATCACTGAGCATAATGGGTTTGATTGTTTATATCAAATGGAATTGGAATAACAGATGAGTCATATCAACATAATTAATTACATGACTCATAAAATTTGTGGAAGGAATGGTAATAGAGATGTACATACGTGGTTTAGGAATAGGGGGAAATGATGTTGTGATGTCAGAATCGGTTCCGGGTGTAGTATTTGATATTACAGGTGTAATATCTGAGATTACAGGTGTAACTTCTCCCTCCTTATGGTCAATGTTGTCCTCAACAATTGTTTTATTGATATTTATTTTGATTATTTTTGCAATAAAGATATAGTGCAAATGAGCAAGAAATGAGTATAATTGTAAGAACTACCAATTTCAGTGAGTATATTTTTGTGATGTTCGAATTTAATTTCTTCAATTTGATCGAAGTTTTTAAAGTTTGCAAGTCACAGATCATCGAGGCTAATAGTGTAATTATATTCTGATATATTTTTAACAGGTTCTAAAATCAATATCTGTTGAAATTGTTTTACATCGTTTGTGTAGAGTTCCCCATGTATGTGGAGTTTACAATTACTAAATCTAATTACATAAGTTTGTAGAGATCTTAAATCTCAACCATACTAATAATGTCCAACGTGCCGTAAGCAATTACATATCCTGCATACGGAAATGAGAGCCCACACAAGTTGCGGAATATCCCGAGCAACATGCACACGAGCATTTCAAAACAAACAATCCAATAAATTATGTTCAAAGAACACATTCTTTCAACCATTGCCTTTGACCGCGTGCGACATTAAGACAATGCACACAAAAGGCATTGAGCCCAAAATAGACAAGTGCGTATGAGCATTGGAATAAAGATAATGATGTTGCACATGTAAGTTCATTTCACTTGTTTGAATTGCAACCACATGTGCAATATTGAGTATTGAATAGTGCTATGCTGAATAGACTTAAGATCATTTTTTGTAAGTTAAATAGTGTATATAAACGACAAAATAATAAAGAAACGAACAGAAGTAGAACTGACTTCAAAGAGCGACATAACGCTGCTCTGTTCCTTAAAACGAACACTGGTCTTTTTTATTTCTCACCCTATTACGGCTGATTTGTCTTCGACAAATAACGCCTTTGTACTTGCGGAACCAAGGCCGCTAAGAAAATATACTTGGTAGGTATTTTTGCGCTTCCTGCTAAAAATGCATTTTTACTAATAGTGCATTCGCGAACCCCTTTCTTTTATTTCCCTCTCAAACTTTATGTGGCTCTACGACCAACACTACATGGCGATCCTGCAACCAATTGAACGATCCTGCAACCAATTGAACGATCCTGCAACCAATTGAACGATCCTGCAACCAATTGAACGATCCTGCAATCAATCAAACGGCCCTACAATGATGAAGACGCGACAAGATGAACGCAGCAGAGCTAGAAGTCATCAACAGGAAATTTGATGAGCTGTTTGCCTTATGCGCAGCAAACACTGCCAATAACCCTGTGACGACCCAAAAAGGCACGGAAGGGTATGATCCACGGAATCCTGCGATCAACAAGGAGGAAATATTATCAAAGAAACCAGGCCCACAACCAATCACGATTGAGCAGTATAAAAGCCGAAACCATCAAAGCTACGCTCCAAGGCCTATTAAACCAGCAGATACGAAGAAGAAGAGGACCAGAGGAGGAAAAGCTTTCAAACAAAGGAAACACCTGAAGGAGCTATACGTTCAACTCAGCATCGAGTCAAGTGCTGACAATATACAAAAAATTAGGAAGGATATCCACGAACAACGGAAAAATGCTAGGCGACACAAAAATTAAAAAGAAAAAATATTTAAAAAAAAAAAAAAAAAAAATGTATTCAAGGTAGCAAATAAGACTGAAGCATTGTAGAATAATAATATATATCATGAGCTAGATGTCTGCATTATTTAACTTAAAGAATATTTCATCAAACTTAAAAAAGACACCAAATAGAAATTATACACATAAATTTCTCATCAAAACTCTCCTTGCAATCGAAGATTTAAGAGTTCAATTCAAAGAGGAACTACAGAATAATAAACAACCAGAAGCTGAGCAACTCTCTGATAAGCTAAAATTCAAAGAGATTTTTGAGGCAATACAATCAAGCATTAAAGAAAAAATGACTGATGATACAGTACCCACATTAGATAACACTTTAAACATGGATATCTTCAATTTTCTAAAAGTAATTCCCGAATTTGCCAACAAATTCAATGATCTACACAGATTCTTAAACGTTGTCGAAATAATTGAAAAATCAGTCCCAGCACATCAAAAGAAAGACTTTATAACCCTTATAATCAATACCAAATTGAACAGTTCTACACGAACAAAATTAAGCCCTTTACCATCCTCCGACAACTTTGATTCACTAAAAACGAATCTTCAACACATTTTTAGACCCACAAAATCTGCTTCGTGTATATTGACTATGATTACAGATATTCAACAAGGAACTAATGAATCAGTTACTAAATTTGCAGAACGGTTAGATGAATTATTAGCTGAACTAACGTTAACACAAATAAGTGATATCGGTGAACAAGGTCGGGACACGATATCAAAAACAAATGATATTCTTGCCTTGAACAGTTTTAAGAAAGGTCTACGCAATAAATATATTATACAGACTTTAGAAGCTAGTAGAATCTCAAAATACAGAGAAGCAATTTCGTTAGCCGAAAATTCAGAAATGAGCATAAAGGAAAATAGATCAATAATGCAAAATGGAGAAATATACCATTTCTCATCTAATAGATACCCCAGAAATAATAGAGGTAATTTTCATAATAATAGCTATAATCGTCAAAATAATAACATTAACAATAGATATAATAACAATAACAGATATAGTAACAACTATAGGAACCCCAATACTAGATACGATAATAACAATATTAACAATACCAATAACAGTGGTAGGAATTACAATCAAAATAGAATTAACTATAACAATAGGAACAACAATATTAACAGAAATAATAGTAACCGTGCATATTCTCAACCAACAAACAGAAATCCTACAAACCGAAATTATAATCGACAGGGAAACTAATTAGCCCCAGATACCACACAAATGGTCCAAAATATGGTCACTCGGGGAACAAAAACGCAAAACTAGGGAATGTCGAAACATTTAACAGTGAAGGAACTACAAATTATGTCCATATTAAAACAGATAATAAGAAACTAACATTTTTAATAGATACTGGAGCGGATATCTCCATATGCAAATTATCGGCCACATCAGGAATACAAGAAATTAACTCAGAAGAACATTGCAAACTCACGGGCATAACTAAAGAACAAGTTGGTACTATAGGGACAACAATTTTAAATTTTAAAATAAATAACGATTCACTACAGCACAAGGTACACGTAGTAAACGATGATTTTCCACTATTAACAGATGGAATACTTGGACGAGATTTCTTTAAAAAACATTACGTTAAAATCGACTATGAAACTTATACTATTTCTCTTAATGTAAACAGTTCTGAACATATTATCCCATTGCAAACTGAACTTTTTCAAATCAAAATACCCCCTAGAACAGAAATCATTCAACAAATAAATATTAACGTAGAAGAAGACAGTCTAATCTGCGCTGAACAAATTAACGAAAACATATTTATTGGCAACACGATTATCCCTTTCAAAGGAATTAAACACGTTAAAATTTTAAATACTTCAGATAAAGAACAATCTATAAACACTTCTGATCTAAAATTCAAAACAAAACCTTTGTCAAAATTTTTCATTTACAATCAAAAGCAAACTTCATATAAAACTCAGAATAAACTAAAGAGATGGGAAAAAGTAAGGAAGCTAATAAAAATAAAAACAAAAGATACACATGCAAAAGATACTTTGGAAAAAATTTGTGAACAATTTCAAGACATTTTTTACCTAGATAATGAAAAACTTACGTCCAATAATTTCTATAAACAAACACTTCATACAACCGACAACACTCCGGTTTACGTGAAGAATTATAGATTACCACATACGAGTTATAAAGAAATCAACAAACAAGTACATGACTTATTAGAAAAAGACATAATAGAACATTCTATCAGTCCACACAACTCACCACTTCTAATAGTACCAAAAAAGAGTGAAAATGATTCCAAACAATGGAGATTAGTAGTTGACTACAGACAACTTAACAAAAAGTTGGTAAGCGACAAATTTCCATTAACTCGTTTAGAAGACGTTCTAGATAGAATCGGAAGAGCAAAATATTTCTCAAGTCTAGATATGACAAGCTCATTCCACCAAATAGAGCTAAACGATGAATCAAAAGCGCTAACTGCATTTTCGACCAACAATGGTCATTACCAATTTAAGAGATTACCATTCGGACTCAAGATCTCATCCAACAGCTTTCAGCGGATGTTAACCATCGCACTTTCAGGCCTTGATGCCAATGCATTTTTGTACATAGACGATATAATTGTCTTCGGATGTTCATTACAACACCATAACGACAATCTGATTAAAGTATTTGAACGTTTACGTAAGTACAATTTAAAACTGAACCCAAACAAATGCAATTTGATGGAAAATGAAGTTGTTTACTTAGGACACTTAATCACGTCCAAAGGTATCACAGCCGATCCAGAGAAATGCAAAGCAGTTCACAATTACCCTACACCCAAAAATGCAGACGAAACGAAAAGATTTGTAGCATTCTGCAATTACTACAGACGCTTCGTAAAAGATTTCGCAGCAATAGCAAAACCACTCAATGAGTTATCGAAAAAGAATAAGCCATTCGAATGGACTCAAGATTGTCAAAAAGCATTTGAAAAACTTAAAAATACTATTACCGAGAGCCCAATATTGCAATACCCAAATTTCGATAGAGAATTCATTCTCACAACTGATGCATCTGACTATGCGTTAGGAGCTATTCTATCACAAGGTGAAATAGGCAAAGATCTACCTATATCGTATGCAAGCCGTTCACTGAATATACATGAGATAAACAAGCCAATAATCGAAAAAGAATTATTAGCTATTCATTGGGGAATCAACCATTTTCGACCATATTTATACGGGAGGAAATTTACAGTCATTACAGACCATCGCCCACTAGTTTCTCTCTTTACGCACAAAAACCCTTCGTCAAAATTGACAAGAATCAGAATAGATTTGATGGACTATGATTTCGAAATTATTTTCAAACAAGGTAGAATAAATACCAATGCAGATGCTTTATCAAGAATAAAGTTAGACTCACAGCAGCTACAAGATATGATACCAAAAAATATAAACATTGTGACAAGAAGTAAAGCGAAAGGAAAAGAAGAAAACGCTACAAAAGTATCGGAAATAAGCAAAAAGCGGAAGAAACAAAACTCTATTACCATTAATGAGTCTGATCAACCCTACATGTGGAATGGAACTTCTGTATCCGACGTTAGAAACTTACCAATTCTAGAATTCCGAATATTAAAAGATAATATACGAAGATATAATAAAAAACGCGCGATTAATAATAATAATATGCCACGAATTGAAATTATAGATAAAAGGCGGATATATGTAGAATGCAGCGATAATCCTCACCGAGACTTAGGTCAGGAACTGGAGAAACTCATTAACAAACTACATAATAACAATATAAGCAAGGTAGCTTTACGCAATGATGATGAAATATTCAAATATATGAAGAAGAATGAATTGATGAAATTATATAACAAAGTGCACAAAGAAAATATAAGTAAAAGGCAAATGAGAATTGAGGTAATTATTTATGAACCGCCCAAAGAAGTGAAACAAGTAACTGATCAACTAAGGTTAATTAGTGAACATCACGATAATAGCCACACAGGTATCAGACGAACGATAGCGAAATTAAAACAAAGATATATATGGAAGAATATGAACAAAATGACCAAGAATTATGTAAGAAACTGTGAAATCTGCCAAAAGAACAAGATTGTCCGACATACTAAAGAAAAATTTGTAATAACCGATACCCCTAATAAATGTTTCGAAACAATTGAAATTGACACTGTAGGACCACTTAGAATATCAAACGGATTTAGATATATATTAACTGCGCAATGCGAACTAAGCAAATATATAATAGCAATACCTATAACTACAAAAGAAGCTGAACAAGTAGCTAAAGCTATAGTAGAGAATATAATATTAAGATATGGACATTTCCAACAACTCAAAACCGATCAAGGTACAGAATACAATAACGAACTTTTAAAATCTATTTGTAAATTTTTAGACATTGAACACACGATGTCAACACCTTACCATCATGAAACCATAGGTTCATTAGAACGTAATCACAGAGTACTCAACGAGTATCTGCAATCATTCTGTCAAGATCACGAATGGCACAAATGGATACCCTATTATGTATTCGCATATAACACTACGCCACATACTGATACTAATTACACACCATTTGAATTAGTACATGGTTATTTAGCACCCTTACCTAATACCACAGATTTAAATAAAAAACCAACCATATATGATTATGATAACTATCTATCAGAATTGAAAATACGTCTTTATAACGCTCAACAGACAGCTAGAAGATTGTTAATTGAAGCAAAACATCATAGAAAATATAAGAAAGAATTAAATACAAATGAATTAGAACTAGAAATAGGTGATGAAGTCTATGTAAAAAATGAAAACAAAAAAAAACATGAATCACCATACAACGGACCATATATTGTATTAGAAAAACAAGGTGTAAACTCGTTAATATCAATAGACAATAAGGAAAAACTAATACACAACAATAGACTTAAGAAGAAACTGTAGATAAGAATAAGAAGCACATTATCAAAACAATAAATACTTTAATGTTATGCACCAATAGATTATATATCAAACAAATATTTTTAAATTGTACATAAACATCAATAGACCTAGAACAACAACAATGTAATATCAGCAAGCATTGAAATACCCAATTATCATTTTACGAAAATTTCTTATATTCTTCAAATACAATAAATTTTCTTTTCTAAAGGACGGAGGTGTAGAGATCTTAAATCTCAACCATACTAATAATGTCCAACGTGCCGTAAGCAATTACATATCCTGCATACGGAAATGAGAGCCCACACAAGTTGCGGAATATCCCGAGCAACATGCACACGAGCATTTCAAAACAAACAATCCAATAAATTATGTTCAAAGAACACATTCTTTCAACCATTGCCTTTGACCGCGTGCGACATTAAGACAATGCACACAAAAGGCATTGAGCCCAAAATAGACAAGTGCGTATGAGCATTGGAATAAAGATAATGATGTTGCACATGTAAGTTCATTTCACTTGTTTGAATTGCAACCACATGTGCAATATTGAGTATTGAATAGTGCTATGCTGAATAGACTTAAGATCATTTTTTGTAAGTTAAATAGTGTATATAAACGACAAAATAATAAAGAAACGAACAGAAGTAGAACTGACTTCAAAGAGCGACATAACGCTGCTCTGTTCCTTAAAACGAACACTGGTCTTTTTTATTTCTCACCCTATTACGGCTGATTTGTCTTCGACAAATAACGCCTTTGTACTTGCGGAACCAAGGCCGCTAAGAAAATATACTTGGTAGGTATTTTTGCGCTTCCTGCTAAAAATGCATTTTTACTAATAGTGCATTCGCGAACCCCTTTCTTTTATTTCCCTCTCAAACTTTATGTGGCTCTACGACCAACACTACAAGTTCCATCTAGTGGATACAATTTTTTATTACAATTTTGATTAATTTCTTCACTTACATTCACTGCTAGTAATAGACCTTTTTCAATTTCTTCTACATTGCTATATGGTTTTATTTTTATAATACATTTGATTGTTTTACATAATAATTGATTATTTAATGATTTAGTGCGTTTTTCCGTTTCAAAATAGTTGCCATGATATAATACTACTTCTGATATATTTATATCCAATGATTCTGATTTATTGTTAGGATTTTTTCTACCATAATAAGAGAGTAATGGTGGCGATAACACTGGTATATTGACAATAAAGATAATTATTCCATCATTAGTTAATACATTTAATGTGACCTCTTTAAGCTCATCAATGGATGATTTGTGTGATTCAATTTCGCTATGTGTCAAAATTGATCTGGTCATAGTACCTGTTTTAGCTGAGTTTACGTTATCGATAATTTTCTCTAGTTCAACTTTAATAAGATCAAGGCTATGAGTTAATTGCATGTTAATCAAAATTTTATTTATGTGTTCAGTGGTATTGTTTATGTCGCTCATTAGCTGTTTAAATAGCTTATTTGTTTGGTTTCTGTTGTGTACAATAGTGTCCAGATTATTATTAAAAGCATTGTTGATTTGGATTTGATTATTATAGGAGTCGATGATGTTATGGTTATTTGTAACAATCACTTTCAAGTGCTCCGTAATTTGTTCTAAATCATCATTGTCCATTAGTCCGAAATAAATTTATGGAATCATTCATCAATTATTGATCCCATCGGAAAACGTGGACTAATTATTAGTCCACATTTGTGACGATTGATTTTAAGTGGGTTAATTGAAATATTTCGATTTGTAAAGTAATCGAAATGAAGTAGTTTTAACTCTCCTTTAATTGTTTTTATAGCATCGAGAATGTAGGGATTAGGGGCAATGTCTCGAGTTATTAATTCCAATGCTGATTCATAATGTTTGAGGTCTATTTTTTAGTAAATTCGTCGGTAATCTTGAATTATGCGGATGATATCTTTTTTGATTAGGATTATCCCAGACTCGGTGTTTATGTTCTCAATGGTTATTTCAGCGAAAGCGGTTCCAATGGTAATAAATACGGTGGCAAGGAAAATGAGTTTAGAAATTATGTAGCGTTGTGAATGTATCTGTAAAATTAAATTGTTTCAAGCTTTTGGGAATAATTTCGTTTGAAGTATTTCAAGAATGATTTTGTTTCTGAAGATTGGTATGTGTTGTTGTGCAAAATTTAAGGTAAGTTCATTTGCTACGTATTCTGCTGTAACACAGGTAAATACTATCAGTAGAATTTGTTTATTGAGGGCTGTTTTCTACGTTGTGCTTTTCGAAATTTAAATTCAATGGCTGCTGTTTTTTGTCTGAGGATTCAAGTTCCATGTAATTGACTTATGCATTTAAAATTTGATTGTTTGGGTTTCCCAAAGAGTCGAAGTATTGTATGGTCTTATTTTTGAAATTGATGACTGCTAATCACCAATGATTTTCATTCACATGAACAGGAATGAGTATTATATCGAAAGAAAATATGTCAATTTTTCTAGTCCATCGACGGACCGAATTATAACCTGATTTTAAAAGGCATGGCATGAAGAATGTGTTAAAGGAATGGACTTTTGGTAACAGAGGATTTGTGATACTGCGTTCCGAAATTAAATTGAAATACTGGGAAGTTAACAAGCCGCGAGGTGTGACCCTCGAGGTCCACACGGTCAACTTCCCAATAATATTTACACAAATATAAGCAAGGTTCTTTAAAGAGGTCATTTTCATCACAGCCGCAGACTTCGCTTGTTTGAATAAGCGATGTGATGTGATGTTCAATGTATGTTTAAATTTATCCAACAAACCCTCATAGGTTAGTGTCAATCAGCTACCCATCTAATCCACATTTATTCCAATATATTTTAATATACACGATTAATGGATATCGGACTTCAAACATTTACGTCAAGTTGAAAACGACAAATTTATTTATATTTGCATTGCAAAAAAAAAAGCTTTTCATATGCAAACAAAACTGTTCGAAAAGAACATATCAATAATTTCTTATAAATTGCAGAACAGATTATTTATACTTATAATAAACGATTCCAGAGATGCAAGCACATTATTGTCATCGATGAAGAAGTTTTTTCAATGTTTGTCATCGATCAAGCGTCTAAGTTTTTTCCAATTTTGTTTAAGAACATATTGTATTTTAATTAATGTTGCAGTTTCGTTAACAATTACAATTTTCATTTGCCTTCTTTTGTGTTTAGCGAAATGTATCTCGTGTTATTTGGGTCATCCTCTTGTCATGACCTGTTCATGTTGGCTGGTACGGGCCAGCCCCTAAATTCCCAGGCCATGGAAAGTCCTCACCAGACAGCCTTGAAATAATCACGTTGTGCCGCGGAAAACTTATTATTCGGTAAGAAAGGTGTTTGGTACTTTGTTGCCGTGAAAATGATAATATATGTATTTCCTCTTTATATGTGTTTTCTGGACGAAAGGTTTCAATAACCAAAACAGTTGCAAAACTTTCCTCCTATGAGAAAGTCACGTGTAAGATTTTATTCCTCGCTTTCAAATACGTTTGTGTGATAAAAAATTAAATATTTTTTTCTTAGGACGGTGTATGTGTGAATATATCTAATAGTATTTGAGCATCTGTCTATTGTGAATGCGAGTGTGCCCGTAATTAAGTGATAGATATTTTTCCCAAAATTCCGCCCCCCCCTCCATAAGTGTGTGCGTGAAAATATTATGAAAAAGCATGTCAAATACTCGTTCTCCAATTGTGTGAGTTTGTGAATGTTGTTCCTGTGAAATTGCAATTATGCTTATTTGTTGGCTTGGGAGTTTGAAAAGGTAAATAGTATCTAAATAACAATAAAGATATTTACATAAAATTTAATCAAAAATACATAAAACTACATAAAATTTAACCAAACATAATAAATAAAAGTAAGTATCATGAAAACAAAAACATTATCTCAAAAAATCTTAGTAAAAAAGCAAAATTAGCGTACAAAAATAAAATTATGAGTAAACTCGTTGTTACTAAGAAATTGAAAAACAGACGAGATCAGAAACGAAAATATATGCGCAAGTTGCGTTCGTATGCAAATTTCAAAAATACCGAAAATCAAAGTGCAAATAAACGAATGAAAGAATTAAGGAAAAATTAAGAATATAAAGTGAGAGAAAACTTTAAAACGCAAAAACGCATTGAAATTTTGCGCAAAGATGATCAATACAAAAAGAAAGAAAAAAATTAAACGCAAAAACGTGTTGAAATATTGCGTAAAGAGAAAAAATATAAGAAGATATAAAACGTCAAAACAAAAAAGCGAGTCGAAACATTGTGTAGCAATGAAAAATATAAAAAAAACAGACGAACAATATCGAAAAATGGTAAACCTCAAAACGCAAAATCGAGTCGGTACATTGCGTAAAAATGAAAACTATAGAAGAATAGAAAACCTTAAAACGCAAAATCGTGTCGGCGTATTGCGCCAAGATGAAAAATATTGGAAAATGGAAAACCTCAAAGCTCAAAACATTACGTAAAGATGAGGATCATAAGAAAAAAGAAAATTCAAAAACGCTTAAGCGAATACGAACAATAAGAAAAAATGCAAATTATCTGTTGCACGAAAAAATGCTTAGAAAACGTAAAGAGTATGTGGTCACTGAACGGATGAGGAATATGAAAAGAAACCAAATTTTACGTCAGAAATGGCAACATATAAAAGATGAAATGATCAAAAATTAGAAAAGAATGAAAACGCTTCGTGAAACGGAAGCGTATAAAAGTTTTGAAAGAGCTCAAAATAAAATACGGATGAAAAAACTAAGAAGCAATTGCAAATACTTAAAGCAGGAAGTCCAAAAAAATATCAATCGTAATAAATTAATGCAATTGCAGAGAGTATATATAATACGCGAAAGTGAAAATAATTTGGAAAGAATGAAAAATATTAGAAAATTTCGAGATTATAAACGTGAAGAAAATTTGAACAATAATCAATATATTAGAAAGTAAAGGGAAAATAGAAAATATCGAAATCGTGAATTTACTAATAATGAGAAAACAAACGGCGAAAATAGAGAAAATGATTTCATACGTTTCCGTAATAACTTCCAGACGTAATAAAAAGAAAGATAGTGATCCACTTTCGAATGTAAATATATCAATTTATTAAATTTAGAAGAGAAACACCGTCATTTGTTTGTTGCTGTTGTGAGGGTCTGTTTTTCAGTCATACCGTTGTAATTCTAAATAAGCAAAAAATCATTAATAAAAGAGGTTCACAATTTTTAACACAAATTATTAAGTATCGATCGGACTATATCTGCTTTACGTGCAAAAAATACGCGTATAATGGGAAAGTTTACAAACTACCCACAAGTTACGGACCTAGATTCGTTGTTGTACCAACAACTATTACAGAGCTCACTGATCGTGAAGAAAGGATGGTAGCCGCAGTATTAAATTTCATGCAAATTCGAGCATTAAAGCCGTATGCATTGAATCCGCAAGTAGAATTAAAAGGAAGTTCGGTAAACATTCAAATTGATGTGAATGATATGTTGCGAATTTTACCACGAAAATTTAATAATATGCAGACAATTCAAGTGAAATTAAAAAGACATGTACTTCACAAAAGTGATTATATGTTTGAAACAGTCAGGCCAGGAATGATTTGTAAAGCTCTTAAATATCTTATTAATACACCACTGTATAAAAAATATGATGTAAAAATTGACGAAAAGTACTTTGATTGTTAATTCAAGCTGGATCTTCAAGACAAAGTGGATTTTAATGTCGATGAGAAAGATTTAATCGATGCTGAATTCAAAAAAGAAGAAAATAATTATAGTGAAAAACTATCTGAAGAAGAAGAAGAATTTCAGAAAAATATTGATCACGAGATTTTCAATTCACTACCAGAATACTTATCTCAGTCTCATTGCTTAGAAGATCCAGAAAATTTGAAAAAATCCACCAATCTTATAAATATCCAGCAAATAAATAATGACGAAGTTCTCTTAGTTGATAATAATAAAGGTATTACAGAAAACCAATCACAAATAGTCCATGTTATTGCACCAGGACAAAATAAACGTCTAATTCCATGGCATAATATCGACGATTTGGATGAATTATGCTTTCCTAAAATATTTGCAGGAAATGAAATGAGCGTGCCTAAATGTGTTTCTTATGCTGATCGTATTAAATATGAAGTAAGACGCTTTGATCGCCGATCATACATTCCATCGCGGGTTTTGTTTAGTGCAAAGAAAAAATTAGAAAATGCATGTTTATCAAGCATCAACAAATGTTTGAGAAAAGGAAAGAAAAATGTTATTGAAAAACTAAAGGCAGAGGATGTATTAAATCCAGATATCATTAGAGACAAATTCAAATTCGATGATGGCTATCGAATGTTTAGATATATTCGTTCTTCACCCGCATTTTGGGAACAATAGAAAAAAAGAATTATTAGCGATGATTCGCCAATTAGGAAAACCTACATTTTTCTTAACGTTATCAGCGGCCCAATTACACTGGCCCGAATTAATTCAGACAATAATGAAATATAGTCCAGGAAAACGCTCAGTGACTATTAAAGAGGCATATGAGCTAGATAATAATATTAAAACTAGTTTGATCCGAAATGATCCTGTTTCGTGTGCTAGGTATTTCCATTATAAAGCCAGCAAATTTATGTGGCTCATCAAACAAAATGAGTGTTTTTGGGAGGTATGTGCTTGAAGACAGCTATGAACGTGTGGAATTTCAGCAACGTGGAAGTCCACGTGAGCATATGCTATTATGGTTAAAAGATGCACCAAAATATGAGAAAGGTGCTAACAATGAAGAACTGATAAAATTTATTGACCAATTTCTCACATGCAAATATGATGAAAATGATCAATACATTAAATTTCCAATCCATAAACATTCTCACACATGTTAGAAAAGAAGAAAAAGTAGGCAATGTAGATTTCTTGTTCATTATCCAGTAATGAAAAGTACCTTGATACTAGAACCTCTTGCCGAAACTGAAGTTGCACCAAAGTCATATGAAACTATTGATACATTGATGCGCAGCTTTTATGCCAAAATTTGCTAGTTTTGAAAAAAATATTAGATATGACTGAAGAAGAATATATTCTTGCAATACGTAGTACTTTAAAGCAGAAACGGGTATTTAGAACAAGCTTAGAAGTAGGTATCAACTATTATAATAAAGATATTTTGCAATTATTTGAAGCAAATATTGATTTGCAATTCATTCTCGATGAGTATGCTGTGATAAGCTATGTGACAAACTACATCAGCAAAATTGAAGGAGGCTTATCAAAACTATTGCGAGAAGCTGCTACTGACTGTGATAACAACAATTTAAGTATTAAACAAAAACTTCGGATTCTTGCAAATGTTTTTTTGAATAGTAATTTGATGTCTGCTCAGGAAGCAGCTTATCACGTTTTATCATTACCATTATCTAAAAAGAATCGAAAGACCATATTTATTAATACTAGCCTAATAGTAGAACGAATATTTATGTTGAAATCGGAAATTGCGCTAAGGTCTTTGAAGAAAGATTCCACTGAGATATACAGTGGCTCAAACGTATAATCGGACAACGATAGTGCTCAGATAGAACATGTGAAAATGTTACGAAATTATTGCACTTTATTAATGCTATGTAGTTTAAGTCTTTTCCCACCTTCCATAAATGTAATCTAATATGAAAAAATACAAATTTTTCAATTCATTTGTGTAAAATTTAAGCATAACAATAGGTAGTTCCATAATTCAAGTCAAACAAATAATCGGACAAGGAAGACAGATACGGCAACACTTGTTAGCATAACTGCGTTTTCTGAGAAATTCCCATGAATTAGCTTCTTTCGGTTTTAGTAGTCAGTGTGAACATTCAGTTGAAGCTTGAAACTGCAATAAGTGTCGAAATGGCGCCAAAAGAGAAACAAACAACTTTGGAAATTCGTTAACTAATTCTTAAGCTTTATGGAGAAGGAAATTCGGTATGAGATATAGGATTTACCGTTGGAAGAAGCCATTCTACCATTCACGATATTATAAAAAGGTATCGTGATGAAAATAGAATTGCAAACAAAAGCAGAAAAGGTCGAGGACAAATATTAAATGAGCGTGCTCAACGGCGTATTCTGGCAGAAGTAAAGGTAAATCCATTAAAAACAGCCAAGGAGTTGAAAACTTTTGTACATGACAATATTGGAAAGGATGTATGTGTTGAAACTGAACGAAATGTGTTAAGAAAAAATAATTACCATGGCAGAGTTATCAGGAAAAAGCCATTCATAAGCGCTAAAAATAAGTTATGTCGTTTGAAATTTGCAAAGGAATATTTCTTCAAAGACTCTGAATTTTGGAAAAAGGTAGCAAGGTTTCCTGGATATTAAATGAAATACTTATGTTGTTTTTATACAATATATAGGTGTTATTTACTGATGAGAGTAAGTTTAACTTACATGGATCAGATGGAAGGACGTACATGTGGCGAAAACCCAACACTGAATTTCATCCAAAAAATACTCGAGCTACTGTGAAGCATGGAGGTGGATCAGTAATGGTTTGGGGCTGTATGTCCAGTGCGGGGGTGGGCAATTTGGACAAATTTGTGTACTTGAACATTTTTAAAGAAAATGTCAAGCAAAGTGCCGAAAAATTAGGCATTTTACATAACTTTGCTTTCTACCAGGACAATGATCCGAAGACTTTGGCTGATAAATAATTGTCCCAAACTATTGCAAACGCCTGCACAGTCACCGGACTTAAATGCTATCGAACATTTGTGGGAAGCACTTTCAAGAAGGCTCTACGATAAATCGTTCAATACTATAAGCCAATTCAAAGAGGCATTACAGAATGAATGGAGGAAAATTGAACCCAATTTTTGTGAAAATTTAGTCAATTCAATGCCAAACCGATTAAAAGCTGTTATTGAGTCAAAAGGATTTGCAACCAAGTACTAACACTAAAAATTATATATGATTTATTAACTTTTTCTAGTTTGTCCGATTATATGTTTGACTTGTTGTGTAGAGATTTTAGTTGTTTTGTTTGGTTTTGTTATGTATGAATTAAAAAATGCGTTATTTTACTATATGTCTTAAAAATATAAAAAACGAGAATTCAATTTATTTATATATACCTTATGTTGTGTAATTTTTTTGACAAATTTTAACATGTTGTACCTAAGCACTATCGTTGTCCGATTATACGTTTGAGCCACTGTATAGTGCCGATGTTTTTGACAACTACAGTAAAAGAAATAGAAAACTTGATGGAATTTGTTTAGCCAACTATGCTGCTAATTTTGGAACAAGCAAAAGTAAAAGATCAAATGTTGATGATGAAAATGATGATATTGATATGATTCACGCTCATAACAATGATAGTATTTTACGAAATCGACAGAGATCTGCAATTATTAGATATCGAAGATACAAGTTAATGCAAGATCCAGCTAATTACTATAGAGAACAATTATTATTATTTTTGCCTTGGAGAAATGAAAAAGTAGAAATTGAACATTGTGTATAATAATAATATAAAAACTGTAATAGAAAATCAAGCAAAATTTTCAATAATCAGTGATGAATCTATCGACAAAGCCTTAGAGCAAGTAGAGTACGACAATTGTAACAAAAGTAATGATAATGATGACTTATTAGTTTTGGAGTTCTTTTCTGTCATTTTATTTTTGTGGGAGTTGATTTTCTGTCTGTTTTTTTTTGTGTTTCGGGTGTTGGTTTTTTGTAGTATCTTGTTGATAGTTTCTTCTTCATTCTGTGTGTTTTGTTTTAAGGTGGAGATGATGTTTTTTATGTCCATACGTTGGTGTGTCTTTAGTTTTTGGTCGCTTCTCTGAGGAACAAATTGATTTCTCCTATTCTGTAATTATTGTTTGCAAAAATTCTCCACAGGTTTTTTACCGTGCGTTCTTGGAATATGGGGTCTGTATCTTCCATCGCCATTCTGACGTAGTTTATGTTAGTTGCGTTTTTTGTTGGTGTGGTGTGGTTTGCGTGATAGTTGTTGAATTTATCAGACGCTCTCTTTTGTTTCATATTGTTGTGTTCCCTGTTGTTGTTATTACTGGTACGTTTAGGTGTTTTAGCATTTTTCTATTGTTTTCTGTTTCTGTTGTGGATTTGATTGTTTCTAGGTCTTTTTTGATTATTTTTTGTTCTTTTGCTGTTTTGTCTAGTACTTTCTTAGCTTATAGTAATGCTTTTTTGTTGCGGCATAGGAGTAGTATGACGTCTACATCTTTCCAGACTTTGTATATTCCTATGTTGTGTAGCTTTTCACTTGTTTTTGTCATAAGTCCATGCCTGCCTGTCATTATTGGGGCCATTGGGCTGCCCAGCTAAGTCTGTATTTTGTTTGTGTATGTTATTGTTATATTGGAAGATATTGAGGTTGTTGGTGGTGAGTTTAGTGATGTTTTTGGAGCTGATTTTGTGAATTTTTTCAATGTCTTGTTCAAAGGTTATTGTTATGTGTTTTATCGTAGTTTTATGGGGATGTTTGTGAACATGTTTACTACTAAGGCTAGTATGAACGTGTTGTTTCTTGGGTTGTTGGTGTTGATTTTATTAATGTGTTCTTTAAGGGTTAGGGGGCTGTTTATGTTCATGTCTTTGTTCAAGTGGGGTTTCAGAATGTAGGCTATTAGTATTGTAATATTGCTTCCAATAGAAAGTCTCGTGTCTACTATTGGTCTCACTGGCATGTTTGGTTTGTGGTTTTTTACCACTCCACATATCTGGAGAGGAATTCTGATTCTTCTACTTTAAGTAGTTCACTGATTTCAGTATTCTGTTTAATAAGTTTGGTGATTTTTGCCAAATCACTCGAAAATGCCGAAACCAAAACCGGTCAGTCCTCACAAGAAGGTATCTGTCATTCTTACGACGACTGATTAGGTAGGATCCCGAAGTAAGCGGTATAAAGCTTGCAGGATTGCTCGAGAAATGCCATGACATCAAAGTCACTCCACAAACGGTTAGAACTCACATTGAGAAGCTTGGATTTCAAAGCAGAGTTCCAGTAAGGAAACCGTTTGTAAGTGAAGTCAATAGAAAAAACTCGCAAAACCATACCTTAACAAGGACTTTTCCTTCGGTGTGTCATCTTTTCTGACGAATGTCAATTTAATGTCAAATTGTCCGACGGATACGTACGAATTTGGCGTGAGCGAAATACAAGACTTGCGAAGTACAACCTCTTGCCGACATTCAAACACGGAGGCGGTTCGGTAATGGTTTGGAGCTGTTTCGGTGCTAAAGGTGTTGGGAATTTGCACTTTATCGACGGTGTTATGAGCTCGAACATGTACATTGACATTTTAAAGGAAAATTTGGTCAAAAGCGCAAGGAAATTAGGTTGTGAACGGAACTACATCTTCCAACACGACACCAATCCCAAACACACAGCTTTCAATACTAGTCTGTGGATGTTATACAACTGCCGCAAATATTTAAAAACTCCACCCGAAAGCTCCGACATCAACCCCGTCGAAAATTTGTGGTCGATTGGTAAGAGGAATTTGCGCAAACACGACATCAGGAACAAACACGACATTAGGAAGGGTTGAAACATACTTTACGGACAGAATGGGACAATATTCGAAGCGATTTAACTACAAAACTCCTAGAATCGATGCCAACAAGGCTGAAAGCTATTTTAAAACGAAAGGGTTATCCAACCAAAAATTAAAATTTAAAACAAGCCGTGAGGTGCGACCCATGAGGTCCACACGGTCAACTTCCCAGTAATATCTAAAAATATATTAAAAATATTAAACACAATAATAATTATGGAAATAATACTACTCCAAATAATAAAAATGTACTTCTCGTAAAATTGATTACGTACGGATTTTGGTGCATTGGTTTGATTGATTATTCACACGGATAAATCGGAGGGGGGACAGGTTACATAGCAGTTTTTTCATTAAAGTTAAAACATGGTGCTGTGAAGATTATTGAAAATCTTCTCAAATTTTGCAAATATTAATAAACTTTGATTGACTGATTAAGGTATTATGATTCGAATGAACCCTTTTTACATGGTGACTTTGAATGATTTTTTATTTTTAATTGTTTTTTGTAATCATTAGAAAAGTTTTTGCTGGTTTCTTCACAAAAATTGATAAAACTTTATAAATTCTACAAACATTTATTATTACGATGTGCAAATCAGGTTAAAAATGAATTTTTTTATGAAAAAAACCCTACTTTTCCAATTTTTTCTTAATAAATTAAAAAAACGCTTTAACGATTTTTTAAAAATATAAAAACATCAGAAAAATGAAAATACGCGTCGATTGACACTTTAATGATGGAAATATTATATTCAGTTCTCGAGATATAATGAATGTCGTAAATGACCTTGAACGTTTAATGATTTTTTATTTTTTATTTAATTTTTTTTGTAATCATGAAAAAAACTTTGGCTGGTTTTTTTACAAAAACTATTTGGAGTATGTAAATTTTATAAACATTGATTACTTAGGTTTGAAAATCAGGTTGAAAATTTTGTGTTTTTGAAAAAAAACCTAATTTTTTGTACTTTTTTTTTTTTAAATTAAAAAACCGCTCCAAGAATTTTTTTAAAAATTTGATAGAATCACGCAAACGTCAATACGCGTCAATTGACACCTTGTTCAAAAAAAACTTACGTTTGGTTCGCGAGATATAGCGCATGACAGAAATGACCTTCAAACGGGCAAAACAGGAAACTCCCCCGACCGAAGTTTCCCAAAAACTATTCAGCTCTTAAGATTGCAAAGACGCTTCGATTGACACCTCAACGAAGTTGATACGACTTTGTTTACGTGAGTTATCGTCGTAGAAAAAAAGTGTCCACGAACGTACATACGTACGTACGTACGTACATACACAAACACACATACATCTCCCTTTCTAAAAACACTTTATATATACTCTATAGACCTCAAAACGTAAAGAAATGTTGAAAATTTCAATTTCGATTTTCGAGGCGATTACAAGAACTTCCCATATACTGGGAAGTTAATAAGCGTTTTGTATTTAGGTACTTAAAGCGTACGAAAACGAATTTTGTTTAGTTATAACCGAAATATTGTTACTTTTGCCAAATTTATGATATGTTCACTTTTTATTTATTTTTTGTTTCGTTTAATATACATATGATCAATGATTAAGCCGGTTAGCCGGCTTCCGGTCTTTGGTGATAAGGAGTGTGATGTGACGTGTGTGGATTTGGCATGATGTGATTCATATGTGATAAGGGAATTCCGAAGAGCGTTGGATGGATGACGTGTGATATTTTAGGTGGATGACGAATAAATTATTAGTTCAGTAAGAATAGTCTGAATGATTCAAGTTACTAGCAGACAGACGCAAGTAGTTTATCATTTGTTCATGATACGTATTGAATGAAAACGAATTTTGTTAGCCCTATAAGACGCGTGTTGCAGTGCGCAAGAGTATATAGTTTTGCGGGCGAGAGATAAGGAGTGGCGTGCCAACTTAGTGCTTGGGGTTCTTATCAGCATATGAATTGGTGGCGTTTTTTGATAATTTTAGATGTTTGAAGGTTGACTAATGCTAATGTGAGTGCGGCACCATGTTTGATAATTATGTTCCCAATGTTCCAGCTGTGACGTAATTTTAAGATTATCAACGTGAGGTTTGATTCGGCTTATCTGGAGGTTTATATGACGCTTGAGGATGGGACAAGATCGCTTGTACTCAGCTTGAGGAATGGAGAGGATTGCAAATCTGGAAACTTCGATTTGACATTTGCTTTTCAAAATCGGCAGCATGTTCAGATTGAAGTGATAGGTGAGTCAGAGGAGTGAGATTGTGAAAGGAATATTGAATTTTTAATATGAGTTTATTTCATCAGGTGGTGAAATTACGCTGGCGGGAAAGGTGTTGTCAGGCTTCGCTAGAAGTAAGAATTAGTTGAAAGAGACTATCAACGTGAAAGAGAAAATAGACAGTTATAAATTATCAGCAGGAGTTCAATAGATTGATTTGAAGGACGCAAAATTAGAAATTTTTATAGCTAACAGAGAGAAAGAAGCAGCAGCAATTCAGCTGTATTTAATAATAATAATAATAATAATAATAATAATAATAATAATAATAATACTAGATAGTAATAAATTCTGACACATGCTGAAAATTTAAATTCTTCATTTTTAGTCCGTTTGTATACCTAGTGAAAAGAAAAATACAGAAAAGAATAAGTAATTATTTTTAAATGCAGCTGCATTCGGTCCTTTAAGAAGAAGAAATCTACACGATTGAAGGTTCTAGACCTCAGCCACGCAGCCAATGCGTAATGCTGCAACGTCGGCACCTGATATTCCCTCTGTTTTTGCTGCTGGTTCTCTGATATATTTTTCTCGGAATGACTTTATCAACTGATTCAGTTTTTATTTTAAATCCGCGTTTGGCTTAGAAGAAATGTTTCTTTATCAGAAGCTATGTACATTCATGTTAGGAGAGAGAGAGTAAGATTCATAAGAACGGAAGTATTTAACCGCAGATGATTATAATAGAAAATTTTGGAAATGATAAACACGGTATTGAGGTTTTAAATAATCCTAATTTATGAAAAGATTTATGAAAAGATTTGACTTTGAACTTTTCTTCATTCTGATGACGATAAGAAATATTTCCAACCAAATGGAATTATCATTTTGTAAAGGAAATAGAACCGCAGACACTATTTCCTATTCATAATCCTGGGAACGAAAATATTACTGCTAGTGATAATAAATTGATATAAATAGTTCAGTTTACGGATAGATTTTTGTTATAAGTGAAAACGATTTCGACGAAAGAACATGGATTTAATTACAGAGCAATTACAATTTTGAGCTGCAAACCACTAATATTTGGCAAAATTTCGGAGCTGGAGCCAAGAAAGCGGTATCGGATTACCGCTGGCGAAGGGATGGAAACGCGGTAAGGCAAAATTTGATTGTTTTTTTCTTTTTCTATTAATCTTTTAATATTTGTCTTTCTAGTTATGGGACAGCCATCGTAGTTGATGTCGACAACAGCAGGAGGTTATTTCTCCCACACGCTACAACAAGTGTAGCAATCGTGTTTTGGAGGATTTCAATGCTGGAAAGATAGCATTGAGTTGCAACAGCGAGGACAACGTCAAGGATTTGGAGTTTCACGAGGTGGCAGTGAAGTCACCGTCGCTGTCGTAGAATAACAAAATATTTTATTATTATTTTTGTACACTTATAAAATATAATTGAATAAAAAGAAAAAAATTGTTCACATTAAAAACAAAAACAAACTTGTTATTATTGTTATTATTTCACGCTACAAGAAGTGTAGCGATAGTGTTTTTGAACGACTTCAATGCAGGAAAGATAGCGTTGAGTTGCAACGGCGAGGACAACGCCAAGAATTTAGAGTTTTACCAGGTCGCAATGAAGTCGCCGCCGCTGTCGTAGAATAACAATATATATATAAGTGAACACCATCAGCGATACCCCTGCCTTCCATCACTTCCCATTATCCAAATACCATTCAAATTATCCTTTACATTCTTTTCCACGCTAGTTTCCCCGAAAACCGCTGGCATGCACTTTTCAACGGTAGCGCATCTTCGGGTATCACAGTGAACTCGATACTGTGGAATTCATTTGTGCAAGGTTGCGTCTGTGCACCTTCGGATCATGTAGATTTGATAATTTATAAATTTAAGAAAATATAGAAATTTAAGTCAGTTGTCATAGCACGCTTGAATAAATCGCTTCTCTTTAAAACTTGTGTTTTTTTTTGAGTCGCTTCCGAGAAGTTTCCTTAACTGGCGCCCGAGCTAAAGTTAAAACGCGGTGTGAGAGCAAATAGTAAAATATTTTTTTCCGATCAAGTGCAAATTCTACTTTCATATTGAAGTAGAAGTGAAAGTAAAATTAAAGAGTGAAATAATTTTACCACTATTCCGTGCTACCCATAACTGCATCCGAACCGGAAAAAATTTACTGATCCCGCGACGCAGCAGAATCTACAACAAGTGATTGATGCCGTGCCGCAGTAGGAATATTCAAAAATCATCCAACCCATCAACGAATAACTGCAAAAAAGAAGACCACGGACCATCCAGGAATGTTGGCCACAATTTTGCTGTAAGCTTATAACTTATTATGCTTTAAATTTTTTGGAAAAAATTGAAAAACGTATTTAATTAATCTGAAATTTAAAAATATCGAATAATTTTGAATTGTGAGAAGATAAAATTTATAATTAGTTTTGTGACAACGTGATCTGTAAGTTAGGAGAAAAAAGCTTTTGTGAAGATACGTGTAAATCGAGTTCACTGCGCGTTAAATACCCTTTTTGATGCATCAAGTGCCGAAAATTGCAAATTGCGTTGCCAACACTCTCCTCTAAAATCTGTGCATTTCCTTACCCTTAATAATTCTTTTCGAAATGAATTTGGAAGCCATGGAAGCGACGATCCGATAACTCACCGGGGCGGTAAACGCACAGATCGAGCAAGTGAAAAGATTGGAGACGAGACTACTTCAGGTCGAATGTAGATCCCAAAAAACTTCAGAAGAAGCTAAATCTCAAGATCTAATCGTTCCCAAAACGGAAAAAGATCTTGAGAAAATCAGGAAGCTTCCTGATTGCGTAAGGGACTTGCAAGTATTCGACGGGAATCCTGTTCAATACTTATCATGGATTCACAATGTCGAAACAATATTGCAGGACAACAAAATAGTTCGCAATAAATCCATATTTCGAGCAATCCTACGCCATATCAGACAAAAGATTAGAGGCCCCGCGGATACTGCCCTAATCTCTTATAACATTTTTGATGATGATTGGTTAAGCATTAAAAAGTGCTTATCGTTACACTATGCTGACAAAAAGGACGTCAGGACCCTAGGAATCTTGATGAATTTTATGCTGCTGTTAATCATCAGCTTTCACTGTTGATTAATAAAATCAAAACAGAAGACTATTTCCAAGAAACAATTACTGCTCTAGCTGAAAATTATCGAAATAGAGCCTTGGATGTTTTCGTTCGCGGATTAAATGGTGATCTCTCGAAAATGTTGATCATCCAAAAACCTCAAACCCTACCTGAAGCCTACGCTTCGAGCCTTGAAGTTCAGAATCTGAACTATAGAAACATCTCAATTCACCAAAGGAATCTACCTAACGTTGTTTCAACTCCTATAAACCAAATTTCTATTCCGCAAAATGGTAGAGAAAAATTTATTCCTATTCAACCATATAGTCATTTATCGCTCTAAGAGCGAAATAAAGCTTACAATATTCAAACCAATTTCAAAAATCAGCGACCTAATTTTACTCATAACCCGCCAACCAGACCAACACAACCAAAGCCTCCAGTTCCTATGGAAATAGATCATTCAGTTCAAACACGTAAGGTAAATCACATGAATAGACCAGCAGGTGTTGATAAAACAAGGCATCCGTACGGATCCGGAAACTATCCAACCAAGCAAAGGCTATACAGTCTAGGGATAGAAGAGCAATCAGATGAAACTCCCCGCGAATCTTTAGATGATATTCATAACTTGGAAGATCAAGAAAATCTCGATGACGGATACTATCATGAGTCCGAGGACAACGAAGACAAACTGGACGAAAATCATCTAAATTTTATGATGGGCGCCTCTCTGGCGTTCCCTACATAGAATATACTCTCAAAAATGTGCAAATCCAAAAATTTCTTGTAGACACCGGAGCGAATAAAAATTTCATTTCAAGTAAACTAGGTGAAAATGCCAAATTGGTTCAACCTCCTTTAGAGCAGAAATTAAAACTTCAACGTCTGACCCTATTTACAGCAAATCTCACCCTTACCCTGTGAACATGCGAGTAGAAATTGAGCATCAGATTGCACAAATGCTAAAGGATGGCATAATACGCCCATCTAAAAGTCCTTACAATTCGCCGGTCTGGATCGTGCCGAAAAAGCCGAATTCTGCGGGCGAGAAGCAGCACCGATTGGTTGTCGATTTCAAACGGCTCAACGCCGTCACAATTCCCGAAACTTATCCCATCCCGGATATTACCAACACACTCGCGAGTTTCGGGAAGTCAAAATTTTTTACGACTCTCGATCTTACATCTGGCTTTCACCAGATAAAAATGAAGGAAGCAGATATAGAAAAAAACTGCATTTTCTACTGACAATGGCAAATATGAATTCACACGGTTGCCATTCGGGCTTCGAAACGCACCATCCATCTTCCAAAGGATGATCGACGACGTTCTCAAGCCATTCATCGGAAAAATATGCTTCGTCTACATAGACGACATTATCATCCTCGCCGAATCCGAACATGAGCACCTAAAGAACCTCAGAACTATATTCGAGCAGCTCCAAAAATCAAATTTTAAAGTAAATTTGGATAAATCACAATTTCTTAAAACGCAAGTCGAATTTTTGGGATACATTATTTGCCAAGAAGCCATATTGCCAGACCCTAGGAAAATTTTGGCCATCAACAAAATTAAACCCCCGGGAAATTTAAAGGACCTTAAATCATTCTTGGGACTAGCTTCATACTGTCATAAGTTCATTAAGGACTTCGCTAAGATCGGAAAGCTCTTAACAAATTTAACGAGAGGTGAAAATGCCCAGATTAAAGCAAACCAGTCAAAAAAGAAGCAGATTCATCTCCAAAAACTGTAACTCGAGGCGTTCAATACCTTGAAACAATTGTTTACTTCTTCTGAGATCCTAATTTTTCCAGACTTCGGAAGACCATTCAATTTAACAACCGATGCGTCCAACCATGCGATCGGTGCAGTATTGTCTCAAGGAGAAATATGAAAGGACATACCAATCGTCTTTATCTCAAGGGCACTCAACAAAATGGAAGAGCAGTATGCTACATGCGAAAAAGAAATTCTCGCCATAGTATTGGCCCTAGACAAACTGAGAACATACCTGTACGGAGCCAAAAAAGTGAGAATAGTCACTGACCATCAACCACTGACGTTTACGTGAAGCAACAGAAACCACAACGCGAAACTCAAAAGGTGGAAATCGAGGATTGAAGAGTTCAATTATGAACTGCTTTACAAGCCGGGAAAAACTAATTTCGTTGCGGATGCACTCTCCAGGCTACCAATACAAGCGAACGCACTGTTTCCTTCTGACACGGATACTGCTCAAAGTTTTCGCACTCCAAATACTTCCGATACCTTAACGCCGCATAGTAGGGATACCACAATTTCCTCTACCACGCTAACCGCGCACAGTGCAGAAGAAGATGCCTCAGACCTTATCCCACACTGTGAAGCTCCGATCAACGTGTTTCGGAATCAATTAATAATTTCGCAAGGTAAAGAGCTACATGCATTCGAGGACCCACATCCATCTTACCGTCGATTTTATATTAGACTCAACAGAATTGATAAGAGCAGCTTGATCAAAGTCCTTAAAGAAAATCTAAATCCCAATATTGTAAATGGAATAAAAATACCAGAGCCCTACCTCCAACTTTTACAGCAAATATACAAGGACAATTTTTCAAAATTTAAGGTCAGAATAACCCAAAGAATTGTAGAAGACATGAAAAACGAGGATAACCAGTTTAAAATTTTCCAAGCCGAACATAGAAGAGCCCATAAAAATTGTAGAGAAAACAAGCAACAAATCTTGGAAAAATACTATTTTCCACAAATGGCAAAGCTCATAAAGAAATATACAGCAACTTGTGATGTCTGCAATACTTCCAAATACGATCAACATCCTCACAAACCGGAGTTCCAAGAAACACCAATTCCTCAGTATCCAACTGAAATATTGCATATGGATATAATCGACCTCAAAGGAAAAAAAATCATTACCTGCATAGGTAAATTTTCGTAATTCACAAAATTTTCCACATCAAAAACAAGTCAGTCTTACATCTTCGTGACAAAATAATCAAAATGCTACACTACTTCACCATCCCGAAAATTCTTGTTTGCGACAACGAAGGAAGTTACATTAGTCCTATAATCTTCAACTACATCGAAATGTTAGGGATTAAAGTATATGTAACACCGTCTCAGAAAAGCGAGGTGAACGGCACAGTTGAGAGATTACCGTCAACCATATTAGAAACTATAAGATGCCTTCAGCGCGAATACCCGAGTCTAGCATTCAAGGAAGTTGTAAATATATCGGTGGACCGATACAATAATTCTTACCACTCGGTGACTAAGGCAAAACCGGCTGACATATTTTTTGGAAGATTCGACAGAAAAACTATCAGAAGCTTTTAGAATATCGAAACAAGCTTAATCAAAATTTGAAACAGGAAATAGCCAGGAAACAGCGAAACAATTTGAAGAGAGATAAACCGAAAAAGTACTCGCCAGGTGATCTTGTCTATAAATATGATAAGCAAATAAAAGCCAAAAATAAACCAATGTTCAAAAAGGAGATAGTGGCAAAAGACAACCGCGTCACTATAACTACAACTTCAGGCAAGCGAATACATAAATCCCATTTGAAAAGCACATCTCCTATCACATCTACATCTTAAAGAAAAATATTCCTTTCGCAAAGGCCACTTCAAATTCCATTTCAAGCAGCATCTCCTCTCATTTCAAGTTAGCTCCTTCCGGGGCACAAGCCTCAGTCGACATCTATCAGTATACTACGCCATTTGTCACTATGCGAAACGGAGTCGGGAAAATTTTGAATGGTAATTTCCAAATCATACACATCATAAATCTCGCAGTATTCGATTAAATCGTCAAGGACATGGAGCAGAAAATCAAACATCAAGTCAACCGCTCCAGCATCATTGCTCCACAGCTCCACACCTTCGCAACAAGTCCCTGATCAAACAAAAACGCTCGATAAACTGGTTAGGCTCCGCTTGGAAGTGGATTGCAGGATCCCCCGATGCAATCGACTGGGATAACGTCGTCAAAAGTCAAAATGATATAGTTAGTAACTATAATAAACAATATAACATCAACGAATATCTCAGTAAAGTTTCCGCCCAGCTCACCAACAATTATAACAAAATAGTCCTAGATGTAAACGCCCGCAACAGTGATAAATACGAACAAATGATGTTTAATCAATTAGCAATTTTCAAAAACGAAATTCAGGAAATAATCTTAGCTAGTCAGATGGCAAGGGAAGGTATCGTCAAGACAAATCTCTTAGATAGAACCGACATTCAAGCAATTCTTTCCGAAGTTGAAACTCTCCCTTATCAAAACGATATACAAGCAATCGAATATGCCGAGCCGAAGATGTTACGACGGAACTCTACTTTCCTTTACGTTATATGCTTGCCTAAAACAACAGAAACGCAGTTTAACCATATTCTCATACGTCCTACTATCAAAAACAATAGAATGATTCACTTTGGTTTCTCTAGTCTGCTTGTAACCCAAACAGAAAAGTATGGAATTAAAGAAAAATGTAACAGCATCCAAGGAACAGTAATCTGTCGAAGGGAACAGTTAGTAAAGCTCATTAAGGGCGATTGTATTTTGCATCTCTTAGAGGGATCCAGTGCAGAGTGCGACTATCAGTTCTACGAGGAACCCATAATCGAACTCATTAGCGATAGCACAATATTTCTAACGAGATTTTCCGGGAAACTTGATCATGGCAATACTAGGAAAATTTTGAATGGAACCTTCCTTGTTAATTTACAAAATGATTCCATAAAAATCAACGACGCCGAGTATACGAGTAGAGAAACAGAAAACCTTCACTTCATGCCCTCTATTTTTCAAGGCAACATAACAGTCAAGGATATGAAGTTAGACCTCCAATACTTGCACGAGCTCCATCTGAATAACGTAAAAAAATGCAGAAAATATCCTTCCACAATATCGTTTCCATCAGTAACGATATTATAATCGCCATGTTCCTAATAATTTCTGTTATCCTACTCTTATACATCGCATTTAGGCAAAAAAAAAACAGGGATTCCACGGTGCAAGTTAACTTGCCCTATACTTACCCTGATCCTGTAGCTTTTCCATCCTAACCTGCGGGACGCCGGGAGAGGATTAACACCATCAGCGATATCCCTGCCTTCCATCACTTCCCATTATCCAAATACCATTCCACTTATCCTTTACATTCTTTCCCACGCTAGTTTCCCCGAAAACCGCTGGCATGCACTTTTCAACGGTAGCGCATCTTCGGGTATCACAGTGAACTCGATACTGTGGAATTCATTTGTGCAAGGTTGCGTCTGTGCACCTTCGGCTCATGTAGATTTGATAATTTATAAATTTAGGAAAATATAGAAATTTAAGTCAGTTGTCATAGCACGCTTGAATAAATCGCTTCTCTTTAAAACTTGTGTTTTTTTTTTGAGTCGCTTCCGAGGAGTTTTCTTAACTCATATATATATATATATATATATATATATATATATATATATATATATATATATATATATATATATATATATATTGTAAACTTAAAAAATAATTAAATAAAAAAAATATTCACATTAAAAATTTGCTTTTTGTTATTATTATTTCATGATGAGGTTTTCTTGTACAATAAATTTTTTCGAAAGGAATGCAATTTCAATCCGTGATGATTTTCGTATAATCAATGCGCTTGACATTGCAGCTCTCTTCAAAGTGATGAAAAACTGTAGGGAGGTTTGAGTATAACGTGCCGATGAAAACTTTCGTTCACATTCACGACAGCTAACTCTTTGACGATAAACGTATTGTTTGGTCCTCTAAATCCTTGTATATCGACACCGAAAATCGTCGCTATGATAATGATGATGAAATGGTATAGTTTGTTTGTTTGCGCAAAATATAAAGGTGATACTGAATTAACATTTATGTTTGTTACGGTTTTTATACAAGTTTTTGAACTGAAGAAGTGAGAGGATTGTACTCTATCACACGATCATGAAGGAGTAAGCAGTAGGCTCTTGTTAACGCAGGCACATCTACAGATGTTTTGATATCCAACCTTATGTCAACTGAGCCAGATTTTATGAATTCATTTTGACGTGAACAATCAATTACTATAATTGGAGCTGATTTTTTATACTCGCTTCGTGAGAGTAGTGGTTGTGGTTGTATCCCGTAATAAGATTGTTGAAAACTGCAGTACATATCATAAATAATAGCAAATCGATCACGCGCAAACTTAATATTCATATCGTCATAAGGATACGATTCAGAGTTTAAGTGTATCTTGATATTGCTTAAATCACAATGATCAAACTTGCTGACATCTTTGGCTTTGAGGTTTCTTCGATTTGTCTGTAAAGCTAAAGTAACACATCGAGGTTTTTCGAGTTAATCTGTGGTTTTTACATTCCACAGATGATCCGTTATAATTAGTAAAACCGGATATTCGTACAGCTCCCAATTTCTTAAACTTACTTGAATGGGATGACCTGATTCAATGTTTTTCAACATTGACAATTTTTCAGATCCATCCGGTGTAACATGTGGCACTTTCCACTGCAGCTTAAAAAATTTAATATGCACATCATCGATGGGCGAAAAAATGCGAACTAGAATTAGCTCATGCCTAGCATTTACAATAATTTTTTTAGTCTTCGGCAAAAGCCAAAAATATTTTTAGCGGAACAGAAAAGTTAAAATATCCACTTGATGGTGAGATAAGTTCGTCAGGCTACCAACCAGTATTATAAAGCATTTTACCATCGGCTTCATTTAGTGATACATAATTTTTCATTGTCGATGTTATCCCAACATTCTTGTTCCGATCGATTTCTACTCCATTCAATTCATATCTAATTTCATCAAATAGAAACGCTATGCTATTATTCGTTAGTTTACCTGTTGTTGATATTATTCCATCTGTTTTAGTTGAGGCACCTTCAATGTAAATGAAACTCTGACTGGGTAAAATACACAAATCCTGTTGTTGCAAGGGCATTCTGATTTCATCGCTGCAGTTGTATGAAGATAAGAATGAAGAGTAGCTATGATATTCAATTTTTGATATACTATTGCCATAGCTGACCTTACGTGTGACATTCAGGATCTCACTCATTTTTTTTTGTTTTTAACTTACACCCCAATAATTTCAAGCGCTGCTTATTTTGTAATGTTAAATGTGGTGTAACTTGTTTGATTTTCCTGTTTGAACTGATTGTGTTTACAATATTGGACAGGTATTTATCATTGTTATACAAAAGCAATCTGTGGCTTCAAATGAAGTCTGATAGTGATTGTTTCTCTCTTAAAATTTATTATATCTCCGTCTTGATCAACGAGGTTGAGTGTTAGCGTGCTTATTCGTTTGACGTTTACCGGTAAATAAATGACATTACCAGGAACCTCCACTATTTTATACCCAGGCCCTACTTCCGGCGAGAATTCGTGGATTGTGTGTGAAGGAATATTATTAATAAAGGAGTTTCCAACTATATTACAATCAATACGTATTACATTCACTTTGCGTATGCTGACGGGTAAACCAGAAGTATGTTTCACATTGATTTTCAATTATCGTTTAGTGAATCCTAGTTATTGACCAATCTTTCTTTATTAAAGTAAATAGGAGCATTTGACTTTATTTCACTTTTGAGGGTATTATTATTAGCTCGTAGTGAAAAATTTATTTCTTTATTGAATTTAGACAGCTCTTTATATAGATAGTTGGCAATATCATCAATTTCGTACGATCCAATGAGTACTTCTATAACGTGCTTTCCGATGTGCAATAAATTATTCTTTTCATCCACGTTAGGTATAAAAGTTTATGTTTGAAAATCAACAAGACCGCATACATAACCACTTTGTAAATCGATAGGTGGAAAATATTCTGTTGTAGGAACTGATGTATTTCCACTTAGAGTTAATGTTAGCGCCATGGAAGTATTCAAAACAATGATTGGTTTTGAGTTTCTTCAAAGTATTTATTTATTTTATTTATATAGATGTCTAAGAAGTTTACAAAAAATTATACAAAAATTTTAAACATAAATGTCCACAGTTGTATGAATCATAGCTTTGATATGTATTGTAGTTGTAATTTATATTAGAACCTAGATAATCGATTAATTCTATCGGTGGAGGTAAATTTCCAAAACTATCGAAACACTCCACATAATGATTTTGTTTGTTGTACGCTACCCAATGTGTTCCAGGGCCTTGCACATCATCTAAATTGACAATACTACATTCGTTTTGCAATGCCGGGCCCTTCGGCAAATTATTTCGCATAAAAACTCCTCTGAAGTTTGGTAAGAATCTTGCGAACCTCTTCAAATCATTCCCATTTAAAGCTCCCTTGGGTAACGTTTTCAAAAGTTTTTTGAAACAGGATTTAAAAACAACCCTCATCCTTTTCTGTACGGCTTCAAATGTAATCCTCGACCTAAAGTTATTTCCTGCATTTTCTGGTTGTTTCGCTTTTTCTCTTCTAATGGTTTTTAGCATCATTTGCATCATTAACAGCTTTAGCTATTCCCGCAGCTCCACTCAATAAAGCACCAATTGCAGATAGTCCCGCGAAAAGAGGAACGAGAAACGGCAGAATTCCGCCAACTTTAGGAATGGGTATTATTCTTGAAGTTTTGAGGGTCTTCTTACGCCCCTTTGTTATATTTCTTGCATCAGCTAAGGCTATTTTAATACTCGCCTTCATATTTTCGGGTTTCTTTCTTTTGATGATCTTACGGACTTTGGAAACAACTGTTCCAAACTTCAGTTTCCCTTTCAATCCCATCCCTAGTTTTACTTTTGTTTTCATCATGTTGGTTACAAGTAAAGCGTTGGCGCGTTCTGCTAACCCTGCGTCTGCTGATCTAAATCGTTGCCTGGCCTTTTCGGTTAATATTTTATCTAGTTTGTGTCGATCACTCGTTTCTTTAAATTTTGAATAACCAATATCATGCTCCTTACAGGCTTCATCCAATAAATTTATTCCGGGATCACCTCTAGCAAGCTGCTCGCTTAGTTTTGTACCAGGACCGCAGTTTTGATAATCTGGTAGATGCACTTCAATTGGTAGTTTATTAATTAGGTTATTAATGAGCCCTCCTCCTCCACTCACTGCTTTTCGTAATGTACTAGTATGCTTTACTTTGTGATCAATCATTTTATACTGATCATTTTTCTTTTTGTATATGAATGCTCCAGCTCAGTTAACAACTCTCCACAGACTATATATAACACTTTCAGCAAAAACACAGGTAGCTTACCTCTTGTCGTTTAGTCAAACTAAGAATGCGGCTGATACAACAACTGTATCTGTGAAAAAACTAACGTTATGATTTCTCTGTTAAAACATGCAAAGTGCGTTAAATTTGCAAATATTTATATCTACTCGAAATCATTGCATCAACCCAAATATATATATATGAAGGAGGCAGTTAAGTCTATTTCCGGACTGGGATCCTATACGTTTGCAAACAACAGTGAAGTGGTTCCACCTGAAACTCTGTTTTCATTTTCGATGATATTGCCAGCGAGAAACAAGATAACGTTCGATCATATTTCTGTATGGGACGTCATCATAACATTGACAGTTTTTATCTATGTCAAACTTAAACAAGAATACCGAAACACCTTATACGAGATAACACAAACTTTTTAATTATATTTAAACAGGATGACATGAATTTAAGACACATTTACAATGATCACGTGAATACAGACATGACTTTCGAACAGTTTAAAATAGTATGCGCTGAATGTTGGAATGATAAATATGGATTCTGTGTAATTGATAAAGATAGCCATATAAATAAGGGTCGGTATCGAAAGGGATTCGATACATTCATAATACTATAAAGAACAAGCTCACACTGTGCAAGCAGTTTATAAATTGATAAGATTTTGTTAAGAGCACTCAACAGAAGTTTACAGGACCAGATTAACAGTTGAATGCAGTTCACTAGCGACCGTTTTCAAGACTTGTTTAACAGTTCAAGGGATACCATTAGCAGTTCAAAGCAATTCAGTTGCAGTTCAAAGGATCAGTTTAATGCAACTCGATAGCTGTTCAATGCAATTTGATAGCAGATCAATACGGTTTGAGCCCAGCAACAGTGAAGACAGGTCCCAACAATTTGAAAAAGAAAGAAATCGATTTAAGTACTGGGAAAATCATTTCGAAATCAAATTAGAGTCTATTGAAAGAATATTTCAAACTATTCTAGATACGTTTTACAACTTCTTGAATTGCTGCAGCTGTTGTTCCAATAAACAATGAAAAGAACAATCCACGAACAGCAGTTACTCAGTGATATATTAAAGACAACTAATTCAATAAGGAAAAAGTACCAACAGCTGAAAGCGCACAAAGTGGGAACAGAAATTCAGTTAGAGGAAACTTTTAAACCAATCACGAATCCTCTCAAAGAGTTTGTTAAAAGAGCTAAATTTCTGGAAGAACAAGAGATAAAAAATGAAATTAAGGAAGAGCCTTCATTACTTCGAGTTAAACATGAAGGAAAAGAGAGGAAGATAGTGAAGAAGAAGAATTTGAATTGAATTGAAGAATTGAATTGAATTTTTATTAGCAAGTCTCTCCAGTCTTCTCCTTACCTGCAATTTAATCCTTCCCCTGCCGTTGAAAGTATCTTCGTGAAGGTGTCAACTTCATCGCATTCGCATATATTAGTTGGCTCTGTCTACATCCCTTGTAACTCCCATTTATCTGTTTTTGAAATTTTTTTTGACGAAGTCTCAACCTTCATCTGCTCCCTCAACCACTCTCCTAGTCTTGTTATCTGTGGTGACTTCAACTGTCCGTCAGTTGAGTGGCCGTGTAGCCCATCTTCTAATACTAATTCCTCAAACGCACTCTCCATTCTCTTTTCTTCATTTCTTTCCCACTTTTCTCTACTCCAATACAATTCAATATTTAATATAAATGGTCGTTTATTAGACCTTGCTTTAATTAATCTACCTCCTGAACTTGTTACGCTGTCTGCAAATGGATTTCCTTATGTTCCTATCGATCTTCATCATCCCCCCTTCAATATTGCGCTTTCACTACCTATCTCCAGGCCTCGTTCCTTTCACTTTCCCCCTACTTATAATTTCCATAAATCTGACTACGCTTCGTTGTCCCTTGAGTTATCATCATTAGACTGGACTGAACTTCTTTCTGGTCTCAATTGTGGCGATGCTGTAGCCAATTTCTATAAAATTCTGTCGAATCTTATCTCTCACTTTACTCCACTTTACCGTCCCTCCAAAAAAACGGATCCTCCTTGGCCCACCAAATCGGTTCTAGATGCTATCAAGCTGAAAGATAGAGCCCGTAAACAGATGAAAGTGTGTAATACTCTTGAAACGCTATCAACATTTCGAAAGCTTCGGTCTACTGCTAAGCAAAAGATACAGCAAGCTATTCGCTCTTACCACGGTTCCATTGAGAGCTCATTGCTCCATTCCACCATTCTGGTCGTACATAAGATCCCTTCGATCCTCTTCATCTATTCCTAGTTCCATGCATTGGGACAATAGATATGCCTCTTCTCCTATTGACATCAACAACCTCTTTGCCTCATACTTTTCATCAACTTTTTCATCTTCCTTGCCCTCATACTTCTTTCCCAGCATGAGTTTTCAAAACTCGGTGATATCGTCCATAGTTATTGACCCTCTCTTGGTGAAATCTGTTATTGATTCCTTGGATCCGAATGTTGGTCCAGGTCCTGATGGCATTCCTAATTTTTTCATTAAATCCTTATCCTCTTCCCTGTGTACTCCTCTCGCCTTCATCTTTAATCTGAGCTTATCCTCTGGTGTTTTTCCTCAGTGTTGGGGAACAGCCAACATCACCCCAATTTTCAAATCTGGTGACCCTTCTTCCGTTTCGAACTATCGTCCCATTTCTCTCTTATCGGCCTTCCCTAAAATCCTGGAGCGTATAATTCACACTCATCTCTATTCTACCTTAGGTCATCTTATTGTGCCTGAGCAGCATGGTTTCCTTCCTAATCGTTCCACCACTTCAAATTTACTTGAGCTTTCCAACACCATATCTGCTTCGCTGGATAGTCACTTACAAGTTGATTGCATTTACACCGATTTTTCTAAGGCTTTCGACACTATTGATCATCTCATACTATATCGCAAGCTTGTGCGTTTTGGTGTTTTAGATCCCCTCCTTTCGTGGCTGCTTTCCTATTTATCGTCAAGGGTTTCCCGTGTTTCTATTTTGGGTTCACGCTCTGTTCCCTTTTATCCTCGGTCAGGTGTTCCTCAAGGATCAATTCTTGGTCCTCTCCTTTTTATACTCTATATAAATGATCTTCCTTCAATATTTAAGTCTTCCTGTCTTCTTTACGCTGACGACCTCAAGATTTTCAGAGTGATTCGAACGCTCGAAGACTGTAAAGTTCTTCAATGTGATCTTAACTCACTGAGTTCTTGGTGTCAAGCAAATTCTCTCTCCCTTAACATTCCGAAGTGCAATTCATTGACCTTCACTCTTAAGTTCTTACCCGTCTTCTTTGCGTATTCTATTGACTCCGTCCCACTAAGAAATGTTGATCAAGTAAAAGATCTAGGTGTCACCTTCGACCCCAAACTTAGGTTTGACGCTCACATTCATAACATAGTTGCCAGAGCCTCAAAGCTATCGGGATTTGTGTTGAGACATTCCCTTATGTTTGTTAACCCTCATTCTGCAGTCCATTTGTTTATGAGTGTCGTTCGTGCTATCCTGGAATATGCCTCCCAAATTTGGTCCCCTTATTTTGAGTCCCATATTTACGTTATGGAATCTGTCCAGCGTAAATTTACCCGCTTACTCCTTTTTAAATTTAAAATACCTTATATGTCCTATGAAGAACGCCTTTCACTATTTAAGATACCATCTTTAGCATCGCGGAGGACATACCTGGATCAATGCTTTCTTTACAAGCTGTGTCATAATTATATAGATGTGAACATCGATAATCTAATTTCCTTGCGTCAATCCACTAGACCCTCTCGATCAACCAATATATTTGTTTTGCCTTTCGCTCGGACGGATGTCTATTTTAATTCTCCTCTACTCCGTTTACCGAGGACTCATGATCGACTCAAGCTTGGACCTTTTCCTTCCAGTCTCGTAGCTTATAAGCGAATTTTAAATAATATTTTATTAAATTAAGTTCTTATTTCATCCTTACACTCTTTATTTTATTTTGCCACATTTTATAATTGGAGTTTTCTGTTAAATGTGTTGATATAAATAAATAAATAAATAAATAAGAAGATAGTTTCAAAACTCCTTCACCAAAGTTTAGGCGAAAATTTAACCGCACCAGCACTTCACCTAATTCTTCTACAAAAGCTATTCGTAAATATGTTACCTCTCCGGCAGAACAAAAACATCTTGTAGAGTACATGAAACAAAACCATTTTTCAGATATTTCTAAAAAGTATCTAGATATTTATGTAAATCAACCGACTATAGTTGAAAGTATTTACAGTGTATATAAGGATGACGATACTGAGGAGAATTGGAAAATAAATCGATGGCAATCAAATACTTGTAGATGAGAATTCTTACATGGGAACTCAAGGTTTATTTGAACTGCTTTTTATGAAGAACCCAGATCAATCATTATATACGAATGAAGATTTAGAGAATTATAAAAGTATTCTTCTGCATAGTAATGCTCACAGACGTTCTTATGACAGTAGTAGTCAAGTCAATGGAAATCGAAGCTTTCAATATACCCAAATAATTTCTAAACTGAACAGCAAAGAAGGAAAAGGGTTAAAACGAACGGCCAACATTAAATACAACAGCTACAGCTTAATGCAAACGTCTAACAAACGAAAAGACTATATATAATTGGATGATCCAAATGAATTAGTAAGTCGATTGCAACAAGCAGGTCATAATAATCATAACAACGAAATAATATCAATGATTGAAGAATTGAAAGAATTACAACTAATAGAATAAACACGATAACTAGCATCATCATCATCATCATCTTTCTTTCATTCATTCACTAGTTATTATTATTATTATTATTTATAAATGGGCGTTGATAAATTTGGTCGATTTTCGAACGAAAGTGGAGGAAAACGTGGTTTGCAAGGAATTCAAGGATCACCAGGTCCGCAGGGTTTGCAAGGTCCCATAGGTCAACAGGTACCACCGGGTCCTCGAGGATCTTCAGGATCGGAAGGAAAACCGGGTAAGGCTGGTCTACAAGGTTTGCCTGGTGCGGGATTTAATAAACTCTCGCTCGAAAAAATTTCAAGCGACAACGCGTTATAATAAAAGGTTTGGATGCCTTGTGGCAGGCCGATTTAGTCGAAATGGGAGCATACGCTAGCGATAATACAGGGTTTCGTTTCCTTCTTACGGTCATCAATACATTTTCAAAGTTTGCATGGACGGTTCCGATCAAATCAAAAACTGGCAAAGAAGTTGCTATGGCGATTGAACAAATTTTCCAACAAGGACACACACCCGAAAATTTACAAACAGATGATGGAAAAGAATTCTACAACAAACACTTTAAAAATGTAATAGAGAAATATCAAATGAACCATTATTCTACGTATAGTTCTTTTAAGGCATCAATTGTTGAACGATTCAATCGAACACTAAAGAATATGATGTGGAAAGAGTTTAGTATGAATGGAAATTATAGGTGGATCAATCAAGTTGATGATATAGTCAGTGTCTACAATAATAAAAAACACCGTACAATAAAAATGGCTCCGTCTGCCGTGAATATATCCAATGAAAAATTGCTTCAGTCCACCGTATACAACAACATTAAGGTGATGGGTTCATTTAAATATAATGTGGGTGATCACGTGCGAATCAGTATATACAAACATATATTTGAAAAGGATTATATACCAAATTGGACCACGGATATTTTCAGAATTTGACAAATTCGTATAACAAATCCCATTACATATTTATTGGAAGATTATGAAGGAAATAAAATTGAAGGTGGATTTATGAGCCTGAGCTATTGAAAGCTAAGCATCCGTCAGTTAATCTTGTGGAGAAAATATTAAAAAATAATGGTAATCAAGCGCTTGTGAAATGGTTGGGATTCTCGGCGAAAACAATTTCTGGATAAATGTTAATATGATTCTTTAATATATAAATGCGTAATAAAACATTGTAGTTTGATTGATTGATGATATTTTATTTATTCATTTAATAATCTTATGTAAAGTTGAACAAGTTTTTTAATTTTACTTATTTTTCTATGACCACTATAACATTCACAAGTGTCTGGCCCACATTTTGCATCATCATACGCACATGTGCAGCTTACATAATGCTTTCCATATTTGCTAACTTTCTGGGGCATATCAGTGTAGGGGTTTAGGAAACTATAGATGCTTATAAATTTGTCGAAGTGTTCCTTCAGAATTGACGCTCGGTTAACACAAAAAAATTGTTTGTAATCCTCAATAGAGTGTCGAAGGTCATTGTCTACATTGTTGTTGTTGTTGTGGTTATGTTTGTTATTCGTCGTCGTTGTCATTTTCAAATCGTAGTGTGTACTAACCCTTCTCTTATGAATCATTTATCATCTAAATAATTTAAAGCTGCTTTATTTATGCATTCTTTGTAAAGATTATGCAACCTAGATCTAAATACGTACATAGTTCCTCTAAATATTTTTTTTCTGAATAAACAACCCCTATAACTATCTAAACTTAAACCATCCATAATAATTTAATTCTGTCATAATATTTCCACACTACAATAACCTGTGGTTTGTGGTTAAATAAATAGTTTCTGATATAAATTTTAACTTGAGGTCTAAATTTATCATTGCCTATCTATCGTCTCTTTCAACTAAATAAATTTCAGGATTTCCCTCTTCCAAAGTCTCCAGATATCCATTCCTCATCCGAAATTTTTTCATGAATTTCACATTTTCCTTCTCTTTTACAATCATTTTACTCAATAAAGATTTTTTATTTTGGTTCCTCCGAATCAATCGATCGAACTCCCGTTGGACTCATAACATATCGGCATCTTTTTGATAATAATCATGATGACTTCCATTTCTACGAAAAATCTCTTTCAATCCTTCCTCATCTTAAATTTAAAGACTTCATTCTCTGTTTTATTTCGTTTTCAGAAATGTACTATTGTCTACTTACCGTCCCGAGGTCTATTTATAATGTCTTCTATTTAAAAAAAAATAGAAAAAAGAGAAACACATTTTTATTTTATTATTATAATTATAATTTTTTCCGTTTTTTGTTGTTGCATTTTTAATACAATTTTATGCACACCTTAACCTCCTACAATCTAGATTTTAAAAACATTTTTTTTTCATTTTGCTTATATATTTAATTCTCTTAATTTATCTCTTAATTTAGGCAAACTTACTTGACTAGACAAATGTTTTGCTATATATTAAATTAGACAAAAAATCGCTTAGAATAGTTAAAATGAAAAAAACCCGTTTTTTGCTATGAGGCGTTTGGAAGCTCATAAAGGACGTCTCATATTGGTCTTCATGGTAGAGATCTACATCGAAATAATCCAGAATTGTTTCGATGTAGTCTCCTACCGCCTCCTGCACCTCGATGTTAAAAACAAGCTTATGCGCGCCGGCGCCTGGAAATTAAAAATTAAAAAATTAACAAAAAAAGTAAAGTATTCAATTGCTGTTGAACACCAACAACAGTGAGTATATTCATTGCTGAATATTAGCCCTGTTGCAAGTGTTTCCTCACAAAATAAAGAGACCATGATTCACAATACAATATGTTATTAACAATTTTTATTTCACTATTATTCACTAATCACACGATCACGATTCACAGTACAATATGTTTTTAACAATTTTAAACCACTGTTATTCACTGATCGTACAATTCACACCAAACAACTGCCGAAAATAATAACGAGACTAACAACACCGAAGAAACATTAGAAAACTCATGTCATTAAGCAAAAGCACTTCCTTTTATATTCAAAGCAAGACATCCTAATTACCCAGCGGAAACCACAAATAGCAGGGCTATTTTGAAGCCTCAGCAAAAAAAATCAGTTAAAAAAAATTCTCAACGTCTAATTTACCAAAAAATATATTTCTTAACGAAAATCATTCTAAATCCAGCACTCAGAACATATGCTAAATTCTAGGAACCGCAATAAATTCGAATTTTTTCTTATCTTCACAAGCGAATAAGAGAGTCCAAATCCAAATCCACCCGAACTTCGTAAATTAAATTAATTTAATATATCGCGATCAAAACATTTACGCTACAATACAATATCAAATACGATCTTGCAAGAACACACTTCATCACTTCAAGCACCTTACCATTCCAAGCTATTATCACACCAGCCAACAACATCAACAAACACTCCAAACTCAGCCAACCGCAAAACACAAACACGCTTCCAAATATAGCCCCCTTGTCTACAACACGATCTCAAGCTAACCATAAACCATTTTCATACAAAGTGATCTAGATTCCTGCAATATGTATCATGAAAAAACAAATTACTTATTTTATTTCTGTATTTTTCTTTTCACTAGGAATACAAACGGATTAAAAATGAATAATTTAAATTCTCAACATGTGTAAGAATTTATTACTATCTAGTATTATTATTATTATTAAATACAGCTGAATTGCTGCTGCTTCTTCTTCTCTGTTCGCAATAAAGATTTCTTATTTTGCTTCATTCAAATCAATCTTTTGAACTCCTGCTGATAATTTATAACTGTCTATTTTCTTAACTCGGAAGATATCGTCATCTTCCCTATAATAATCATGATGACTTCCATTTCTGCGAAAAAAAGGTTTCCAATTCTTCCTCATTTTGCTTTTCAATCTCATTTAGAACATATTTTCTCTCCCGAATCCAATGATCTATCTCGCCGAACGCGCATCCACTGGGATATCGGTTTTTCATCTTACTTCTAGCGAAGCCTGACAACACCTTTCCCGCCAGCGTTATTTCACCACCTGATGCAATAAACTCATATTAAAAATTCAATATTCCTTTCACAATCTCACTCCTCTGACTCACCTATCACTTCAATCTGAACATGCTGCCGATTTTGAAAAGCAAATGTCAAATCGAAGTTTCCATTTACAATCCTCTCCATTCCTCAAGCTGAGTACAAGCGACCTTGTCCCATCCTCAGGCGTCATATAAACCTCCAGATAAGCCGAATCAAACCTCACGTTGATAATCTTAAAATTACGTCACAGCTGGAACATTGGGAACATAATTATCAAACATGGTGCCGCACTCACATTAGCATTAGTCAACCTTCAAACATCTAAAATTATCAAAAAACGCCACCAATTCATATGCTGATAAGAACCCCAAGCACTAAGTTGGCACGCCACTCCTTATCTCTCGCCCGCAAAACTATATACTCTTGCGCACTGCAACACGCGTCTTATAGGGCTAACAAAATTCGTTTTCATTCAAAACGTATCATGAACAAATGATAAACTACTTGCGTCTGTCTGCTAGTAACTTGAATCATACAGACTATTCTTACTGAACTAATAATTTATTCGTCATCCACCTAAAATATCACACGTCATCCATCCAACGCTCTTCGGAATTCCCTTATCACATATGAATCACATCATGCCAAATCCACACACGTCACATCACACTCCTTATCACCAAAGACCGAAAGCCGGCTAACCACAAACCATTTTCATACAAAGTGATCTGGAGTCCTCATATTCTATCTACTTAACTAGATTCCTTGAGACTGAGTCTAATGAAAATAAAATGAAAACGGGAAGAAAAAGAACATTAAACTTATTCGTGAACGATCTCATAGAAATTGTGAAGGTTTCGCAAGAAAAATAGCAGCAAATCTTAATATTAATTTGGAGTGTGTGTGTTACGTCGTCGCCCCTTTACTCTTGTACACTGCATCTCAACTGTACCCGAACATGTGGGCAGTCATAAAGAATCTTTAAATGTGAACAAATACAAGTACAAGACAATAGCAAGGAAATGCATGGTCCGTTTTCTCACATGTGGGAAATTGTAAAAGTAAACATATAATAGATAACAACAAAGAAACGCATGTTACGTTTTCTCACATGTGGGCATTTGTAATAAAGGATAAGAACAAATGAATGCAGGCCACTTGGGCGTTAGCTATATAAGGCAATAATTACTTAAGAAAGTTGTTCAGTTGTATTTAGAGAGTAAGTCGGGATACTGCTCGAATTTCATTAAAATTTATTTAAAACAAAGTACGCATGTGTTTTCTTCCACGTGAGGCAACAACAAAATTGGCGCAGTCGGTAGGATAGTGTGTTAACTATCCGCAAGTGAAAACGAACCTCATTAAAGTAGTGAAATTGAATAAATCCGCACAAATAACTAAAAATCAGTTATTTAACAACACGAGTGAATTCAGTGGCAAGTCTTAAAGCCATAACCTACGGAGAGACCGACGTAGGACTGAATTGTAATAAAAAATGTTAAACAAGTGTAAAAGACTAAAAATCAGTCAAAATAAACGCTACGATCAATTACAGTGAAAAAGTGAACTTGGGAGCAAGTGCAGTACAAGCAACCTATCACTCATCGCTACAAATCTACAAGCTACTTTGGTAATTAAATCTAGAAATAAAAATGTCATTCGATCTTCCCACAGCTTACCAGGTGGCCGAAAGAGCCCAAGTCTTCACAGGCACCGGTGACTATCAGTTAACGGACTTTATTACAAATGTAGAACGTATAACACAGTTCAACCCCGAAGAACACACATCCCTGATATATACAGTTCTGTTAACTAAAATGCAGGGAGTTGCAGGAGACGCTAAATTATCGGCAGCTTCTACCGATTGGCAAGATGTGAAACAAGCCCTAATTATTCGATGCGGAGTGCAGGAATCTTTCACACAACTGAGAAATCAAGCAGAAAGAACACAAGCCAGCACAGTAGTAGAACTGTACGATCAACTGCAACAAATTTTGAGCAAATTAAACAGGAAAGCAAAATTAGAAGCAACCATCCCAATCGACTATACACCTACCCACAACGAAGAACGAATATTAAACATATTCCTGGAGAAAATCAACGCATACGATGCATCATGGCTCAGGACCGAAGGTGTAACTTCATTGACAACAGCATATTCCAAACTGGCATCCATCCACCACATTCATATGCAACTCAACCAGCCGTTACCCAGACCACCTGTTCAACAGTCACAACATCGACAGCAACCAAACTCTAGACTTGAGCCTTCTTTGTACCCAAATAATCATAACAATCTTTACCATTTTAATAATAACAGATTTTCAAGCCAATTCAAAAATCCTTATATACAGAATAATCAACTTAGACCTAATTAATTTAACAATTTTCAACAGCTTCACAGACCCCCGCATAATGGATTTTCCAGATATAGCTCACAACAATTTAGAAACAATTTTCTCCCTAGAAATTTTCAAAGATCGATACCTATGGAAGTAGATGCTATAGATAGGAGTGACCCTAGAACCTCCAATCCACGCAGACCCCGAATTGAAGAAGCAAATTTTCCTCAGCGAGCCTCATCTTCGATCAATTCCCCCTAGTCCAATTAACAGTTCATGAAAATAAAATTACAGCCCTCATAGATACCGGTTCATCTCTAACTCTCCTGGATGAAAAATATATAAACCCTAATCTAACTCGCAGCATTAATCTAGAGATAAAAACAATAGCAGGAATAAAAATAATTAAGGAAGAAACTATAACAGATACACCTCCAGAGTTAGGAGGATATTCGACAATCATTTGGAAAGTAACAAACTTCCAAGACAGGCATTATGACGCTATCTTAGGAACGGATATCCTAAACGCGCTCCACGCCGAGATAAATTTTAAAACGAAAGAATTCATAATAAATAAAATAGATAATAAAAAGGTGAAAATAAAAGAACAAATTCGAAATCCACTACTAGGAAATATTTACAAATATGAAGAAATAAACATTATGGAACCCATAGAGAACCTGAAAATAAATACCGATCATCTAAATACTGAAGAAAACGTGAAAATAAGAAATTTAATACGGAAATACAAGAACCTATTCTATTTAGAAGGAGATACCCTAAGTGCAACAAGTACAATAGTGCACGAAATAAAAACAACTACGGAAGAACCTATAAACAATAAGATGTATCGTAACCCACAGATACACGATGAAGAAATTGAGAAACAAATCACCCAAATGCTAAAAGATAATATAATTCGACCAAGTAATTCCCCAGTTGTAATGGTAGTTAAAAAATTAGACAACTCAGGAGAACAAAAATGGCGAATGGCGATAGATTATAGGCGACTTAATGCAAAGACAGTAGACGATAAATTCCCTTTACCCAATATCGATGCCATATTGGATAAATTAGGGAGAAGTCAATATTTTACTACACTAGACTTAGCGAAAGGGTTTCTCCAAATAAAAATGCATTCCAACGACATTAAAAAAACAGCTTTTTCTACAACTAAAGGTCATTACGAATATATTTTTTAATCCAAAGGGCATAGGATTAAAAAATGCACCGGCTACATTTCAACGTATGATGAATGAAGTCCTAGCCGAAGTGATTAACAAAATTTGCGTAGTATATCTCGACGACATTGTAATCTTCGGAACGTCACTCGATGAACAACTTCAGAACATTGAAAAAGTTTTCAAACTATTGCATCATGCAAAATTCAAAATTAAAGTCGATAAAAGCAATTTTCTAACCAAAGAAACAACATTTTTGGGACATCTAATCAGTGAGGAAGGTATAAAACCCAATCCAGAGAAAATCGAAAAAATCTCAAAATAGCCCTACCAAAAACAAAAAAAGAAATAAAGTCGTTCTTAGGATTAACAGGTTATTATAGAAAATTCATCAAGGATTATAGCAAAATCGCCACACCTATAACTAAATATCTAAAAAAAAAGATGCTAAAATAAAATTCGATGACCCTCAATATATAGAAGCGCACAAAAAATTAAAAGAAATATTAACAACTGATCCAGTACTTAAACATCCGGACTTTAAACAGACTTTCGAAATAACAACAGACGCAAGTGATTACGCAATTGGAGCTGTATTAAGCCAAAAGAATCACCCAATTGCATTTATCTCAAGAACTCTTAATGATCACGAGCGAAAATATGCAACCATCGAAAAAGAATTACTAGCCATCGTATGGGCAGTGAACTATTTAAGACCATACATCTATGGAAGAGAGTTCAACCTTTGTACTGATCATAGACCAATTGAATGGCTATATAAAAAATATAAAGGCAAAGATATCAACCAAAGAATACAACGCTGGATTTTAAAGCTAGGAGAATATAAAACTAACGTCAAGTATATTAAAGGAAAAGACAATATACCTGCCAATCATCTATCGAGAATCATAAACGACGAATGTAATGGAATTCCGATTATGGAGAACAAAAGTCTAGAAAGCAACGAAAAATATAGCCTATCAGAAATTTGCAAAATGTCATGTATAACCATTCCACCCAATACACTGTTACCTACTCAACATTCCGCAGAAGAAGACTCAACCGAGTTAATACCAATAAAAGAAGATTACGTAAACAAATACAAACAACAAGTAATCTTATCTGACAACTCTGATCTCGACAGACACCATTCCACACATAGACGAATTAGGCTTACAACATATGATATACATCATGATGAGCTCATAGAAATCTTACGAAAATTCTTGAAACCTATGCAAACTGCTATTTATTGCGAACTCAATGACAATGCTTATAATACCTTCCAATTAAAGATTCAAAATAATTTCAATCTTAAACAAATACCCATGATAAAAGTAACCGAACTTAAATCCGAACCTAAAGACATTAGTGAATTAGAAAAAATAATAAAATATTATCACGAAAAAGAAACCAGTCATGCTGGAATTAACGAAAACTATCAAGGTATATCGAAAACACATTACTATCCAAAATTGAAAGATTACATAAATAAATTCATTAATACATGTGAACACTGCAATTTAAATAAATTCGATCGTAATCCAATCCGACCCAAACTTAACATCACCGAAACTCCAACAGACACCCGACAAATAGTCCACATAGATATCTTACATATCAAGAAAATACGCGTTTTGACGGCAATAGATAGATTATCCAAATACGCGATTGGCATAGTACTACCATCTCAAAATAATGTAGATATTAGACAAACCTTACGGATAATTTTCTCAATCATAGGACGATCAGAAAATATCATAGCAGATAATGAGTTCAACACGGTTTTATTAAAGGAATATTTTCAATCCAAAAACATGACTACACATTTTACCAAACCAAATACTCATACAGGTAATGCAGACGTAGAAAGATTACATGAAACAATACTTGAGAAAATGAGAACATTGGACTCAGAACTGAGAATTAGTATCGAAAAAGCCATCGCAGAAGCTTTAGAATTTTATAATCGACAAATTCACTCAACAACAAAAGGAAGACCAATTGATATAGAAACCGGGAGAATAAATAAAGAAAAAGTCCATCAGTTAATAAAACAAAAGAAAGAAAAAGTAATTTATCAGCTAAACAAAAAGCGAGAAAACTATAAAGAACAACGGAAAAATGTTCCTTTAAAAACTATAAAGCAGCCCGAAATAAGTTACAACTCAAATTTATCAATAAACCTTTCGATAAAGCTAAACACGCAGTCCAACTAATTAAGCGACCTAAAAAGAAAATATTTATTACAGACAAAAGACATCCCAAACGCAGTACTGACTATAATCCTACCACTTACCATGATCCTGTTGATCTATCAAGTAATTCCGACATTAGAATCAATTAACAACCCAACAGGATACGAAGAAATAAAAGTAGATCAAATCAATCTTAGCAAAATACGAATTCTAGACAACGAAATCCAAAATACACATTCCTAATATCTAAACAAGTTTTATGAACCCCATAGCATCAATCGATAAAAGATAACATTCAAATTATCCAAGACAATATACTAGCCTCTAAACTTAAATTTATACCGGGAAATATGTTAACCTATGTAGAAATAAAAGAAAACGAAATAGATTTAAATAAGTTAAAATTGATCGAATGAAATATTCTGTACGATAATTAAAATAAAAGAAAGAAAACTCTGTATATACACCAATGAAACATGCCCAGCAATAAAAGCTGAAGAAATTATAGAAGTAATTTTTTTCTGGTGTCATAATCTTTAACTAAAAATCAGCAGTACATGTGACCAACTTAAATGGAATATATCCGCAAAATACTTCATTAATTTTAACGTAACGTATAATTCAGATTCACAATATCCAATGTTCGCGTAGAATCAAACACTTCCAAAATATGTTTTGTCAGGACGCCAAACACATACTTCAAATCAATTAACTTTTAAAGAACTAGATGAAATCCAAATCAAATTTGAATCATTACATGCACATACATGCCTATCAATAACTGTAATAATAGTTGTAATTTTAAGTCTCTTTCTTTATTTTAAATTCAATACCAGTTTAAAATTTAAATTGTTTAATTCAGTCCTTCAGACTAAGGATAGTCTTCAGACTTCTAGGGGAGGTGTTACGTCGTCGCCCCTTTACTCTTGTACACTGCATCTCAACTGTACCCGAACATGTGGGCAGTCATAAAGAATCTTTAAATGTGAACAAATACGAGTACAAGACAATAGCAAGGAAATGCATGGTCCGTTTTCTCACATGTGGGAAATTGTAAAAGTAAACATATAATAGATAACAACAAAGAAACGCATGTTACGTTTTCTCACATGTGGGCATTTGTAATAAAGGATAAGAACAAATGAATGCAGGCCACTTGGGCGTTAGCTATATAAGGCAATAATTACTTAAGAAAGTTGTTCAGTTGTATTTAGAGAGTAAGTCGGGATACTGCTCGAATTTCATTAAAATTTATTTAAAACAAAGTACGCATGTGTTTTCTTCCACGCAACAACAAAATTTGTGCGGAAAATTCTACGATAAGACGTGAAGTGTTCGGCTTTTAACCTTTTCTGTCCCATGGTAGCCATATGGTAACCAAAATAAAGTCTGAGTAATTCGTCCTTTTAAAATGGAATTTTCCAAGAACTTGCAATAAAAGTGTTCATTTGAACCTTTATCTTTTAAACAACACATTTTGTTTGTAGGCAGCCTCTGTCTCCAGGTAGAATTAGCCATTCTTAGTAAAGACTACAGAGTAATTATTTGTAGGCATTTTTGATAATTTGGGACAGAAAGGGTTAAGAAAAAAAAAGTTCATGGACTTACGGATGCAACAAAATTCAAAAGACTGGAAAGGAGTAAAGTGTTACTATCGTGGCACGCTGGTGACAACATCATTTTTTCGGATGAAAAACTTTTTATTTTGGAGAGTATACTCAATTCCAAAAATAATCGTTTGTGAGCTGTTTAGGACATTCCGCATAGCAAAAGGCACGTACCAAGATATCAAAATGCCTCATCGGTTATGGTCTGGGGTGCAATATCGCGAAAAGGAACGCTTCCATTGGTATTTATCGAAAAAGGTGTCAAAACAAATGCTCGCTACTACCTGGAAGAGGGATTGACAAAAAATTTACTTCCTTCAGTTCAAAATATTTATGGCGACGACTATTATTGCTTTCAACAAGACGGTGACGCACACAGCAAAAATTGTGCAAACATGGTGTGAGCATAATTTAACGGATTTTATACCAAACGATGAATGGCCACCAGGTTCACCAGACTTAAACCCCTTGGATTTTTTTATTTGGGAATATAGAATTTAGAAGCGTTATTTCGAGAATATGGGACTCAATACCTCTTGAGGTCGTGCGTGCCGCACATAACGCTTTTGAGAGAAGATTGAGGCTAGTCATTAAGGCAAAAGGTGGGATTATCGAATGATTTATATATTTTCGGAAAGTACTACTTGTATAAGTTAAATAAATAATTACCAAATAATTTTTGAGTTTTAATTACATAGCTCCAACAAATTCTTTTCTTACCAACACATACATGTCACACTGTACATATATAAAAAAAAGTTAGTAATGAGTGTTTTCGTTCGTCGGTTATGATCTCGAAAACCACTGAACCAAATGAGCCCAAAGTTTCATAACGTGTTTCTTTTGTTACCGGGAAGGTTTATAGCTAGGTTGAACAGTAGTTTTATAGCCAGGTTGAACAAAAAATTAAAAAAAAAACTTCAAAAATGTGACTGATAAAACGGTTAGAATTTTTTTGGTGTAGGGGAGCTCCGTACAAAACCGTATACCGGGGTAAATTCGTATACCTTAGGTAACTCTCAAAAGCTACGAAATTTTCTTAGTTAAACAATTTATAGCTGTTACACTAAAGATTATATGTCTGCCAGCAGAAGAGAATTAGGTGCGCATGTGATTGGACGCGGATACACATTTTCGTCGAAATCTCGTGTGTTGCAATAGTTGCATATTATTGTAATGTCGATCATGTTTAATCGAGTCGTGCAGGGTAAAACCATACGGGGTAAAACCGGTCATATACGATTTTAACCCAGCCAATTAAACTGAATATTATCATTGACATTTTATTGCAGATATTTTTATTTTTGAGATATTTTTGCGTTAAAAATCATACAATTTTACAGGAGTTCCAAAATGCCACGTAATTATGAAAGAAAGACAGCAAGACAAGACTGGAACGTTGAAAAAATGAAAGCAGATATTCTCAGCGCCTTTGATGGTTCTATGGGCTATCTAAAAGCAGCAGAGACGTACGGAGTGCCAAAATCAACGTTACAAGATCGTGTACGAAAATATAGAGAGTCTAACAATATTACAGTTGCTACAAGCAAAGGACTTGGGCGTTTCCGTACAGTATTTTCTGAGCAACAAGACCAAAATCAAGTAGGCCATATCCTACTTTTGGAAAGTCGTTTATTTGGTCTAACGTATAAGGACATTCGACGGTTCGCATTTGAGCTGGCAGAGGGCAATAATATTCCTCATAGTTATAAGTTAAAAGGAAAAAAGCAAGTGGGACTATTAACTTCAGCGGAGAGAGGCCAACTTGTTACGGCGGTTATTTCTGTTTCTGCTACAGAAAACTATATTCCTCCTTTGCTTATTTTTCCGCGAGTTAGAATGAAAGTGGAATTACTGTACGGCGCAATACCGGGAACTATAGATGTATGCCATTCAAGCGGGTGGATTCAAGGCAGCATATTTGTTCAATGGTTGACGCACATGTTAAGCCCAACAAAAATGATCCTGTTTTAATAGTGCTTGACGGTCATTCAAATCACACCAAAAACCTTGCTCTCATTGAAAAGGCAAGAGAAAATGGAATAATTATATTGGGTTTACCTCCGCACTGCACTCACCGATTGCAGCCCTTAGATGTTATCTCAGTACATTTTATTCGCAAAACATCAACATTTGGCTTCGAAATCATCCTGGGCGGGTGGTTACGCAATACCAGGTAGCAGAACTTTTTGGTATTTCATATTGCAAAGCAGCAACAGTTCATAATGCGATTTCCGGATTTTCTAAAACTGGTATATTTCCTACAAATAGATTTAAATTTGATGAAGCTGATTTTGGAGCTGCAGAAACGACCAATATACAAACAGATACAACACTAACATCAAATTTTGTACCCTTAATATCCGCCGACGCTCAGCAGGTCGCAGTATCAGCTTCTTCTGGTGCTAATAATATGCCAACAACTTCTGCACCGTATTTTCAACCTGAACTACCTTACGAACAACATGGTCCATACTCTTCTGAAACACTGTTTTTATCTCCAGCTGATATCATGCCTGTTCCAAAAATAAATATGAGTCAGAAACGGAGTTCGTATCGCCGTAGAGGCAAAACTGCAGTCATAACTTCTCTTGAGTACGAATCAGAACTTAAAAGGAGCATCCTAGTAAAGGAAACGAAACCTCCGAAGCAGAAAAGAAATGCAGCATCGAATGGTACATCTTCAACAATCACGCAAGATACTGGAAAAAATTCTATGTCTATAAATCGGTTAAATGATGAGTGGGAGTTGTGGTCTTTTCCGCGTATTTCGCGGACAAGCCAACTTTAAATAGAACGGGAAAACGAAAATGATAAAACGAAAAATAAAATCGTATATCGTTTTATTTCGTTGCCTCGAACGTCCACTTCGGACTTCTGTCTTGGAAAAATGGCAAAATTTCTACCTATTACAATACTACTTATATTATTTCTTATCTTAACAAAAAAAATACTTAGTCTAAATTTCTTAAATGCAGAGTGACAAACAATACCATGTTTGAATCTTTTCCATATGTGGAATTTCAATACATTGTTGTGTGTAGTCTTCTTATTGAAATTGAGGCGAGGGATCGCCACACATTAGGATAAACAAAAAATGCTCGCAGCGGGTCGCGAAAACATAAACATGTGCTGTAATATCTAAATTGTGATGCTTTAGCAGCATCAATAGGGAAATGTATTGTGACATAGTCACGATGTATTTACGATAGGGCAAAGCGTTGTTCTAGTAATTTAGAAGGTGAAATATTGATATAAGTATAACGTAAGTATGTTATGTTACGGAAAGGTGAGGCTGCTGCCGTAACTTGGGTGCAATGCTTAAGCTGCAGTCGATGGGCTCATGAGAGCTGCACTGGATGGAAACCTGAGGATCTAGACGATTTCTATTGTAACCGTTGTTGAATCTTTTGTCGGGACAATATCGTATACTATGTACCAGTACCTGGGGTCAAACCGGAAAAATCGGACTTTTGAATTTAATTTAATTTTGTAACTTTTTAATTTGAATTTGGAAAATTATTTTGTTGAATTATTTTTAGTACATGCTGCTCTATTAAAGCCTGTAATATACAAATTATTTTGAAGACAACTAAAAAAATAAGGCTTTTTTGTTAAGTATACGGTTTTGTACGGGTCTCTCCTACTGTAGTATTTTTCATTTCATTCAAGTCATTGTGAAACGGACAATAGAGAAAAGTGCTGAATAATTTTGTTATTTGTAAAAAATACTGCCAAAACATTACATTAGGCACCATCAAAAGCAGCTACGAGCTGAATACATACATCTGCGTGATGCAATTAACAACGATCGTAACCAGCCTGTAAATCCAAATGGTATTGGCCAACTGATGATTTTGTCATCTTCGTACATTCGCAGCCCGCGTCATATGCATGAGTACGCTCAGGATGCGATGTCTTATGTTCGTTCTTATGGTCGCCCATACCTCTTTATCAGCTTCACCTGTAATCCACAATGGACTGAGATCAAAGAGATCAAGTATTTATTACCTGGTCAATCGCCAGCAGATCGTTACGATATCAGGGCAGGTGTTTTCAAACAAAAGCTGAAATCATTGATGGATTTCATAGTCAAACATAAAGTATTTGGCAAAATACGATGCTGGATGCATTCTGTCGAATGGCAGAAAAGAGGGCTGCCATACGCACACATATTGTTATGATTTGTTGACAAAATAAAACCGGATCAAATAGATGATGTCTTATCTGCTCAAAAAAAAAGAAATTAGCTAATATAACCGAGCGAAGATGATTTATCGCGGTAAGAAAAGTCAAGAAGTGCGGGTTGTGATTAGTTATTCGATTGGGGACGTGCTGTGTTGTCCCTTGTGAGCTAATTAGTTAGAACAAAGAAAAGTGCGCACAGTGTGTGACAAAAAAAAAACCAAAAAAAAAACAAATACATTAGTGAAAATTCGAAAATTGTTTGAAACGTTTAACACTCCAAAGTGAAGGTGTGGTATTGAAATTTAGAAAGACAGCGTGTGTCGAAAAAGTATTTCGGAGGGGAAAATAAATTAAAAAAATAAACAAAAATTATACTGAAGGAATGTGAACTTATTAGTTACTAAGAGGGAATGAGTGGACAGTGTACAGCTTGTACCAGAAATAAATTTCAAAGAAGAGGAAAAACCAGAAAAATAGAAAGTCAGGTGAGACACTTAATAATTCTCTCAAGTGTGAGTAGTGATAGTGCTCGATATGGGGCCAGACGAAAAAGACGAGCTTATTGCCAGGCAGAGTGCTCAACTGCTTGAGCAAAGTAAGCAACTATTTGAACAAAAAGCTCTGATTAAGGAGCTCAAAACATTAAATTTGCAAACGTCTTTGGACAAACTTACAACCAATAAACCAAAGAACGCAGAGCGCAAGCGGCATTCAACGCCAACAAACACTCCGAACAGCGACGATGACAATACGGCAGAAAGCGACACAAACGGAACAATTTCAACAGACACAGGCGCAACAAGAGGAGGAAGAGGTCCTAGACAAAGAAGAGTTTTCACCACTCCCTAAACCGAAAAACACCCCAAAACCGACACCATCCTTCTCTACCAAAGCTGGAACATCCCAGCAAAATCCAGACAGAAACTGGCCTCAGCCAACAATGACGGACCACCACAAACAAAGACATCTGAATTAGTCCCCATAATCCTGCGGCAACATGAAAAGTGGACTCAGATCCAAAGGGAACTGAGGACACACAACATACGATACTTGACGGCCAAACGGGTGTATCTGGGCATTCAGATAACCCCAGAAACTGCAACTGACCACAGGAAAATCAACAAGCTTTCTACGGATCTTAAGATCCAATATCATACCGATCTCCTCCCAGGGGAGAAAAAACTTAATGTTATCGTCAGAGGCCTTTACGGTCTACACCCGGATCATATTAAAGAAGACCTCGAGGCGCAGGGATTTCACCCTCTAGAATGATTCATCCTGAAGCAACATAACGACGTCCAAAAACTTTGTAAAATCCTTCTGCTGAGAACCGAAACTGAAATCTGTGGAAACTTTTGAGTCCCTGGCAATAATGAAAGATCGCGAATTGCTCGTTTGAAGTACTTTATTTAAATTTACAATATATTAAATCTACATCGAATATCGCGGATGATCGAAAAAGGCGTGCGTTCGCGATGGCTGCCGTTGATCGAGATAGTAATTACATTTCATGTCCTTACGCTATTCGCATTGCTAATTTTGTCTACCAGATGTGCTGGTTTCGCTACATAGCCGCCACAATATCCTACTCCTAGCAACTCAATCAATTGGATTTTGTTGTTTGTTAATGTCAACAGTTCTTTTGATTCGGTTGAGTTGCGAATTTAATGTGCTTAGTGGCTGGATACGTTCGAAGTGGTCTGGGAAAGTTCGCAAATGAAGTTGATGGTGTCGATCTCGAAGCCTCTGGTCAGTGGCAAAGCGTAGGGGGGGGGGCAGGTGGGCAGCCGGCACTTTTTTAGGGGCGGCAAATTTTGGGGAAAAAAATATTAAATAGCAATATTTTGTATAATTTTTCGTTGAACATAGGAAATTTTGATACTACGTTTATCTCGTTGTCTCTACTGTATGAACCAATGTTTTTATCAATGAAACAGAATTGGGACTTAGATGACATTGGAACGCACCGAACGAATCAAAGTTTTGCTCATCTAATGGATTCAATAGCTGGCAGAAACTAAATCCAAAAGTAGCTAACCATGAATCAAGTGCTCTAAATAACCAACATTTTTGTGAATGGAAGGAGTTAGAGACCAGACTTCAAATAGGGCAGACTATTGATAAAAGAAAGCAATATGTTGCCGCAAAAGAGACAAAAAAGTGGTAAGAAATTCTTATAAGAATGTTCGATATTATCAAATTCCTGGCAAAACAGAATTTAGCTTTACGTGGTCACAGAGAAGACAGTACCAGCATAAATAGAGGCAACTTTTTAGAACTGGTGCATCTACTCGCAAAGTACGATCCTGTGCTCCGAGAACATCTCGTAAGACTAAAAATGGACCAGAAAATTTCGGTCACGTATATGACACCCGAAATTCAAAATGAGTTCATTGTCATTTTAGGAGATAAAGTTCGGCAACAAAATATCTGTGAAGTACCCAAGGCCAAATATTATTCCATTATATTTGATAGCACTCCTGATATTTCTCACAAAGATCAAACAAGCCAAGTATTGCGATACGTAAAGATTAAAAATCAGAAAGCAGAAGTGGTCGAATCCTTTAAAGATTTCATTGAGACAAAAATAAATCTGCGGAAGGTATTTCTGAAATGGTTTTAAGTAAACTCATAGCTGATGGTCTTGATATAATGGATTGTAGAGGTCAAGCATATGATAATGTTGCTGTTATGTCTGGAAAGCATTTGGGAGTGCAGCAAAGGCTCAAAGACATAAATCAAAATGCCGAATTCATACCTTGCTCAAACCATTCTCTAAACCTGGTTTGCTTACATGCTGCTTCAGTTGAGACGAATTCTGTAACGTTTTTCGGTACATTAGAACGTTGTTATGCATTTTTTCCCCAAATCCACACACCTTTGGGAAGTTCTTATTGCTGCTACAGGCAAATCGTTGAAAAGGATTCAGGATACACGATGGAGCGCAAGAGCTGATGCAGTTGATATGACATGGAATCATTGTAAGATCATTTTGGCAACTCTCGAAAAACTTACTGAGGTTGACGAAAGCTTAAACACTCGGACGGATGCAGGAGTTTTGCTAGTTGCGATTCAATCATTTTTCTTTTTATGTTTTTTGGGATTTTGGAAACCTGTGCTGTATGAAGTTAATGATGCTCAAACCTACTTGCAAGCAGAAGGACTCGACGTGCATCTTTGTGCTCAAAAGATAAATGCTTTGGATATCTTATTTACGGAGAAACGAGAGGAGTTGGTAGACGATGCTTTGAGTTATGCCAAAAGTTTGTGTGAAGATCTTGGCATTATAGTGCAGCCTCACAGACGAATAACGAAGAAGAAAACGTTTGACGACGGATGTCAAGATGCAGCTTTGTCCTACGAAAATGAATTGAGAAGAAAGTTATTTTCTTCGTTAGATAAGGTAATTGTAGAAATTAATGAAAGGTTTCAGCAGCTACGGAATTTGGCGAGTAAATTTGCTTTCGTTACGCCAACCAAACTACTGAACGTTGACGAGTGGGAATGCAATTTGGAGAACACATCTCATGATATTGACAAAAGTTTAAGCTCGAACGCGTGCGTCTAAGAACATTTGTAGCTGCCACAGGAAATAAAAATGATTTAATTAAAGCAAGCCCACTTGAATTATTAAATTTTATTTTGAAATATAAGCTATAATAAATATAAGAAGTTACCCTGCCTAATGTAATCATATTGCTTCGAATATTCTTAACAATCGCTATAAGTAATGCCAGTTGTGAGAGAAGCTTTTCTAAATTGAAATCAATCAAAAATTATTTACGATCGACAATGAGTTCATTGAGATTGGCTAATCTGACTATCTTGGCTATTGAGCACGAAACGACAGACTCTATCGATATTGATGGTGCTATTTAAGATTTTACCATGAGAAAAAATAGGAAAATCAAATTTTAGTTTAAGAGAAATGTAATTTTTATTTTAATATAAGATAATTTCTATTAGAATTTATTGGAAACTTTTTCACACTTATGTTTTTTCATAGATTTTATATAAAATTTTCTAAACACAAAGCATCATAATTATTGTACTACTATTTATTGAAAGCTTTCAGATTTGTAGCTTTTTATTGTCTTCGTTCTAAAAAAATTTGATTTTTATAATAACCACTCTTTGTGAAGAATGCAAGGGGCGGCAAATTTCGCATCTGCCCCGGGCGGCAAAAACCTACGCTACGCCACTGCCTCTGGTGTAGTTACATGTCTTTCGATGTAAGCTGGTTTAATTCTTTCCGAAGAGATAGTTGCGGATTTCCCATTTACGTTGATTCGGAAAACACGATCTAACAGCTTTTCTTCGATTACAAAAGGGCCGTCGTATGGTTGCTGGTCTTGGTGGTGTCGACTCGGACGAAAACGTGCGTACAGGTATCCAAATCCTTGTATACAAATGCTTTTGAACGACTGTGATGTATTGTAGGCGTTGGTTTGATTTGCCTCATGAGCAGTTGGAATTTTCTTGCAAATACCGTAGGTTCCAAAGGAGACTCGTCCAATTCGTCGACGAAAATTTCTCCAGAAATTCGTAAAGTCGTTCCATAAACTAACTCGGCTGATGTTGCGTGGATGTTTGGTTTGAAACTCGTCCGTCATCCTAACAAGACAAGGGGTAGAATTTCGGTCCACTCTCTATTTTGATGGCACATGATGGACGCTTTTAGCGATCGATGCCATCGCTCAACAAGGCCATTTGATGCTGGATGGTAGGCGGTTGTTCTGTTTCTGGAACATCCAATTAATTTTGTGAATGAATCAAAAATTTGAGATTTAAATTGCGAGCCTCAATCAGTCGTTATCGTTTCAGGCGCTCCGAATCTTGAAACCCATTGGTTGAAAAATGCAGTCGCTACGGTATCGGCAGTTAAATCAATGATCGGTATTGCTTCGGGCCAACTCGTCAAACGATCAATCATCGTAAGGCATTACTTGTAGCCTTTGGAGGTTGGCATTATGATTATGTCGAGATGTATATGACGAAATCGTTGTGACGGAACAGGAATCGGTTCAGGAATATTTTTCTGGTGACGTCCAACTTTGCTTTTCTGGCAAAGAAGACCATTTGTGAATGTCTTTACTTATTCTAGGCCATACATGCTTTTCACATACTGCGCGTTTTGTAGCTCTTCCGCTGGGATGTGACATGGGATGGAATAAATCGAAGATTTTCTTTCTCATTGTTTTCGGGATGTTAACTCGTGCGGTGCCTGTTGACACGTCGCAGTATACAGGTGTTTCAAATTTTCCAACTCGCAATGGCGTTAAACGAAATGAGGAAGGCTCTTTCAGAAGATGTTGAAGCTTCTCGTCGAAAGCTTGTTGGTCTACGAGGTCTTGAAAATCGATGGCTGATGGCATGGTTATCTCTTCGATACGCGATAGAGTATCGGCTACGATGTTATCCTTGCCTTTTATGTGGATCAATTTTGTCGAAAATTGTCCGATAAACTCCAGTTGCCGTAGTTGACGAGGTGAAGCTTTATCGGATTTTTGTACGAAAGCGTACGTCAGTGGCTTATGGTCGGTGAAAATTCTCAATTCTCTGGATCGATCAAATGTCGGAAAAATTTGATGGCTTGGAACACTGCAAGAAGCTCGCGATCGTACGTACTATATCGCTTCTGCGTTTTATCGAGCTTTGGCGAAAAAAAACTAATGGTATTAGTTGCCCGTTGACTTCTTGTTCTAGCACAGCTCCAACTGCTACTTCAGATGCATCGCAGTTTAGTTTAAGTGGAACGTTTTCGACAGGATGTGCTAATAAAACGGCCTTTGCTATTAGCTCCTTACATTTTTCGAAGGATTTCTTCGCAGCCGCGGTCCATTGCACTGGTCGTTTATCCCTTTTACGCGTTCCGTTGATGAGGTCAAGCAGTGGCGCTTGTACATAGGCTGCGTGCGGAATGCAACTTCGATAAAAGTTTATGGTTCCTATGAACCGACGAAGCTCCTCGAAAGTTTAAGGCTGTTCAAATTTGGCCAGAGCGTCTATTCGGTCCTCAGGGGTCGAATGCCTTGTGTGTTGACGATGAACCCTAAATATCGAAGTGCTGGCTGTCCAAAAACGTATTTCGCCACGTTGATGCTCAAACCGTATTTTTGAATACGTTCTAAAATCGATGTCAAATGCTCACGATGCTGTTGCGGATCTTTTGATGCAATTAGAATGTCATCGATATAACAGTGGCAAAAATCTAAACCACGTAAGATGGTATCCATAAACCGCTGAAATGTTTGTGCGGCGTTGCATAAACTGAAAGTCATCACTTTAAATTCGAATAACCCGAACGGTGTGATAACGGCGGTCTTTTGGCGGTCTTCGGGTGCAATCGGAATTTGATGGTACGCTCTGTTAAGGTCCAGTGTGGAAAAAACTGTGCAGCCAGCCAATTGAGACGTGAAGTCATTCAAATGGGGGATCGGGTATCGATCTGGAATGGTGATACTATTTAATCGTCGATAAACACCGCAAGGTCGCCATTCGCCAGTTTTTTTCCGAGCTAAATGCAATGGAGAGGCCCATTCGCTATCTGATGGTTGGTAAATTTCTTTTTTCAGTATGAAGTCGAATTCTTCTTTTGCTGCTTTAAGCTTCTCATCAGATAATCTTCGAGCACGCTCTCCGATCGGGGCACCTTTTGTCAATATGTGGTGTTGAATTGCATGCGGCACTGCTTTTCGCACATCAAACCGCGTGACTTCGTCGTACTGTGCCAAAATTTGGTGATATTCGTTAGTTATATTATATGTGTAGATAGTCGGCGTTTTCCTTGCAACCAATGGCGCTGTGGTTTGCAGCTTAGTCATTTGGTCAATAAGTCTTTTGGCTTTCAAATTGACTATATAACCATGATGACGTAAGAAATCAGCTCCAAGGATTGCCTGTGAGACATCTGCTACAGCAAAATCCCAATTAAATTCGCGCCGTAATCCTAATTCGACCGCTAAGTTTTTTGAACCGTATGTATTGATGCCTGAGCCGTTTGCCGCGTAAAGTTTTAAATCAGAGAAATGCCGTTTGTTTAATGACGGTTTGGGTAGGACCGATATTTCCGCTCCTGTGTCGATCAAGAATTTATATCCTGACTTTCTGTCATATATTAATAAGCGGCTAGTATTTTCGCTGCGACATGCGTCTGCCGATTCACATGTCGTCGGAACTAGTTTTTTGGCTGCTCCGATTTGATGCAGGGTTCACGACATTTTCTTGCGCGATCACCAAATTTTGAGTGGTAAAAACACATACCTTTTTTATCGTCTTTTCGGCTTCGCGAAGAAGATCTGTTCCGCGACCTAGATTGAGATCGTCCTCATCGCAGTCGGTCGATTCCATTCGAATTGTCGTTGCGTCGTGTGCTGCGGTAGTTGATGTAGCCTCTATTGATGGATGCGTGATTTCCATAATTTTGTCGGCTTGGGCTGCCAACTTTGCGACTTCGGTCACTTCGCTGCTCACTAGGATGCCACGCACGTATTCTGGCATCTGTTCTAAAAACATTGTTCTAAACACTGCATCGTTGATTTGGTCACCGGCTAAGTTCCTAGGTTTCTGTAGGAAAAGCGAAGGCTTTTCGTCTCCAATATCCACGCCACGTAGCACCCGACGCAATTTTGCTTCGCTAGACTCTGCTAATGTGTAGTTGCAAATAACTTGCAACAAGCCGCTTTAATTTTAGATCGAACAAATGCACCTATTCCGTACCATCAGGCCGCAGCCTTCAGGGAGCGTCGCTGCCTCGGAACCGTGAGGAGGTCGGTTCGATCCCCAGAGCGGTCTCGCATTTTTTAAAAAAAAAACTCCATATTTTCCCTGCTCGGGCTGCAGCTTTCAGTTGGAATGCGGATGAAAGGCCAATGCCAAGTAGCGGGTTGATGCGACCTGGCAACCAGAAAAAATCTGGAATCCGCCTCCAACTGGAAGCCAGCGGGACTTTTTTCACCCGGCCCCAAAAAGATGGGAAGGCAGTGGAAAAAAAACTCAAGTACCGGAGAGTTGGTTGTGGAAGGAGGATGAAGCAAGGCGAGTTTTTCGATTTGTGGAGAAGAATTTTTTTTGGTGTCTGTTTTCGTGGTTAATTTTTTTTAATTTCTTGAACATGGACGGAACATTTTGAAAAGTGGTTGGAGTTTGTGTAAGACCCAGGTAAATTCTCGTCCCAAACCCCATAAAATATCCTTGAAATTCCATATTGAGTGTAGCGTAGCATCCTTACAAGCCATATGTAGTACCCACATCCTGAAGATTTCTTCGTAGAAAATAGATAAGAAACCGGCTCGCTACTTTGTCCTCGATGCCAAGATAGCGGACCGGTTTTGCATGTTATTTCACATCCCATGTTGTGCACGTATGCGACACATGTTGCATTAGCCTGATCTTGGCGTGTGGTCCTTGCAGCTAGGATCAGCGCGTCATTATCAGTGCAGACGTGTTGAAAGTTGTGTGTGGACGAGAAGTGACACTAAGGAGCGTGGCAACGTGCCAGGATTCATGGTAAAGGTAAGCAATTTTGCTTATTAAGTGTCGTGGTCGGGATGAATGTGTTTTTCTTTATTGTATTTGTTAACGTGGAATTAACTACAATATTCAACTGCCCGGGTTAAAGATGTATAGTTAAATGGTTAATAGTTTGAACGGTTTAAAGTGAAGGCTAGCCTGGTAACCGAACCAGGAACCTTGGAGCTAAGGATGGTGCTCCTCCTTAGTGGTAGCGGGGATGGGACTCCTCCCCGTGGGGTTGGTTGATGGCTCACCTCTCCACCCCGGCTGGCATCTCGTGCGCTCTCCCTTGATGTCAGCTTACGTGTAGGTTCCGTATCGTCTCGTGCGCTCTCCCTTGACGATGGCTCGGTGCCCAGATAAAGCTAAAAGATGAAGGACTGTCTTTGATGTTTGCTTAATGAAAGAGTGACGGGTAGTTGAATTTAGTTTATGTTATTTGTGGAATCGGAGTAGATTCGCTACTCAGTGTGCTCGACCATCCCACTTATGTGTTATTTTTATTATATTTACAGACGCGGCAGTTCCCCAAGGCGACCGGACACACCATCCTAATATATTTTTATATATTAAAAATAATAAACATGTTAATAAAAACAAGGGAAATTTGTTATTACAATTATCAGAAGTGGGATAAAAAAGCCCGAAGTCCGTGTGTCGCAATGTGGAACTGCCGATTTTTTTTGTTTATTGTCTTGTCTTTGCTATGATAAATGCGATGATTATATACGAATTACATGAGTGGGGTTTATTGGTAAAGAAAGGCTTATAAAACCTTACCCGCTGTAAGAAGTAGTGGTTGATTGAAGTTTTTCTTTAGAGAAAAAAAATAATTTTGGTAACACGGAAAAGATGGGACGAGCTAGTAAGAGATCGAGGCGTCATGGCAGACGGAGTCCATCAGTGGACTCTGAAAGTGATCGAGAGTATCGTCGGAGAAGCCGAAGACGGGACTCAACGGCTACTAAAGAGTCTTTGGACCGGTTCACGGAAGCGGTCACCGCAGTTTTGCAGCGAAGTAGTATAAATCAACCTAGCTTGCCCATAAAAGGAGATGCAGTACCTAGCTTCAACCCAGAAGATCGTTACCAGTCATCCGAAATGTGGCTTAAAAAGGTTGATGAGCTCCGAGAAATATTCCTGTGGACCGAAGAGGTCACCATATATTTCGCGTTAGGGAAATTACAAAGGTTAGCGGGAACTTGGGATAAAGGTCTAGGTTCGGTTAATTATTCATGGGAAATGTGGAAAGAAAAGCTGCGACGAGCATTTCCACCGAAAAATGACTGCCATGCAATGTTCGTACATCTTGTCAACCGAACTAAAAGAAAAGAGGAATCATATCTAAAATATTTTTATGAGAAAGTTTCGTTACTAAACGCCTGTAAAATCTATGGAGCAGATGCGGTTTCCTGTTTGATAGGGGGGATAAGTGACCCCATTGCAAAGAATGGTGCAAAATCTGGAAATTACGCATCACCAGAGGAGCTTTTACAGTATCTTAGTCAACTGACTGAGAGCACATCTTCGTTTAATCGACCTCCGGACCGAAAGTATTCCTCGAACAGTAGAACTCCTGCGGCGTCACTTAAAAAGCAGCAGCCTGGTCCAAGCTCAAACCGTGCAGATTCTGCCTGTTTTAGATGTGGCAGACAAGGCCATTTTGCCGATAAATGCTACGCATCAGTTAGGGAAGCACCACGTTGTCCGGTTTGTAGAAGTCATCATCACAAAAATGGACTTGCCTCCGGAAAAACAAAGAGGGCTCAAATAAGGTAGTAGCTCTATTAGAAATAGCAGACACAGATGAAGCCAACCTAAAATACTATAAAAATGTCAAAATAAATGGAATGATGTCTACTGCATATATTGATTTTGGGAGCTCGTGTACGTTAATTAGGTGGTGTGAAGCAATGAAATTCGGACTCAAAGTCAATAAAGAAGATATTATAACGTTGCGTGGTTACGGAAATGGAACGACGAATAGTATAGGATCGACAGAAATGGAAATTGAAATAGACGAAATCAAGGCAACAATAAAAACGATTGTGGTATCCGATAATGAACAAAATGTCCCTCTGATTGTTGGACGAACCTTTACCGAGCTACCACAAATCATCGTGCTAAAAAACGAAAGGATTTTAAAATTTGTGAAAAAGCCTTCATGTGAATATATACTTCTGCCGGATATGGAGATACCGGTCAATAAAATATCCTTGCGAATAGCGGATACCGTTTCGATACCACCAAAGCATTACCGCCGGATCATTTTGGAAAGTGATCAAGCAGCGGAAAGTGCTTATGTCGAAGCTTGTTCACGGCCACAGCTTGGAAAAGAGGCTTGTATCCCGCGAACTGTGTTGTCGATTGACGAAAATAAGCAGGCCGAGATAGCGTTCATTAACCTGTCAGATGAAGATATTATCCTCCAGAAAAATGAAGTTCTTGTGCGGGCCTGGCCTATCGAAAAACAACAAGATACCATCCGAAATGTTCTTCGAGTGGAACAGACCGAGAGAAATCAGATAAATATAAATGACGTAACCATCGGCGATATAAGCCATGAAGATCAATGTGAATTGCTGAAACTATTGAATGAATTTCGCGATTGTATCGCCGTTGAAATGGAGTAATTAGGATGTGCCAAATCAGTGGAAATGAACATCCAACTGCAGAACGATTCTCCGTTCTCATTTCGTCCATATAGAATGGCGAGAATGGAACAGGAAATAGTTAAAGAAATGGTAAAAGAACTTTTAGACAACAAAGTGATCCGGGAATCTGACTCAAATTATGCCTCTCCAGTAGTGCTAATAAAAAAGAAAAACGGAGAAGCCAGACTATGCATCGATTTCAGAAAGCTTAACTCAGTTACCGTTCGAGACAGCCATCCACTTACGCGAATCGATGACCAAATCGATCGCTTACATGGAGCAATATATTTTTCAAGCTTAGATTTGAGATCAGGCTACTATCAGATACCCATGGCTGAAGAATCATAGCGATTCACATCATTTGTAACACCATCGGGGCAATACGAATTTGAACGTATGCCTTTTGGTTTGACGAATGCACCCCGAGTCTTTCAGAGACTAATGAATAAAATTCTGTCACCAGTGGGCGATATTGCAGCAGTGTATCTAGATGACGTATTACTTCATGCAGATACAGTCACCAAAGCGTTGGAAGGGCTTCGAAAGGTACTGGTAATACTTCAAAAGGAAGGGCTTACCCTAAATCTGCAGAAGTGTTCGTTTTTAACAACAAGTGTAACGTACTTAGGCTACTCTATATCCCATGGTAAAATTCAGCCGGGGAAAGAGAAGATAAAAGCCGTAGAAAATTTCAGCGTACCCAAATCAGTACACAATGTCCGACAATTTCTTGGCCTCACGGGATATTTCCGGCATTTTGTCAAGAATTATGCCTTTATTGCGCGTCCATTGACTTCATTAATGAAGAAAAATGAAACCTGGAAATGGACACCTCAAGAAGAAAAAGCTTTCCGTACATTGCAGGCCACTTTAGTCAACGAACCAGTACTGGCATTGTTCAATCCACAAGGTAGAACGGAAGTCCACACGGACGCCAGCTCGTTAGGTATAGCAGGAATCATTCTGCAGTATCAAAAAGACGACCGTATCCATCCAGTTGCTTATTTTAGTCGGCAGACCACCGAATTAGAAAGCAAATATCATTCATATGAGCTAGAAACGCTTGCGGTAGTAGAGTCTTTAAAAAAATTCCGGTCTTATCTACTAGGGAATGAGTTTACTGTCGTAACGGATTGCAATGCATTAAAAGCCACCAAAGACAAAAATGAGTTAGTCCCACGTATTGCCAGATGGTGGCTTCAAATTCTAGAATTTATGTTCAAAGTAGTTTATAGACCCGGGAACAGAATGAAACACGTGGATGCATTGAGCCGAAACCCGTCAGGTGATCAAAACATCATGCACATAACGCAAGCGGATTGGGTATTATCTGGCCAGTTAACAGATACGTAAATTAAGGAGATTCAGGCCATCCTATCAAAGTCACCGGACACAGAATACGAGAAAAGTATTTTCAAGAATTATGCCTTGCGAGATGGCAGAGTCTACCGTATAACTGCAAGGGGAATTCAATGGGTGGTGCCTCATGGAATGAGACAACAAGTTGTACGAGCAGCGCATGATGACTTAGGTCACTTTGGAGTAGAGAAAACTCTATTTCGTCTTTGCGAAAACTACTGGTTCCCTCGAATGCGCCAATACGTTCAAAAATACATAGCATGTTGCATAAAATGTCTGTATAATAAAAGGAAAGATGGCCGAAAAGAAGGGTATCTGCATTCCATTCCGAAAATACCTGAACCAATGCGGTCCATTCACATAGATCACTTGGGACCGTTCCCCAAAAGCAGGCGTGGAAATGCGTATATTATTGCTTTGATCGATCCGCTTACAAAATTCTTGTTCATTCGAGCAGTAAAAACGACACATACAAAATACGTGATCGTCGTTTGTCAGGAGATTTTTGCGACATATGGTGCTCCTGCTATGGTAATCACCGATCAAGGGAGCGCTTTTACATCTAAAGCATTTGCGAGCTATTGTCAACAGAACGGTATACGTCACGTTAAAAATGCGGTGGCAACCCCCCGTGCAAATGGCCAAGTGGAGAGGCTGAACTGATCAATTTTGGCCGCGCTAACTACAACCATGTTAGAAGAGGAGAAATGGGACGAAAGTCTAAAGTCAGTACAATTCGCTATAAATAATGTCCAAAATAAAAGCACAGGTAAAACTCCTAGCGAACTATTGTTTGGCTTTAAACCCAGGGGCAGCAGCGATGCATTGTTAAGTGACGAGATTAGCCAAGTCTCATCCTTAATCGATGACTTAGTGTCAGTCAGAAGATTAGCAGCGGAACAAATTAGCAAAGCTCAGGACAAACAAAAGGCGCAGTTTGATAAAAAGCGCAAGAAGCCAACCGTGTACAAAGAAGGAGATCTAGTCCTTATCGAAAAGGCCGAAACGTCAGTTAATACCAGCAGAAAGCTTCTTGCTCCGTATAGTGGACCTTTCGTTGCTAAGAAGGTATTGCCGAATGACCAGTATATTGTAGGCGACCTGGAAGGAGCCCACCGTACCTCTCGCCAAAGATACTATCAACGAGTTGTGGCGGTTGACAAAATGAAACGTTGGATCATACCGGGAGGAATCTCCGATGATACGGATAGCGATAGTGGTGCCGATGACGTAGTGCTGTCCAGTGAGGAAGCGGATGTGACCGATGCTGTGTAACTCGAGGCGAGTTAACGTCAGGATGGGCGAATGTAAGACCCAGGTAAATTCTCGTCCCAAAACCCATAAAATATCCTTGAAATTCCATATTGAGTGTAGCGTAGCATCCTTACAAGCCATATGTAGTGCCCACATCCTGAAGATTTCTTCGTAGAAAATAGATAAGAAACCGGCTCGCTACTTTGTCCTCGATGCCAAGATAGCGGACCGGTTTTGCATGTTATTTCACATCCCATGTTGTGCACGTATGCGACACATGTTGCATTAGCCTGATCTTGGCGTGTGGTCCTTGCAGCTAGGATCAGCGCGTCATTATCAGTGCAGACGTGTTAGGTAGAAGTGTTGAAAGTTGTGTGTGGACGAGAAGTGACACTAAGGAGCGTGGCAACGTGCCAGGATTCATTGTAAAGGTAAGCAATTTTGCTTATTAAGTGTCGTGGTCGGGATGAATGTGTTTTTCTATATTGTATTTGTTAACGTGGAATTAACTACAATATTCAACTGCCCGAGTTAAAGATGTATAGTTAAATGGTTAATAGTTTGAACGGTTTAAAGTGAAGGCTAGCCTGGTAACCGAACCAGGAACCTTGGAGCTAAGGATGGTGCTCCTCCTTAGTGGTAGCGGGGATGGGGCTCCTCCCTGTGGGGTTGGTTGATGGCTCACCTCTCCACCCCGGCTGGCATCTCGTGCGCTCTCCCTTGATGTCAGCTTACGTGTAGGTTCCGTATCGTCTCGTGCGCTCTCCCTTGACGATGGCTCGGTGCCCAGATAAAGCTAAAAGACGAAGGACTGTCTTTGATGTTTGCTTAATGAAAGAGTGACGGGTAGTTGAATTTAGTTTATGTTATTTGTGGAATCGGAGTAGATTCGCTACTCAGTGTGCTCGACCATCCCACTTATGTGTTATTTTTATTATATTTACAGACGCGGCAGTTCCCCAAGGCGACCGGACACACCATCCTAATATATTTTTATATATTAAAAATAATAAACATGTTAATAAAAAAGGGAAATTTGTCTTACACTTGAACCAAAAGGGGTCGAACGTTTTGAAGAAGGCGTAAGATGGCGTGTGGGTTATTGCTAAAATTGAGAAGTCCAATGTACGTATCGTTCGTGATCGCTGTTTCGAAGTGTTGATTGATCATTCTGTGTCGTGTCACATGTCGTTGGTTGGATGATTTCGGATGAGAGCTCGCAACGTGGTATCAAGGAGGTATCGAGCAAGCCAAGGATGGTGTGGCTGCATGAGGTGCAGAACCAAGGGGTTGGAGCATCTTGTCTGCAATGCATTCAAGCAAGCAGTACGTGGTCAACGGACCTTTGGGTTAATGATTCCAAGTAAGAGTTTTTGTTGCGTGTATTACTTGGGATCGCAATTCTTGCTAGACACGCAGTTTTTTCGTAGCCAATTTGATCCTAGTCATCGAGAGTAGACGCTTGGTGCACTAGTAGTGACAATATTTTAAGTGCTTGGTGCCGAATTATAAATATAAACGTTCATTGAAAAATCTCGCGAAAATTTGGAAACAAATAAACTCCAAAGTTTCTCCCTTAAATGTGTTGCGCACATCTGTCAATTAAGTGGATGAATGCATGAACCTTTGACGAACTGATGATTCTAAACATAAATTTAATAAATTCCATGCAAAGTCCAAGTCGCAAATAAAATAATAAATAAGGATTTCGAAGATTACTGACAAGGAAAATACATATTCCGTCTGTGACAGTAGTTACCTCAGGAATGTGTAAATGTAGTGGCAATAAATTTCTCTTCTATGAAAACAGACTGCATCATGAAAATCTCGCTAATTAACAATTAAGAGGAAAGCATTAATGATAAAGTTAGAGTATAGGCAACATAACAGAAATGTATAAAGATAAATGCATTATTATTTTGAAATTTTTTTGATTAACCAAAATTTTTAGCTGCTGCGGTGAAGAGCGCTCATCATCAGCCAGGGTAAGTTGAGTATCAATAAATATTTGGAGTAAAGTTGATATTTTTCTTTTTGTGTGTTGACTCCACTTCACTTTTTTTTTTATACTTTTTCTTCTGTTATTATAGTTTCCTGTTTAATCATAATTATTATTTTTTGATTATTATTTTTTGTTATTATAATCTTCGCTTAATCATAATTATTTTTTTTGATCATTTTCTTTTTTATAATTTTTTTTTAAAACCTTAATTTTTGTT